>JAVGWX010000009.1:84955349-85422849 GCA_036924085.1 Ariolimax columbianus | reverse complement strand
TATGTATGTATGTATGTATGTATGTATGTATCAACGAAATAGCTTCAAAAACTTCCCAGATTATTCGACTCGTGTTTGAATGAAAGATGCTATTATGGAGAATATATATTTATCAGTTGGTAGTGACCTTGATGAAGTGTCATGTCATACGTGACCTCCACATATACTGTCAAACAGAAGTTACATAATTTTGTTTGTGTGTTGTGCTCGTCGCATCGTCGGAGTTGAAAATGTCCTTGATTGAACAACGTTCAAATGTCAAATTCTATGTTTTACTCGAAAAGTCATGTTTTGTTGGAAGTGTTTATTTTTATCCTAAGGGTACTGTCTACCATGATTTCATTCCTGAAGGCCGACCGGTTAACAAGGAAATGTGTGTTGATACCCTCTGTCGTCTAAGAGATACGATCAAAAGAAAACAACCAGAAAAATGGAGAACAAACAGTTGGATTATGCTTCATGACAATGTGCCAGCACATCAATCCCTTCTGGTGAAGCAGTACCTCATAAAGCACAATGTGATTACCTTGGAACATCCTCCATATTCTACCGACCTGGCACTGGCTGATTTGTTCTTGTTCCCTCCACTGAAATTGGCATTGAACGAATAGGGATTAAAGGATGCTGAGGACGTTATCACCGATGCGACAAGACAGCTGAGGGAGGTGTCAAAGAATGATTCCAGCAGCTGTATGCACGTTGGCAAAATTGTGTAGTTGCTGAAGGGAAATACTTTGAAGGAAATGTAGTGTAGGTAACTCTATTGGTACGTATTTCTATACAATCTACTAATTACGAGAAATTTTGGAAGCTACCTCGTAAATATATATGGCTAGAAAATGCAAATACTTTGGTCACATCAAGAGACACAACGGTCTCGAGAGAACATTAATGGAAGCCAGGTAAATGAGGAAAGGGCAGACCATGGCGCCAAGATATCCAGGATAGCCTGTGTATGACTGTGGCGTAGAGACTGGACTTTTGGCAAGGGAACGAGTTTCTTTCAGACAGACTGTGATGAAAGCGAAGTTCTATAAAGAACATCCTACATGATGATGATGATGATATGTATATATATATATATATATATATATATATATATATATATATATATATATATATATATTTATATAGTCTATGTCAGCACTGAAAGAGGCATGCAGACCTACGTGGAAATGTTCTCTACAGGCTGGCATGTTCGATCTCACCATTTAAAAACCAAAAAAAAATTTGGTATCCATGTTTTTTTCAGCCTGCACGCAAGTGACGTATATCGCGACCCAGATATCAGATTCAAGAACAAGCTCATCTATTCAGTCAACAACTTCACTGACCGTGGCAGTACACTCTCCAGGTAGACTACCATGTAATTTGTAGTCAACAACAGAATCCCCAAGGCATGTGCTGCTTTTGCGAAGCTGCGTGACAGCGTGTGAAATCAGAATTTGTCTTATTCTTGATACAAACTCTATATATATATATATATACTTCCCGGGTGCCACGTGTGTGCATACACAACTTTAATGTTTAACATGTCATCGTTCGTGCATTGCATTTGTTTGCAAATTATATATTTTATATACTTCTTCTTCATCGTACGTTGTTTACAGCGATATTTACGTTGCACTGTTTTATTTTGTGGCTCAGTGCATCCGATTTCAACAGGCGTTTCTGTAGGGTTGCCCTCCTTAGCCTTTGGCTGTCCCCAGCCTAACTGCAAGGCAGCAGTTGTTTTTGGTCAGAGTTGTCTCTCTTGGGAAGTTGTCTTGCAGGACTATCGAGTCTTCCCTACTCGTGTCTATAGGGTTTGGCAATGATATGATGGACTATGTACTAGTTTGTACTATCCCGGAAGACAGGCAGTCCAGTGTGACTTTGTCCCAGGATCGTCACGTCCTGCCAGAAACGTAGCATATGCATGTGAGTGAGGTATCTCTTTGCTCCCTTTATTTTCTCGGCTCATCTGCAATGATGGTACGCCTAGCATTCCCCGCCACCCGGGAGGTTGTCACAATAGGGCAGGAGGTGCAATGTCCGCTGGACTGCATCTCTTCTGCGTCCATTGGGATGACTGATAGCAGACAGAGGCAAAGAGCGAGGCAGGGGTGCATTTTACCAGGTGCATTTCTGCGGCTCGATCGGGCCGGGACGCAAGCCCCAGCCATGTCGTAGCCTCCCATCACAGCGGTGCTGAGATTTAGGGCGGGATTCTGGCTTAGAGGCGTTCGGCCGTAAGCATTCAGATGGTAGCTAGATATTTTATATACAATACATACTAATTTAGGTTTTGTACAGGGGCAACAGCATAATGTACTTGAGCCGGTTTGAACCACCTTTAGGTCTTTAAAACTCGACCATCAATCCAAAAGCTAACTGTCATGTCCGCCTTGCTCAGGATTCATGGATTCACTCATTCACCTTTTTGCCCAAATGTGAATCCTGTGCCCCTACTTCAACTAGCTGGACTCTTTTAAGTTTTCAAGCATTTGTAATCATTCACCGTTCCGCTCCAAAGTGAAGAATATGTTTTAGCTGCAGCTGGTCCGTTTCCATAAAGTCTGTATCCGAGCTTTTTGCTGAGGCTGACTTTAACCAGAGATAGTCCTAACAACATCAGTGTGTATTTCAGTGCTCAAGAAGACCACAGGACTGGATTTTAATCAAGTGTTTCGATTTGTTTGAGACTAATATATATATACACACATACATACATACACACACACATACATACATACATACATACATACATACATACATACATACATACATACATACATACATACATATACGACTATATATGGCATAAATGATATTACCATAAATAGCGATAAGACAGAAGATATGACAGTTGGCCGTAAACCAATATTGCGAGGTTATCACAGCGACAGCAAAACCCTGAAGAAAGTTCAGTGGTTCACCAGGGAAATGCCTTCACTGAAAACGGCTGAGTGAACAGAGACATAGAATCTACAAGGCAAACCGTGTACACTTACCAGCTATAAGTAGAGGAAATATAAACATGCTGGAAAGGATACAAAGAAGAGCCTCAAAACTTATAGTGGGATTTCGCAATTACAGTTACGAGGAAAGACTAAAAAAAACCGGTTTACAGTGTCTAGAAAAGAGAAGAATTCGAAGTGACTTAATACATATTTATAAGATAAACACAGGAAAAGTTCAATTAGACTATATCAAGTTTTTCAAAATTCAACCACTTATAAGAACAAGAGGGCACAGATACAAATTAACTAAAGAAAGGTCCAGATTGGATATTAGGAAATATATTTTTAGTCAGAGAGTGGTGAATGCTTGAAATGCATTGCCCCATGAGGTAGCAGAGGCAGAGTCAGTTAATGCATTTAAGAATAGATTGGATGAGCATAGCTTTTAAAACAGGGTAATGCAAATTATTTGAAAGCCAAACACATTAGATGAAGACGTGTCAAGATGCAAGACATGCGCAATGCAGCCGGATACACAACATGACGCCGAGACCAATATTGGAGGCGAAACCAGTTAGTGAGTATATTGAAACACAGAATATCAATTGATTTCAACAGAATGCATTTTGAGCAACCTGCAGCGAGACGATACATCGTGCAAGTTATGGTGCATCGAGCAAGGAGATGCACAAGATGAGCCTGGATAGTGGGGGTCATCGAGTCATTTGATAAGTTCTCAGCTCAAATCTCATACTTAGCGTGAACCAGGAACATTCGCATTCCTCCTCTATGGGATGTCTCAAGACAAGAGCAGTAGGGTAAAGAATAAAATACATACACACACACACATACACACATACACACACACATACACACACACATACACACACACACATACACACACACACACATACACACACACACATACACACACACATACACACACACACATACACACACACACATACACACACACACACACACACACGCACACACACATACACACACACACACACAAACACACATACACACACACATACACACACACACACACACATACACACACGCACAGACACACATACACACACACACACATACACACACACATACACACACACACATACACACACACACACATACATACACACACACATACACACACACACATACACACACACACATACACACACACACACATACACACACACATACACACACACACACACACATACACACACACACACCTACACACACACCCACACACACACACACACACACACATACACACACACACATACACACACACACACATACACACACACACACACATACACACACGCACAGACACACATACACACACACACACACATACACACACACATACACACACACACATACACACACACACACATACATACACACACACATACACACACACACATACACACACACACATACACACACACACATACACACACACATACACACACACACACATACACACACACACACCTACACACACACCCACACACACACACACACATACACACACACACATACACACACATACACACACACACACACACATACACACACACACCCACACACATACACACATACACACACACACACAAACATATACACACACACAACATTGATAATCAAATTCCGGACATTGACGTTATGGTATTACTACCTTTAAGTATAAGCGACCGGCGTGTGTGACCCGCGTTGACTATCTGGCATGATCTCCAGTTTCTGCTCTGAATATGGTTGTCGACTCCTGACCTGTAGTATTAATCTGGGATCAAGATGATGAGCAGCGCTTGAGCTGCAGTGGTCAGCGACCCATAGCTGACTGCTAGCGTCAGGGCCAGCGAACCATAGCTGCCAAGGCCCTTCTACACCTCCACGCGGTGATCCTGGATAACAGGCTGCAGCAGGGCAGACTGGCTAATGAGAAGGGATCGAAGAGGGAATGCTAACTCGGTACTCTTCTTCTTCTTCTCCATCGTACGCTGTTTACAGCGATATACGTTGCACTGTTTTATTTTGTTAAGCATGTGGCTCAGTGCATCCGATTTCAACAGGCGTTTCTGTAGGGATGCCCTCCTTAGCCTTTGGCTGTCCCCAGCCTATCTGCAAGGCAGCAGTTGTTTTTGGTCAGAGTTGTCTCTCTTAGGGAAGTTGTCTTGCAGGACTATCGAGTCTTCCCCACTCGTGTCTATAGGGTTTGGCAATGATACGATACGATGGACTATGTACTAGTTTGTACTATCCCGGAATAGAGGCAGTCCAGTGGGACTGTCTCAGGATCGTCACGTCCTGCCAGAAACGTAGCATATGCATGTGAGTGAGGTATCGCTTTGCTCCCTTTATTTTCTCGGCTCATCTGCAGTGATGGCACGCCTAGCATTCCCCGCCACCTGGGAGGTTGTCACAGTAGGGCAGAGGTGCAATGTCCGCCGGACTGCTTCTCTTCTGCGTCCATTGGGATGGCTGATAGCAGACAGAGGTAAAGAGCAATGCAGAAGTGCATTTAGCCAGGTGCATTTCTGCGGCTCGACCGTTCCGGGCTGAGACGCGAGCCCCAGGTCCCAACCATATCGTAGCCTCCCATCACAGCGGTGCTGAGATTTAGGGCGGGATTCTGGCTTAGAGACGTTCGGCCGTAGTCCCTCAGGTGGTAGCTTCGTACCATTTGCTTATCAGTAAAGCACGTGGACCAAATGTCAGCGACCTGCGATTCCTCTCGAAGGAGTGCATTTAACCAGGTGACAAGCCTGGTAATGGCACGGAGATGTTGTTCGCCTGGTGTGCGGACATATCTCATGATCAAGGGTTGCGTCTCAACAGTTCGCAGTGAGGTGGCTGCTCTACTGCTTAAGACACCCCGGCCGAGAACTAAGTCTTCTACTAGTGGTTTCACACCTTATCGCCGTATGGGGTGAATATCGGGCAGCTTCCCGCCCGCTTTGATCGGCGGATGGCAGAGACCTCTTTCTTCGGCTCAACTGGGTCGGGCTGAGACACGAGCCCCAGGTCCCAACCCTATCGTAGCCTGCCATCGCAGTGGTGCTGAGATTTAAGGCGGGATTCCGGCTTAGAGGCGTTCGGCCATAATCCCTCAAATGATAGTCTCGCGCCGTTGGCTTATCAGCTTAGCACGTGGACCAAATGTCTGCGACTAGCGATTCCTCTCGAGTTGAGCAGGACTACCGTAGCAACGCCTTGTCATTAGTAGGGTAAAACTGACTTGTCTTCCGAGGGTCTAATACCAGCACCCGTTCACTATTAGACCAAACGAATCAATAGAGGTAACCCGGTACTCAAAAAATGCTTGCTGAAGTCGGATGTGTTGGACCGAAAGGTGCAAATATCGCAGTCAAGCTGTAAACTACGACATAACGCATTCCGTTCTCTGGACTACATTCTGCTACTTAAGCTCTTTCAGGGTTTTGTAGCGGGAGATTGAGAACGAACGAAGAAGAATAAGAAGAAGTATTAATCTGTGCAACTGAATTTCGTATTCAATGGACATTACTGTCACAATTAGAAGACCTGGTACTTTTGACATACGGTCATAGAAGATAAACTTGATAAGGTGACAGAACAATTAGCCAAATTGTGACTTATTATCAACATGAAGAAAACCAAGCTCCTTAAACTCAACACTATCAGCAAAGAACCAATTATGCTGGAGGGAGAGCTGTTGAAAGAGGTGGATGCAAATACGGGCAGCACAATTTGACACAACATGACGTACATATGCAGATGTAGAAAACATCATTGAAATTGTTAGATGGACATTCCTGACAATAAACAACATATTGAGATCCAGAGACATCAAGATTCACACCAAAGTTAGAATATTCAACGCTAGTGTTAAGTCGGTGGTACTGTATGAAGCAGAGACATGGAAAAATATTCAAGGTTTTACAGCAAATATTCAAGGTTTTACAGCAAATATTCATGGCTTTACAGCAAATATTCAAGGCTTTACAACAAATATTAAAGGCTTCACAGCAAATATTCAAGGCTTTACAGCAAATATTCAAGGCTTTACAGCAAATATTCAAGGCGTTACAGCAAATATTCAAGGCTTTACAGCAAATATTCAAGGCTTTACAGCAAATATTCAAGGCTTTACAGCAAATATTCAAGGCTTTACAGCAAATATTCAAGGCTTTACAGCAAATATTCAAGGCTTTACAGCAAATATTCAAGGCTTTACAGCAAATATTCAAGGCTTTACAGCAAATATTCAAGGCTGTACAGCAAATATTCAAGGCTTTACAGCAAATATTCAAGGCTTTACAGAAAATATTCAAGGCTTTACAGCAAATATTCAAGGCTGTACAGCAAATATTCAAGGCTTTACAGCAAATATTCAAGGCTTTACAGCAAATATTCAAGGCTTTACAGCAAATATTCAAGGCTGTACAGCAAATATTCAAGGCTTTACAGCAAATATTCATGGCTTTACAGCAAATATTTAAGGCTTTACAGCAAATATTCAAGGCTTTACAGCAAATATTCAAGGCTTTACAGCAAATATTCAAGGCTTTACAGCAAATATTCAAGGCTTTACAGCAAATATTCAAGGCTTTACAGCAAATATTCAAGGCTTTACAGCAAATATTCAAGGCTGTACAGCAAATATTCAAGGCTTTACAGCAAATATTCAAGGCTTTGCAGCAAATATTCAAGGCTGTACAGCAAATATTCATGGCTTTACAGCAAATATTCATGGCTTTACAGCAAATATTCAAGGCTTTACAGCAAATATTCAAGGCTTTACAGCAAATATTCAAGGCTTTACAGCAAATATTCAAGGCTTTACAGCAAATATTCAAGGCTTTACAGCAAATATTCAAGGCTGTACAGCAAATATTCAAGGCTTTACAGCAAATATTCAAGGATTTACAGCAAATATTCAAGGCTTTACAGCAAATATTCAAGGCTGTACAGCAAATATTCAAGGCTTTACAGCAAATATTCAAGGCTTTACAGCAAATATTCAAGGCTTTACAGCAAATATTCAAGGCTGTACAGCAAATATTCAAGGCTTTACAGCAAATATTCAAGGCTTTACAGCAAATATTCAAGGCTTTACAGCAAATATTCAAGGCTGTACAGCAAATATTCAAGGCTTTACAGCAAATATTCATGGCTTTACAGCAAATATTCAAGGCTTTACAGCAAATATTCAAGGCTTTACAGCAAATATTCAAGGCTTTACAGCAAATATTCAAGGCTTTACAGCAAATATTCAAGGCTTTACAGCAAATATTCAAGGCTTTACAGCAAATATTCAAGGCTGTACAGCAAATATTCAAGGCTTTACAGCAAATATTCAAGGCTTTACAGCAAATATTCAAGGCTGTACAGCAAATATTCAAGGCTTTACAGCAAATATTCAAGGCTTTACAGCAAATATTCAAGGCTTTACAGCAAATATTCAAGGCTTTACAGCAAATATTCAAGGCTTTACAGCAAATATTCAAGGCTTTACAGCAAATATTCAAGGCTTTACAGCAAATATTCAAGGCTTTACAGCAAATATTCAAGGCTTTACAGCAAATATTCAAGGCTTTACAGCAAATATTCAAGGCTTTACAGCAAATATTCAAGGCTTTACAGCAAATATTCAAGGCTTTACAGCAAATATTCAAGGCTTTACAGCAAATATTCAAGGCTGTACAGCAAATATTCAAGGCTTTACAGCAAATATTCAAGGCTTTACAGCAAATATTCAAGGCTGTACAGCAAATATTCAAGGCTTTACAGCAAATATTCAAGGCTTTACAGCAAATATTCAAGGCTTTACAGCAAATATTCAAGGCTTTACAGCAAATATTCAAGGCTTTACAGCAAATATTCAAGGCTTTACAGCAAATATTCAAGGCTTTACAGCAAATATTCAAGGCTTTACAGCAAATATTCAAGGCTTTACAGCAAATATTCAAGGCTTTACAGCAAATATTCAAGGCTTTACAGCAAATATTCAAGGCTTTACAGCAAATATTCAAGGCTTTACAGCAAATATTCAAGGCTTTACAGCAAATATTCAAGGCTTTACAGCAAATATTCAAGGCTTTACAGCAAATATTCAAGGCTGTACAGCAAATATTCAAGGCTTTACAGCAAATATTCAAGGCTTTACAGCAAATATTCAAGGCTGTACAGCAAATATTCAAGGTTTTACAGCAAATATTCAAGGCTTTACAGCAAATATTCAAGGCTTTACAGCAAATATTCAAGGCTTTACAGCAAATATTCAAGGCTTTACAGCAAATATTCAAGGCTTTACAGCAAATATTCAAGGCTTTACAGCAAATATTCAAGCGAAGGATAATGAACATAAAGTGGGAAGACATGGTGAGGAAAGATGACTTATGGGAAATAGAATAACAAATTAAGCTGGATAGGACATGCGCAACAAAAATTGTAGTTCATCATGGCCACGCTGCTCTTACACGGACTCTTCGAGTGAAGAGATAGAGAGATAGACCCAACATATAGGCAGAAGAGAATGTGATAAGGAATTAAATAATTACTCATGGAGATAGGCAGAAAGACAAGCTCAGGACTGAGTATGTTGGAGTGAAAGGCTTTGATTCATTCATTGATTCCTTCATTTATTCATTGATTGATTCATTGAATAATGTAGGGATTTCATAATCCTAAAGAAAATGCCTTTATATGGGAAGGAATGATACATCCACAGAACAATACTTTTATGACCAGTATATTTCAGGGGTATGGAAATAGAACAGGTCACAAACTTCGAGTATCTGGGCTCCAGAATTGTCAACAATGGCGACTGCTCCAAGGAAATCAGAAGATTTCAATGGCTAAATAACCTGATGAAACTGTGGCAGACTACCAGCAAACCAACTAAAATGAACATTTTCAGAACCTGTGTTTTTCCGGTGGCAGCATTCGGCAGCACAATATTTACAACTACCCAAACTTCAAGAAAAAGAATCAAGTCTTTCGAGTCAAAATGTTATAGAAAGGTCCTACGAAAAAAATAATGTTGCATACACTCGACAAGAGCGGGGCATAGAGGAGAACTGGTTCATGAGTTCCATCATCAACAAACAATTATAATACTTTAGCCACATCAAAAGACACAACTTTCTTGAGAGAGTGATAATGGAAGGTATAGTGTCTGACAAGAGTCCAAGAAGGCGATGGCAGCAAGATGTCTTGGAGTGCTTGAGCATGACTCTGGAGCAGGCTGGAGATGTGACAGGAGATCGAGCGTCTTTAAGGCGGACGGGGATGGACGCGAAGTTATGCAAAGGACATGCTACATGATGATGATACTTCTATTGTATTGAATTTTACAAGAATATTTTGTATTATTTCATTTATATATTTATCTCGTTCAGAATACACAACATCCACATTAATGGAGCCCTGTCGGAATCGGTAAAGTATTTTTATGCATGGAATGCATTTTGTAAAGTGATTTGTGGCCCAAATTGAATGACTACATTAAACAGCTTTGTTGGCCGGATTCTAATTTTGGAGTTTCGGAGGGCTAGTTTGAACTAATAATTTGGAAGTTCAGATTAAACAAATTGGAGGGTCAAAATCCGACAAGTGGACCGGATGTTGAATATCTCCTGATTTATATAATGTGCTAGAAATTCCAGATGTACTGGGATCACGAAACAATTTTTGAAGATATCTTGTTGTGATCTTATCATGAAGTGCACCAGATCAAATGATAGGGGTCAAGCTCGTATTACAGACTGCAAGAGGTGACAAAGCCCTGCTAAGATTCTATCAGAGGACGCCGTTAAGCATGTAAGAGATGGAACCCTCACCGACCGTGTTAATCACCAGCTCTCGACCTCTATGATTGGATCGAATTTATCATGCGCTTAATGTTGATTGGAGCGTATTTATCACGTGATTTCCTCACCCAATCGGATGAAATCGTAGACCCCTCTAAGGGAAAGAACTGAGGGAATGGCAGTCTCCTCTTGCCCTTATCTTGCCCCGTGAGATCAGTACTGGGGAAAGTAGCAGACAGAGAACTAAGTCCTAGCAATCCTCAAATTGAAACGGCGATCCACGAAATATTATTTCATATCTTTTTTCGTTTGACGTATTTATAAGAGAACTACATTAATTAGAACAGGATGACAAAGACCAACCTTCGCGTATTGGGGTCGGCCTTGATATTAATGTCTAATTTGTTATGTTCCCTCTACTAAGAGAGGTCGGGTGGTTGAGTGGTTAGAACTAGGGATGCATCGAATATTCGATTCGATTAGTGCATTCAGTGAACTATTTGAATTTGACAGAATAGTACCTTGTAATAGAATCCGAACAAGTCAAGATAAGCATGATAATATTAGACTCAAAAATGGGGAGAAAGGTTAGTTCCAACTCTGCACTAACTTTGACATGGCTCCTTGCTATGAATATATTATCACGTCACCGGTTGCATCAGTTGACTGAAGCAAAGGGTAGGTAGTCAGGCCGTTAAAACCAAACGCGTAAAAACACTTTTTAATGCAACAATGACTAACGAACTTTTAAAAAAAAAACTGGTTAGTGATTAAATGGTTTTTGGATATTTTATTTATTTATGTGGCTTGGCTTGACTTCGTTCATTCTCAATCTCCCACTACCAAACCCTGAAAGGGCTTAAGTAGCAGAATGTAGTCCAGAGAACGGAATGCGCCGAGTCATAGTTTACAGCTTGACTGCGATATTTGCACCTTTCGGTCCAACACATCCGACTTCAGCAAGCAGTTTTTGAGTACCTGGTTAGCATTTCTCCTTCGATCCCTTCTCCTTAGCCAGTCTGCTTTGCTGTAGCCGGTTATCCAGGATCACCGCGTGGAGGTGTAGAAGGGTCTTCGCAGCTCTGGTTCGCTGGCCTTGATGCTAACAGTCAGCTATGGGTCGCTGACCACTGCAGCTCATGCGCTGCTCAGCATCTTGATCCCATTTATTTATGTAGCAATGTAACATTTAGAAACATTGCGTGGTTTTTTTTGTATTACTTCAAAATTATTAAAATAATAACAGTTGCTCATCGCAAGCGAAGATGACGGCAGCGGCAAATGTGTTCTCATATGGCCACAGAGACCAGGCCTAGCACGGCAGACTTTGCCGCACTCGGGTCACTCATTTTAGGAGTCGGCTGTGGAGTCTGCTCGATTGGACGGCACGTCTTCTCTGCGCCTCGACATTGGGGTTTCGCTCTAAAATCTGAGCACCTTTAGTGATGCTAACTTAACTTAACGTCTTTATACTGGTTAAGAAGACTCTACAGAGTCTGAATACAAAATGTTTATTGGAGTGTGGTTTTTACCAATGTGCGAGTTCATCTTAATAGACTCAAACTCTAAAGCTAAGTAGACCCGCAGCCAGTTAGACGCCATCTATAGATGCTCTTAACAAACCACATAGGGAAAGGTACAAATAACTTGGGTAGATTTTTAATTTGGACTGTATCCGCGCAGCGGCCGTTAAGCCTACCCTTTTCGGTTTCTAACTGTCAAGGAATTTTTAACGAGGGGAATTTTTACCAGAAGATCCACGTGGACAAAATTCAAATCTCCACCGTGATTCGAACACTCGACCTCTGGCACCCTAGGCGGACGCCTTTCCCTCGAGACCAACGAGCCCCCCACCGTAGGCGGACACCTTTACCCCGAGACCACCGAGCCTCCCACCCTATGCGGACACCTTTACCCCGAGACCACCGAGCCTCCCACCCTAGGCGGACACCTTTACATCGAGATCACCGAGTCCCCCACTCTAGGCGGACACCTTTACCTCGAGACATCCGAGTCCCCCACTCTAGGCGGACATCTTTACCCCAAGACCACCGAGTCCCCCCCCCCCTAGGCGGACACCTTTACCTCGAGACCACCGAGCCTCCCACCCTAGGCGGACACCTTTACCCCGAGACCACCGAGCCTGCCACCCTAGGCGGACACCTTTACCCCGAGACCACCGAGCCTCCCACCCTAGGCGGACACCTTTACCCCGAGACCACCGAGCCTCCCACCCTAGGCGGACACCTTTACCCCGAGACCACCGAGTCCCCCACATTAGGCGGACACCTTTACCCCGAGACCACTGAGCCTCCCACCCTAGGCGGACACCTTTACCCCGAGACCACCGAGTCCCCCACATTAGGCGGACACCTTTACCTCGAGACCACCGAGTCCACCACATTAGGCGGACACCTTTACCCCGAGACCACCTAGCCTCCCACCCTAGGCGGACACCTTTACCCCGAGACCACCGAGTCCCCCACTCTAGGCGGACACCTTTACCCCGAGACCACCGAGTCCCCCAAATTAGGCGGACACCTTTACCCCGAGACCACCGAGTCCCCCACCCTAGGCGGACACCTTTATTCCGAGACCACCGAGTCATCCACCTTAGGCGGACACCTTTACCTCGAGACCACCGAGTCCCCCACATTAGGCGGACACCTTTACCTCGAGACCACCGAGTCCCCCACATTAGGCGGACACCTTTACCCCGAGACCAACGAGTCCCCCTAGCCAGCCAGGTAAAACGGTTCTGGGCAAGGCACAGGGTAGTTAAATTTCTCAGCTTTTCAAAGACACTTTCAATGAGTCTCAGCGGCGTTTCTTCTGTTCTAAACTCGCCATATAAAATAGCTGCTTGATGATAGGATCATCGGACATGCGAGCAACATCTTATCTGAGCTTTCTGAAGAAGAGTATTAATGGTCAACACGTTATTCTTAGTACAAACTTTAGTTATGATGGTAGAAACTGTCGGGACACAGACGTGTTTTTTATTACAATGACTATATCTATGACCATATGTTTTAATGTGCAGTCGAATGGCCTCCGTTCGTATTAGATCAATTATTAAAACACTAAATTTGGTGCATTCATAGTTAGGGCATACCGTTCTTGCACTTAGTGTCTTTTTTGTCAGGAGTTACCTTCTGATAGAACATTGGGCATGTTAGTGCTATCAGATGTCAACCCCCTAACTCTACATGCCCAATGCTCTGCCAGGAGTTAACCCCTAACTCATGGTTTTGTCTAGAAACTGTAATTAGTATTCGGTTCAATGCAATCTTTTACTTTTATTGTACACTATTGTATCTTATTTGTAAACAAACAGTATACAAGTAAGGCAAAGAAGTACCTACCTGTACTTAAGGCTAGATATTGCCGGTTTCAAGGCACGGAAGTAAAGGGTTAAATAAAAACCTAGCCAGCACGATGAGCGGTTGCTGTTGAGAACATATGCCACCATTGTTCAGAAATATCAATTCATCGTTGACCACAGCAATACCAGGTTTGAAATCATTTCGTGTTTAGTTTGACTGGGGTTGCCGGCAACTGTTTCTCGTTATGGTCACTTCTTCAAGCACAGAAAGGATTGGCAAATGTGCTCTAGTAGAGAACACATTACAAACAGAAACACACGCATCCATGCACTAGCAAATACGTTA
Source organism: Ariolimax columbianus (assembly GCA_036924085.1). NCBI lineage: Eukaryota > Metazoa > Mollusca > Gastropoda > Stylommatophora > Arionidae > Ariolimax > Ariolimax columbianus. The sequence goes on along the minus strand of JAVGWX010000009.1, from coordinate 85,408,425 downwards.
TGATATTGATCAAAGCACTACGGCCTAGAGTAGAAAAGGCTTGGTCAATAAAATCCAGAAAGGCATACCTTTAATTAAACAATAGCAGGAAAGTATTTTGGTAAATGTAAGTATCGTGTCTTTTGTGGTAGATGTAAGTATCGTGTCTTTTGTGGTAGATGTAAGTATCGTGTCTTTTGTGGTAAATGTAAGTATCGTGTCTTTTGTGGTAGATGTAAGTATCGTATCTTTTGTGGTAGATGTAAGTATCGTGTCTTTTGTGGTAGATGTAAGTATCGTGTCTTTTGTGGTAAATGTAAGTATCGTGTCTTTTGTGGTAGATGTAAGTATCGTGTCTTTTGTGGTAGATGTAAGTATCGTGTCTTTTGTGTTAAATATAAGTATCGTGTCTTTTGTGGTAGATGTAAGTATCGTGTCTTTTGTGAAAAATGTAAGTATCGTGTCTTTTTGTGAAAAATGTAAGTATCGTGTTTTTTGTGGTATATGTAAGAATCGTGTCTTTTGTGGTATATGTAAGAATCGTGTCTTTTGTGGTAAATGTAAGTAGTTTGTCTTTTGTGGTATATGTGAGTCGTATGTCTTTTGTGGTATATGTGAGTCGTATGTCTTTTGTGGTATATGTGAGTCGTGAGTCGTATGTCGTTTGTGGTATATGTGAGTCGTATGTCTTTTGTTGTACATGCAAGTCGTATGTCTTTTGTGGTATATGTAAGTCATATGTCTTTTGTGGTATATGTAAGTATCGTGTCTTTTGTTGTATATGTCAGTATCGTGTCTATTGTGGTATATGTCAGTATCGTGTCTTTTGTGGTATATGTGAGTCGTATGTCTTTTGCGGATCGTAGCTCCTTACAGCCGCCACCTGTTTGGCTGTTATCAGTTTCTTGTCAAGTGTGGAGTTCGGTAATTTGCCATCACTATCCTTACGTGCGATTGTACCGATACAAAACCAGTGTTTGATAAACACGCTGCCTCACTTTGGTTTATTTTTTTAAAGTTAAAATAAACTGTTTAGTGAACAGACACTAGCCAGTTGCTCGTTCTAAATACGTACATACGTTAAAACCGATCAGCATACTTGTAACTGTCCATATGTTAGCATTGCGCAACCTTTTTTTAATGCATTGTCCACAAAGATTAAAGAAAGACTATATGTGGGACGAAACCAAAATAGGGACACTGAGATCGTGTTGTAAAGGGCGACTAACAGTGTAGGCTTTCTACTTTACTGTAGACTCCTCCCCAACTAATGAACGTGCACAATTGTGTTCACGCATACCAAAATTCTATGAGTGTGGAGTAGACGTTTCGGTTTGAAAATACAGCATCAAACAATGCTCGATAATTGAACCAGGAAGATGTGCGCCTGTGAACTTGCAGATCCCGAGAGTTGAGCAAAGATAATCAACACAGTTACAGCCGTCAAGTCCTAAGAAGCGAGTACAGTTGGTTGAGCATGGGGCTGCCTATCCCATTCTTTGGTAACCATAAGCAACAAAAGCAAAGAACAATGTATGTATATCTCCTCGTGGTAGCAGTGGGGCGACTAGTCGAGCCAAGTCACATACGGGAAAATAAGTGGTTTTCCTGGACATCAGAAGAAAGGAAGCCAAATAAAGATGCAAGTTTGGTTGTTTCCCTTCTCCTTCTTGTTTTTCTTTTTAAATTTTATTTTATTTTATGTGTTTGCCTCACTAGTTTCTACTGGCGGAGACGCGCCTATTCCACCCTAGACCGTAGTCAACCTGGGCGAAATTAAGACGCATAAACCAGTGTTTGGATGCATGTGTGCGTCTGTATTTGCCTACGCTAGATTTGTGCGCTCTCAGAAGCCAGCCCAACCAAAGTGCAATGAAAGGGTCTCACCCTGAGGGCGCATGTGAAAGTTGTGCAAGAGTGTGACTGTAGGGCAGAATCAAGTGAAACAGAGTGAGGTAAGAGGAGAGAGAGAGGAAGTTCTTTTTGTTTAATCCCTTCTTATGCAACTGTTAATCCTGCTTGACTTATACATCTGGGAACTGAGGCACTGACGAGTAATCTGGGTCAGGTGAGGCATACTTATCAAGGTGGGAACAAAGAGTAATCTGGGTAAGGTGGGGCATACTTATCAAGGTGGGAACAAAGAGTAATCTGGGTCAGGTGGGACATACTTATCAAGGTGGGAACAAAGAGTAATCTGGGTAAGGTGGGGCATACTTATCAAAGTGGGAACAAAGAGTAATCTGGGTCAGGTGGGACATACTTATCAAGGTGGGAACAAAGAGTAATCTGGGTCAGGTGGGGCATACTTATCAAGGTGGGAACAAAGAGTAATCTGGGTAAGGTGGGGCATACTTATCAAGGTGGGAACAAAGAGTAATCTGCGTCAGGTGGGGCATGCTTATCAAGGTGGGAACAAAGAGTAATCTGGGTCAGGTGGGGGATACTTATCAAGGTGGGAACAAACAGTAATCTGGGTCAGGTGGGGCATACTTATCAAGGTGGGAACAAAGAGTAATCTGCGTCAGGTGGGGCATGCTTATCAAGGTGGGAACAAAGAGTAATCTGGGTCAGGTGGGGGATACTTATCAAGGTGGGAACAAACAGTAATCTGGGTCAGGTGGGGCATACTTATCAAGGTGGGAACAAAGAGTAATCTGGGTGAGGTGGGGCATACTTATCAAGGTGGGAACAAAGAGTAATCTGCGTCAGGTGGGGCATACTTATCAAGGTGGGAACAAAGAGTAATCTGGGTCAGGTGGGGCATACTTATCAAGGTGGAAACAAAGAGTAATCTGGGTCAGGTGGAGCATAGTTATCAAGGTTCGAGTGAATGATCAGGGTCAGACTGGGCATACTGACGAATGTGGGAGTGAATGATCAGGATTAGCTTGGCATACTGATCATAGTGGGAGAGAAGAGTAATTGGTGTCAGTAGGAATATACTGACGAATCTGAGAGTGAAGAGTAATTCAAGGACATGTGAGACATACTGATCAAGGTGAGAGTGAAGAGTAATTCAAGGTCAGGTGAGACATACTGATGAATCTGAGAGTGAAGAGTAATTCAAGGTCAGGTGAGACATACTGATCAAGGTGAGAGTGAAGAGTAATTCAAGGACAGGTGAGACATACTGATGAATCTGAGAGTGAAGAGTAATTCAAGGTCAGGTGAGACATACTGATGAATCTGAGAGTGAAGAGTAATTCAAGGTCAGGTGAGACATACTGATGAATCTGAGAGTGAAGAGTAATTCAAGGTCAGGTGAGACATACTGATGAATCTGAGAGTGAAGAGTAATTCAAGGTCAGGTGAGACATACTGATGAATCTAAGAGTGAAGAGTAATTCAAGGACAGGTGAGACATACTGATCAAGGTGGGAGTGAAGAGTAATCAAGGTCAGGTGGAACATCAGGAGTAATCAGAATGAGGTGAAACAAACTGGTCAAGGTGGGAGTGAAGAGTTGGCAGGGTCAGTTGGAACAAGGACCCCGTGCGCACACCCCGTTATTTGCTCAGGAATTAAGGCTTTATCCCAGCAGTCTAACCAACGAGGTGAGTATTGACAGAGCTATCCTTGTAATGGTGAACTTGCTGAACCTCTAATTGCACTACAGCCAAAAGGACCCCAGTCAACCTTCTCAGTTACACCTTAGACGTCGTTATTGCTAACGCCACTCGTACTTGAGGTAGGTACTCTAAATGGGATCAAGATGCTGAGCAGCGCATGAGCTGCAGTGGTCAGCGACCCATAGCTGACTGCTAGCGTCAGGGCCAGCGAACCAGAGCTGCCAAGACCCTTCTACACCTCCACGCGGTGATCCTGGATAACAGGCTGCAGCAAGGCAGACTGGCTAAGGAGAAGGGATCGAAGAGGGAACGCTAACCCGGTACTCAAAAACTGCTTGCTGAAGTCGGATGTGTTGAACCGAAAGGTGCAAATATCGCAGCGAAGCTGTAAACTACGACACAACGCATTCCGTTCACTGGACTACATTCTGCTACTTACCCTTTCAGGGTTTGGTAGTTGGAGATTGAGAACGAAGAAGAAGAAGAAGAAGAAGAAGAAGAAGAAGAAGAAGAAGAAGAAGAAGAAGAAGAAGAAGAAGAAGAAGTACTCCAGATGACTGTCCTCTGGTGGCCGGTTACAGTTGTTCTCCTCACATTTTTTAGTCAGACTGCCACGGAACAGCCTATGGTTAGGTATCACCGAAACCGGTTACCATAGAAACAGCTTGAAGAGTTAAGTCAAATCAGCGTCAACAGATCGAACAAGAGCATATGCGAACTTCAAAGCAGTGGATTTCTTTGTGTCCTTACAATATGTCTCGACCTTTGACCACCTACCTGAAGCAGGGAAAGACTTTTATGTTTTAAATAAATGTGTTCAAGAGATAAGTACAGATCTTTAGGCTGAGTTCCGCCATTGTATCTCTACACTCTCTTGTCTGTGACTGACATGCACGTGCACACAAGCAAATGCACACGTGCGAGTTCGTTTGCACGTGTTTTGCTATGCTCTGTCAAGAATCGAGGTCACTGCACTCCAGACAGATCTATAAAAGCCCAGTTTCTCTTAGTAAATGTGAAGCGTTGATACCAATGCTTCCAATAGCTCGCTAGATGTCTTCTTGTAGAAAAACTGGCCTCTATAAAAGAGAAGAATTGGAGTTGATTTAATGCATGTTTATGAGATAATGAAGTGAAAGGATAAATTAGACTATAACAAGTTTCTTTTTCAAAATATTGCCGTCTACAAGAATAAGATGGCACATCCAAAAATTAAGTAAAGAAAGGTCCAAATCAGATACCAGGAAATATATTTCCTTCCCGACCAGAGGTCACGCCTGCTGATAGATTCAGTTCAGCTCCGCGCCGAAGGTCGGCTGCAATCTCTCTCCATTGTATTCTATCTCTTGACGTGATGGTGCAACCTGACAGCTTTTTTCTAGTCCGTCTTCTGGTGCTATCCACCCACTTAAAACGTTGCCTGCCTCTTTAACGTCTGCCTTTTACCCTAACCTCCAGTATGGTCTTCAACAAGGAAGTATGTCTTGTTATATGACCAAAATAACGTAACTGCCTAACCTTGATTTCGGTCATTAATTCTTTTCACCCCCAACTTTTTCAATACTTCCACGTTTGTTTTCTTCTCTTTCTAAGAAATGCAACCCAATCTTCGAAGGTCTCATTACTTTTTTCTAACTTGTTATTCTTTGTCCATATTTCTGCGCCATAAAGTAGTGATCGGTATACATAACACCTAACAATTCTCATTTTCAATGTATGGTTTACCTTTTTGGATGTCAGTATCTGTCGCATGTTGCTGAATGCCATCTTGGACATGCCTATTATCTTTCTGGTATCTTTTTTCACGGATAGATACATGATGGAGAGTTGGCCTTCGACAGGACCTTGGTCCGGCATGGTACTTAATGGCAAATGACAGATGAGTTTAGACGAGATTTGGCTACTTGGCATAGGGCACACAATGTGCCTGAGTAAACACCATAATTACAGTACAGTATTCATGTTATCTTTTAACGTGTATAAGTGCAAATGTTATGTATGTGTGTTGGTGTGTGCCATTTATTGAATGATTTTATGTGTGTGCCATTTATTGAATGATTGTATGTGTACGTGTGTATATATGTGTAATGTGTGTATCTTTGTGTGTGTGTTTTACGTGTATTTGTGCGTGTACACATGTGGGCGTGTGTGTGTATTCATGTTTGTATATAGGTGTTTATTTACGTGTAATTTTTTGTGTTTGTGATTTAATGATTTTTTGAGTATATATATGGGATGTGTGTATTTATTTATGTGTGTTTTACGTGTATTTGTGCGTTTATATATGTGTGCTTGCGTGTTTCTGTATTCATGTCTACATATGCGTTTATTTACTTGTAGTTATGTGTGTATATGATTGACTGTTGTACGTTATGTGCATGTAAACGTGAGTGCATCTATTAGTGCACGTATGTTTTTGTGAGTTTGTAGAGTGCGTGTTTATGTTATGCGCATGTGAGTGCGTGTTTATGTTGTGTGCATGTAATTGAGCATTTGTGAGAGTGTATATGTGTGAGCAAATGTGCGCGCATCTGAGTGCGTGTTTATTTGTGTGTATAGGAGTGTGTACGAGAGAAAGAAATAGATGGATTTAAAAAAGTATTATAGTAAGCTAATTGTATCTGATATTGAGATTACGAATAATCACCTGAGCATTGGGAATATACTTTCCAATTTGAACCAGCCGGATATTGCCGTATCGGCATTAAGGTACGTTCTTGACCCACATTCCCTCTGGCCTCTCCCTCCTCATACAAGAACACAAGTGGTGATTCAGAATGTGAACTTTTCCCTTTGTCTTTCCAGCCATTATTTCATCCTTAATAGAAAGACGGGATGAACGCAAGTAATTGGAAGATTACACTCAGGCCCAGTTCAATCGCTGGTAGTGGTAGTAAACAGCCCTCTTGATGTGACTGGTGGCTGCAGCCGCTGATCGGCGAATTATGTCAGTGACAGCAGCAGAGAATGGCGATAGCGGGCCCCACATCTCTGACCTTTGTCACGCGATACCATTTTAGTGTTGACACAGGTGCCCAGGAGCGTAGTAGGAGCCGCCTATGAACAACAACCAACAAATTAGGCGGGTTCTAATAAGGTCTCTAATCTGCCCGCATCACCCACTTCATTTCCCGCAATGTTGCGCGTGCGCCGGAATTCGCCGGAAGTTGTTTTCCCGTGCGCGAATGGCTGTGTAGACTTCCGGTTGGGTATTAAATAGAGGACAGGTCGTGGAAAAGATAAAGCTGACAGTCTTCAATGTCTGTCACGACGTTTTAAAAAAAAAAAAGTTTTCAAAGACCAGTATGGCGGGTTTGAGTAGATGACTGGCTGGATGCTTCATCACGCACGAGAATGCATTGTTATATACATTAAATTTGAAATAGAACGTACGAAAGGGAGGTAAACCTGATTTATGCCGACAAGTGGATACAGCCAGTTTGTCCTAGCCAAGCTGGTTTTGGCTGTAAATACTCTAAATGAATAAGTGATGTACGAGGGAAATATGGAAATGACCATCGCGTGTCAAGTTTGCTCACGAACGTGTTTCTCGCCCGCTCGTCACGTGCGAAATCACGTGCTGTGTACACAAACGTATACATGACAAAGCGAGCTTAGATGTTGGAGTATCAGGTGACAAATGATTTGTGAGCACACACGGGCCTTTTGGCTTCAATTCTTGTGTTGTCTTTACATTGAAAACGACGTCAGTCACGTTTAGACTGATATTTGTTAGTTATGGAGACAAAATCTTGCATCATTGTGACATAGGCAGACAGTTTGTAGATTGTTATGTATGTTACACCTTAATAGTGAATTTGGCAATCACAGCCCGTCTTTTAATTCATAAACAAGGTCCGAAGTTATTTTCTATTAAACTGCATGTCAGATCCTAATGATTTTTCGCATGCAGTCTTAGAATATATCCATGATGTTATAGAAATTTTTTTTTATTAAAGAAATTTGATGTATTTTTAAAAATGTATTCATTAGTCTATATTAAAAGTATCCTCAGTGAATTGGACATAATTAATTTTAACATGTTAAGGTACACTGACGTGCTGTTTTAAAAATAAGTTTTGACCTTTAAATACTCTCAGTAAATATACATTCCTTAATTTCTCGTGCGCCAATTAGACCCTTTGTCGAATGCATAAAACAACAAATGTCATTCATGCGAAACTGTCTTAAGTTTTATAGGCGTATACGCATTTACAGTTAGTGGTGTGGTTATTGTGACATATAGTTGCTTTTTCAAAACTTACACTGCTATCAATTTCAAAATGAGTTTCAAGTGTACATTTATAACGGTGTAGACGATTAACCTTTCACTATACAAGTTTTTTTTTCCGTAGGGAATTTAAGATTGGTCATTTATATTGCAGTATCAAAGACCCAAAGAAGAGAACGCAATTGGCGTTTGGTCTGGATAAATCATCCTTTTACCGTTTGATTGGACAGGACTTAGAATGCACTCATATCAACCAAGGAAGGACGGAAAATTTGATGATTTCGACAGAGATGTCATAAAACGGGAGATTTTGAAAATGTTGACGAAAAATTAAATTTTTTGCTCCCCGGAAATTAAAATTGCAACCCGACTGCAGTGTGAAATTTCCAAAAGTACTGTTTAGAAAATTGTAAGAGCCGCAGGCTTTACGTTCAGGAAAACTTCAGGTGGCAGACATATTATATGTGAAAGTCACATTTGATCGCTGCCAGAAGCAAATACCTGAGACAGGTACGTGAACGGCGTAGGCAAGGCTAAGATATTGTATGCATGGACGAATCCTGTGCCCATGCTCACCACATCTATGGTAAAGAATGGCAATCAGTTGCCGGTGTACAGAAACGACAATTTCCAAGCAGCAAAGGGGAGCGCATTATACTAACGTGTGCCGGAAACAGTGAAAACGGACTTGTTCGTGACGCTGAACTTATTTTCTAATCAAAATTAACAACGATATAGACAACCATACTGAAATGAATGGACAAATTATCAGGCACTGGATGACGAATGATCTGCTTCCAATTCTGGATAGACCGGCATGCCTAGTAATGGATAATGCATCCTATAACAATGCAGTATCAGAGGAAGACAAAGTACCAACTGCATCAAATACGAAAGCTCAAATTAGGACATGGCGTGCTAAGGAAAAAGTGAATTTCAAAGACACGTATTTGAGGGCAGAGTTGTTGCAGCTGGCGAGGAAGACAAAGGTGAATCATTTAGACAAAATCGTTAAAGAGTGTGGCCACACCTCTGCGACTACCTGCATATCATGCGCATCTAAACATTAAAGAGTTTGAGTAGGCTAAAGTGAAAGGACAAGTTCCGAACAGAACATTTCAAACGTGTGATGTTGATGTGCTGACACGCGAGTACCTTTCCAACATAGACATTCAATCCTGGAAGAAGAATGTTGAATATGTGCTCGGGGAAGAAGTGTGTTGAACAAGGGCTCGGGGAAGAAGTGTGTTGAACAAGTGCTCGGGGAAGAAGTGTGTTGAACAAGTGCTCGGGGAAGAAGTGTGTTGAACAAGTGCTGGGGGAAGAAGTGTGTTGAACAAGTGCTCGGGGAAGAAGTGTGTTGAACAAGTGCTCGGAGAATAAGTGTGTTGAACAAGTGCTCGGGGAAGAAGTGTGTTGAACAAGTGCTCGGGGAAGAAGTGTGTTGAACAAGTGCTCGGGAAATAAGTGTGTTGAACAAGTGCTCGGGGAAGAAGTGTGTTGAACAAGTGCTCGGGGAAGAAGTGTGTTGAACAAGTGCTCGGGGAAGAAGTGTGTTGAACAAGTGCTCGGGGAATAAGTGTGTTGAACAAGTGCTCGGGGAAGAAGAACAGTACTGGCAACGAGATGGATTACAATTTGTCCAGCCAGTAACAATTATCAACCTTTTTGAATCGACAGATTAGGAATGATTAATATCATCTTTTGTAGACATACTGATTAGCAGACTTGGATGAATTAGCATATGTTTATCATAAAAATTAAGGCTACATACAATGACAGCAAATACATTTCAAAATTCAGATTCTTTAACATAAAATTAGCTGCGCAGTTGAAACAACCGTAGGGGTCTAAGGGTGATCGAAGGGCTGTACTAACTGTTGCATATTGGTGCCATTTTTACTATTCTCTATAAAGGGTAGAACAAACTATAAATTTATCTATAAAGACGTTAAGGAAATATGCCTTTGAAAAAATACAACAAGAAATTAAGCTGCGTACTGTAAAATCTTAAAATGTAATGCCATGTCCCTGCAATGGTGCTAAAAATTCAAAGAAATTTGCTAATGTGCAAAATTCTTAACAACCATGGACTAAATAATATCAATGTTTTAGAGTCATGAATATTCTAAGGCTGCATGCGAAAAAATCATTTGGATCTGACATGCAGTTTTGTAGAAAACTGATTCGGATCTTGTTCATGAATTAAAAGACGGGCTATAACACCTATCTGTCCATTTCGTGAACTGACTTTCAGCACACTCAGTGAACTGCCATCTTTACTTGCTAGGGTTAGGGTGCACGTTAGGGTTAGGCTAGGGAGACGAGTTTGTGCTCGGTACTTAAAATAGTCGATGGTAATAGACAACGTGCGATACATACTGGCATCAAAACAGATAATCATAATTTTAAAATCAGAATTGTCAGGTGTTATATATACTCGTCACTACTTTATGGCGAAGAAACATGGACAATGAATAACAAGTTGGAAAAAAAGTATTGAAGCCTTCGAAATGTGGGTGTATAGAAGATTTGTTTGCATTTTTTGGAAAGAGAAGAGAAACAAATTTCCAGATTTTGAAAAAGTTGGGGATGAAAAGAGAATTAATGGCCGAAATTAGTGTTAAACAGTTACGTTATTTTGGTCATATACCAGGACACACCTCCTTGTTGAAGACCATACTGGAGGGTAGGGTGGAAGGCAGACAACGTTTTAAGTAGGTGGATAACATCAGGAGATGAACTGGAAAAACTCTCTCAGATTGCACCATTTCGGCAAGAGATAGAGTACACTGGAGATTCATTGCAGCCGACCTTCGATGCGGAGATGGCACTTGAACTGAACTGAACTGAAATTAGACAAAGAAGCATATTTGCAGCAAGTTGCACAATTCATGAAATGGTCAATTTGGGACATATCGATAGCTAGAACAGGGGTGTTGCCTGGATACAGCTACAATACATGCTTAAAGAAAGTGGAAGACGTCTTCTATATTTTTTTTATTTTTAAGTACTGCAATATCTTCGAATTGTTTAAAGTACAATAGTGCAGAAAACAATACAATCTAAAAACATGTTATAGCTAACCTTGTATTAAGAGCAGGAACCTGATCTTTTCTGGTCATCTGATTTCACAAAATTGACGTGACCTCTGTTTTTTTCTCATTCGAGTACCACGACTATCTTTCATGTTGATGCATGAGGCTTGATACCTGAGACATGAGGCCCGAGGCATGAGACCTGATACCTGAAACCTGAGGCCCGAGATTTGAGAGCTGAGACCTGAGGCCCGAGATCTGAGACCCGAGAGCTGAGACCTGAGGCATGAGAGCTGAGACCTGAGGCCCGAGATCTGAGAGCTGAGACTTGAGAGCCAATGAGGAAGTACTATGTTCACTATAACATTTAATTGTGTATCTCTCACGCACTCTTTCTCTTTTTCTCTGTCTTTCTCTATCTCACACTCCGCATATATATATATGTCCCTTCTAGAATCGACAGAGATATGCCAAAATGGCACAGATCGGTTACTATCTCTTCGTCTCCAAACATCCAATGCCATAGTTAATCTGATCAGCGTGTTTGCTCCTACACTTGGCGCCACTACTGACTCCAAAGATGAGTTCTATCAGCAGCTGAACTCACTCATCACAAGTATACTTGGTGAGGAACACCTATTTCTGCTGGGGGACTTCAACGCAAGAGTGGGCGCCGATCATGACTCCTGGCCTATGTGCATGGGAAAGTTCGGTGTCAGAAAGTTGAACGAAAATGGACAGCAGATATATTAGATGTGTACCTACCACGACCTGTGCATCACTAACACCTTCTTCCAAATAAAGGCCCAACACAAAATATCCTGGAGACATGCTTGCTCCAGACATTGACATTAGTTGGGCCTGATCATCACTAGACGGTCTGAACTGAGACACTGGCGTCAGTTGGACCTGATCATTACTAGACGATCTGAACTGAGACAATAGCGTCAGTTGGACCTGATCATCACTAGACGGTCTGAACTGAGACACTGGCGTCAGTTGACCTGATCATTACTAGACGGTCTGAACTGAGACATTGACATCAGTTGGGCCTGATCATCACTAGACGGTCTGAACTGAGACACTGGCGCAGTTGGACCTGATCATCACTAGACGGTCTGAACTGAGACACTGGCGTCAGTTGAACCTAATCATCACTAGACGGTCTGAACTGAGACATTGAAATCAGTTGGGCCTGATCATCACTAGACGGTCTGAACTGAGACACTGGCGTCAGTTGGACCTGATCATCACTAGACGGTCTGAACTGAGACACTGGCGTCAGTTGGACCTGATCATCACTAGACGGTCTGAACTGAGACACTGGCGTCAGTTGGACCTGATCATCACTAGACGGTCTGAACTGAGACACTGGTGTCAGTTGGACCTGATCATTACTAGACGGTCTGAACTGAGACAATGGCGTCAGTTGGACCTGATCATCACTAGACGGTTTGAACTGAGACACTGGCGTCAGTTGGACCTGATCATCACTAGACGGTCTGAACTGAGACACTGGCGTCAGTTGGACCTGATCATCACTAGACGGTCTGAACTGAGACACTGGCGTCAGTTGGACCTGATCATCACTAGACGGTCTGAACTGAGACACTGGCGTCAGTTGGACCTGATCATCACTAGACGGTTGGAACTGAGACACTGGTGTCAGTTGGACCTGATCATCACTAGACGGTCTGAACTGAGACACTGGCGTCAGTTGGACCTGATCATCACTAGACGGTCTGAACTGAGACACTGGCGTCAGTTGGACCTGATCATCACTAGACGGTCTGAAATGAGACACTGGCGTCAGTTGGACCTGATCATCATTAGACGGTCTGAACTGAGACACTGGCGTCAGTTGGACCTGATCATCACTAGACGGTCTGAACTGAGACATTGAAATCAGTTGGGCCTGATCATCACTAGACGGTCTGAACTGAGACACTGGCGTCAGTTGACCTGATCATCACTAGACTTTCTGAACTAAGACACTGGCGTCAGTTGGACCTGATCATCACTAGACGGTCTGAACTGAGACACTGGCGTCAGTTGGACCTGATCATCACTAGACGGTCTGAACTGAGACAATGGCGTCAGTTGGACCTGATCATCACCAGACGGTCTGAACTGAGACATGTTTTGCGAACACGCACGTTTCCCAGTGCTGACTGCGATACTGACCACTCCCTCGTCTGCTGTAAATTGAGATTCAAGCCCCCCCCCCCCCCCCCCCAATCCATCGCGCTAGACCTGTGGGTAAATGCCACATAGACACATCAAAAACTGATGTCTCAAAAAGGGTAGAAGAATTCATAAAATCCCTCTCCAGTGAACTATTGAAAGCGTTTCAAAAAGGCGGGAACACGTCAGAGGGTCAATGCAGACCACAGCCTTGGCAGCTTTTAGAAAGAAGACAACAAGCAGAAATGACTGGTTTGAGAGTGGGTCCGCCATCCTTGGACCAGCCATTAAAAAGCGTCAATTTACTCACCTGGAGTTTAAGATTTCCCAGAGCAGCACGACCTTGGAGGCATACGAATCCGCCAAAAGTACAGTTCAGAGACTGACACGGAATTGTGCAAATGACTACTGGCTTCAACTCTGTAAGTCCAACACAGTCGGCAGCGAATGCTGGTAACATCAGGGGAATGTCCGAGGGCATTAAGAATGCATTTGGGCCAATAAAAAAGTCTACAGCGCCTCTGAAATCTGCGACAGGTGACATTATTCTGGACAAGGATATGCAAATGAAGAGATGGCCCGAACACTATTCAGTCTTGTACACCTGTAGTAACGTAGTGGCGGACTCTGGTCTCAATAAAATTGAGATTCTGCAGGTATTGCAGGAACTTGACGATAAACCGAGCATACAAGAGCTGGAAAAAGCTATCGAGGGCATGGCAGTTGGAAAGGTACCCGGTAGGGATGGCATTCCAGCAGAAGTCATCAAATGCGGGGGAAAAGTACTTCTTCAATACCTGTACGAACATATCTGCCAGTGTTGGGATAAGGGGACGTATCACAAGACATGAGAGACGCTAACATAATCTCCCTTTACAAGAAAATGGGAGACGGAGGAGACTGCAACGATTACAGGGGAATATCACTCCTCAACACTGCAGGCAAATTGTATGCTAGCATTATCCTGAGCAAGCTGTGGAAGCTGACCGACAGGGTGTACCCGGAGTCCCAGTGTGGTTTTCGCACAGTAAGGTCCACCGTTGATATGGTCTTTTCACTGAGACAACTGCAAGAGAAATGCGGAGAACAACACAGACCACTGTTTCTTGCCTTCATCGACATCACCAAGGCATTTGACCTGGTAAACAGAGAGGGTCTTTTCAAAGTGTTGTCCAAAGTTTGCTGCCCACCTAAACTGACGAGCATGATCAGATCTTTCCATATGAGCATAAAAGGTACAGTGATGCATGACGGTCAGGATTCTCAGGCCTTCGACATTAACACTGGAGTCAAACAAAGGATGTGTCCTGGATCCGACTCTATTCGGGATTTTCTTTGCCATCGTGCTGAAACACGCATTTTTAACAGTCACACAATGCGTCCTCCTGCATATTAGATCTGATGGGAGATTATTCAATCTAACTAGACTACGAGCAAACAGTAAGAGAAGGGAGACTGTCATTCAGGGTATGCTCTTTGCAAGTTCCTCTTACTTGTGTGTATCTGTGTATGTGAGGGTGTGTGTGAACGTGTGTGTGTGTGTGTGAGGGAGTGTGTGTATCTGTTTGTGAGAGGGTATGTGTGTGTGAGGGTGTGTGTGTATCTGTGTATGTGAGGGTGTCTGTGTGAGGGTGTGTGTTTGTGAGGGTGTGTGTTTATCTGTGTGTGTGTGGGTGAGAGTGTGAGCGTGTGATTGTGTGAGGATGTGTGTGTATGTGTATGTAAGGGGGTGTGTGAAGGTGGGTGTGTGTGTATCTGTGTGTGTGTATCTGTGTGTCTGAGTGTGTGTGTGTGTATGTATATGTGTGTGTGTGAGTGTGTGTGTATATGTGTGTGTGAGGGTATGTGTATATGTGTGTGTGTGAGTGTGTGTGTGTGTGAGTGTGTGTGTATCTGTGTGTGTGAGTGTGTGTGTATCTGTGTGTGAGTGTGTGTGAGTGTGTGTGTATCTGTGTGTGAGTGTGTGTGTATCTGTGTGTGAGTGTGTGTGTATCTGTGTGTGTGAGTGTGTGTGCATGTATCTGTGTGAGTGTGTGTGTGTGTATCTGTGTGTGTGAGTGTGTGTGTGAGTGTGTGTGTGTGAGTGTGTGTGGGTGTGTGTGTGTGAGTGTGTGTGAGTGTGTGTGTGTGAGTGAGTGAGTGTGAGGGTGTGTGTGTGAGTGTATGTGAGGGTGTGTGTGTATCTGTGTGTGTGAGGGTGTGTGTGTGTGAGTGTGTGTGAGGGTGTGTGTGTGTGTGAGTGTGTGTGAGGGTGTGTGTGTGTATCTGTGTGTGTGTGTGTGTGAGGGTGTGTGTGTGAGGGTGTGTGTGTGAGTGTGTGTGAGGGTGTGTGTGTGTGAGTGTGTCTGATGGTGTGTGTGTATCTGTGTGTGTGAAGGTGTGTGTGTATCTGTGTGTGTGTGAGGGTATGGGTGAGGGTGTGTGTGTATATGTGTGTGTGAGGGTGTATGTGAGGGTGTGTGTGTATCTGTGTGTGTGAGGGTGTGTGTGTGAGTGTGTGTGTGAGTGTGTGTGAGGGTGTGTGTGTGTGTGAGTGTGTGTGAGTGTGTGTGTGTGAGTGAGTGTGAGGGTGTGTGTGTGAGTGTGTGTGAGGGTGTGTGTGTGAGTGTGTGTGTGAGGGTGTGTGTGTGAGTGTGTGTGAGGGTGTGTGTGTGAGTGTGTGTGAGTGTGTGTGTATCTGTGTGTGTGAGGGTGTGTGTGTGTGTGAGTGTGAGGGTGTGTGTGTATCTGTGTGTGTGAGGGTGTGTGTGTGAGGGTGTGTGTGTGAGTGTGTGTGTGAGGGTGTGTGTGTGAGTGTGTGTGAGGGTGTGTGTGTGTGAGTGTGTCTGAGGGTGTGTGTGTGTGAGTGTGTCTGATGGTGTGTGTGTATCTGTGTGTGTGTGAGTGTGTGTGTATCTGTGTGTGAGTGTGTGAGGGTGTGTGTGCATCTGTGTGTGTGTGAGGGTGTGTGTGCATCTGTGTGTGTGAGGGTGTGAGTATATCTGTGTGTGTGTATAATAAATATGTTGAATTTGTTGTTGAATGTCCACAATGAGTACGTTTGCTCTTTTGAGCTCCATGAAAAGTGCGTTAAGAAGCGGGCTGTAGTAGCTTTCCTTACACCCCGAGCGTGCCCATGAAGAGGGCCGTGGTCCTCCAGTCGGCTGTGCTATGCTTGGCTTCATCTGCTTGACGCTCATTACTACTGGGATCACGTCGATCTTGTCAGTCAGACCGCCTTGAAAACAGTAGGTTTCATGGGAACGCTACATAGAGGAGAGATAGCGGTCTTTGTCAGTATATTGTTGTTGATCTATCGTCCTGATCAGTATGTTGTGTCTAACTGTGACGTCCTGGTCAGTATGTTGTGTCTAACTGTGACGTCCTGCTCAGTATGTTGTGTCTAACTGTGACGTCCTGGTCAGTATGTTGTGTCTAACTGTGACGTCCTGGTCAGTATGTTGTGTCTAACTGTGACGTCCTGGCTAGTATATTGTGTCTAACTGTGAGTGACGTCCTGTCCAGTATGTTGTGTCTAACTGTGACGTCCTGGTCAGTATATTGTGTCTAACTGTGACGTCCTGGTCAGTATGTTGTGTCTAACTGTGACGTCCTGGTCAGTATGTTGTGTCTAACTGTGACGTCCTGGTCAGTATGTTGTGTCTAACTGTGACGTCCTGGCTAGTATATTGTGTCTAACTGTGAGTGACGTCCTGTCCAGTATGTTGTGTCTAACTGTGACGTCCTGGTCAGTATATTGTGTCTAACTGTGACGTCCTGGTCAGTATGTTGTGTCTAACTGTGACGTCCTGGTCAGTATGTTGTGTCTAACTGTGACGTCCTGGCCAGTATGTTGTGTCTAACTGTGACGTCCTGGTCAGTATGTTGTGTCTAGTTGTGACGTCCTGGTCAGTATGTTGTGTCTAACTGTGACGTCCTGGCCAGTATGTTGTGTCTAACTGTGAGTGACGTCCTGGCCATAATGTTGTGTCTAACTGTGACGTCCTGGTCAGTATGTTGTGTCTAACTGTGAGTGACGTCCTGGCCATTATGTTGTGTCTAACTGTGAGTGACGTCCTGGCCAGTATGTTGTGTCTAACTGTGAGTGACGTCCTGGCCAGTATGCTGTGTCTAACTGTGACGTCCTGGTCAGTATGTTGTGTCTAACAGTGACGTCCTGGCCAGTATATTGTGTCTAACTGTGACGTCCTGGTCAGTATGTTGTGTCTAACTGTGACGTCCTGGCCAGTATGTTGTGTCTAACTGTGACGTCCTGGTCAGTATGTTGTGTCTAACTGTGACGTCCTGGCCAGTATGTTGTGTCTAACTGTGACGTCCTGGTCAGTATGTTGTGTCTAACTGTGAGTAACGTCCTGGCCAGTATGTTGAGTCTAACTATGACGTTCTGGTCAGTATGTTGTGTCTAACTGTGACGTCCTGGTCAGTATGTTGTGTCTAACTGTGACGTCCTGGCCAGTATGTTGTGTCTAACTGTGAGTGACGTCCTGGTCAGTATGTTGTGTCTAAATGTGTTAGTGACGGGCTGTGAGAAGAACTAAGAGGCCAGTCTAGTCAGCCAGGTCACATGAATGTACCGTATAGAAGAACTAAGACGCCAGTCTAGTCAGCCAGGTCACCGGAATATTATTGAGGAATTAAGACGCTAGTCTGTTTAGGCACAACGTTCTGACCAAGACCACTATCTCTCTTCCATGTAGTGTTCCCTGGAAACAAGCTGTTTTTAAAGCAGTCTTTCTGATGAGACATGGATCGATGTGATGCTCGTAGTAGTGAGCGTTCTGAGGATGAAACCAATATAGAACACTCACCTGGAGGACTACGGTCCACCTTCATCAGCACGCCAATATGTGAGAAAAGCTACTGCAGCCCACCACTTAACGCCCTATTCAGGGCCCACAAAAGATGTAAACTTACTCATTGTAGGCATTAAACAACAATAAATGTACTACATTATGTCTCTTTTCAGCCATGTCTGAAACTGAACAACTGTGCTAGAAGCCACTCGGCTCTGAGAAAATGATCTAGTGACACATGCATGTTAAAACCACGTCGATTTTGATCAGCCTTCGATGCGGGCGCTTTTATTGATTTCTGTGTTTGTGGCTGCTTAAAACAAAATCGAGCCGCTATTACTGTCTATGCGAATTCAAACAATTTAGCCGTCTCAACAAACCGAATACATACAGGCAATATTGACTTGGTAACGCGTCCAGAATTGACCTAACTTGTGCCTGGTCGTTTTGATCCTCTGTCCTAAAGCCACAGCCAATAAACATCCAACAGATTCATCCATCTACCAATAAACATCCAACAAATTTATCCATCAACCAATCATCGAGCTAAATGATTTATTAGGAACTGGTTATTTTAGGCTGCTTTATTTTCGTACAAAAAAAACCAAAACAAAAGAGAACGGAGAACTTCGACTGTGTGCACGTCGCGAGCTGAACGCGAACTCCAATTTTATGTCCCAGCTTGGTGAGCGCTAAATATGTCACTTGCGGCCTGGAAAGCACAATTGTCTAGTCATCCTAGCAAACAGAAGAGCAAGACATCAAAGAGAATGCCGTGCCATTGTAACCGCGGTTGTGTTCTCCTTTGTTCGTCCGATGAATTGGAGATCGTGTTTACCTCTGCCCCACCCGATCAAACTATCATGTGCACTTTACGGTCGTCACAGACCAAATGGGAAAAATAATTTACCGTTAAAAGCCACGATAAAGCCATCCTTCTTTTCAGCGAGACAATGTCGATGCCAGTGACCCCAGAATGAAACTATTTGTTTTGGCCGCACGACAAATTAAGGTCTACTGTATTTAGTGGCTCAGGTTTTAACCGCACTGAGACCTTGTCGACCAATCGTATTTCAGCAAATTGAAATCTGCTAGAATTTACGCGCTGTCTGTTGCTCTGTAATATACCGTGTTGGGCAATTTACCTTTTCTAGTTTCAAAGTGGAAAAATAAAATTAACCAGCGCTTAATGGCTCGCGCTTTGAAAGCTATCATCGCAGTTATTCAATTTGGTTTGAACTTCTATTGAAAAGCGCAAACCAGTGTGTACCGCTTAATGGAAGGACCGCTTCGTATTGAATCGGGTACGCTTCGACATATTGAAATTATTTGAGATGTGTTCAAATAAAGCTTCAATGGCACGTGTACTCTGGGAGCTGTCAGCTATATCTCTCTCTCTCGTTATCTTATCAAGTTGTGTGAGCAATGTATTAGATCCGTACAAGTAACCCTGACCCTCCCCTCAACCATAGAAAGAAACCTACGTTTTTATCCCGTGTCCACTTGGCCAGACTACTGAAATAACAAATGTTGGTTAACCTACCTCTCTTCATCAACATAATGATCCATTCTCCTGTGCTCCCTGTGGACCATAGTGATACAACCAAACGGTATTTCACCTACCTATCTTCATCAACATAATGATCCATTCTCCTGTGCTCCCTGTGGACCATAGTGCTACAACCAAACGTTATTTCACCTACCTCTCTTCATCAACATAATGATCCATTATCCTGTGCTCCCTGTGGACCATAGTGCTACAACCAAACGTTATTTGACCTACCTCTCTTCATCAACATAATGATCCATTCTCCTGTGCTCCATGTGGACCATAGCGCTACAACCATTGATACATACAGATGGTTGATCTGACGATTATTCTTCAGTTTTGCCTACTGACCTCCAATGTCTTTTGACTTCCTAATAACCCTTAATTTTTAAATGTTATTTGTTTTACTGAACTTCACTTCATTATACTGGTTTTGAAGCTCTACAGAGTCTGTATACAACCAGTTTATTCCACTCCACCATTACTAACAATAATTGTGAGCATCCAATTTAATTTGTTCATGCATTAACTGACCCTGTCTCAACCACATCCTGTAGTAATGCATTCGAAGCATCCACCACTCTCTGACTAAAGAAATATTTTCTAATATATAATGTGGACCTGTGCCCTGTTGTTCTTGTAGTTTGTTGAACTTTAAAAAACTTGGTATAGTCTAATTTATCCTTTCCATTGACTAATTTATAAACGTGTATTAAATCACCTCGAATTCTTCTCTTGCATTAAATCACCTCGAATTCTTCTCTTGTATTAAATCACCTCGAATTCTTCTCTTGTATTAAATCACCTCGAACTCTTCTCTTGTATTAAATCACCTCGAATTCCTCTCTTGCATTAAATCACCTCGAATTCTTCTCTTGTATTAAATCACCTCGAATTCTTCTCTTGTATTAAATCACCTCGAATTCTTCTCTTGTATTAAATCACCTCGAATTCTTCTCTGTTCTAGACATTGAAGACCAATTTTTCTAAGTATCCTCATAACCATTATTCTGGAATCCCATGATTCGTTTTGTAGCTCTTCTGTATATCCTTTCTAGCATGTTTATATCCACTCTATGATAAGGACTCCACACCTGAACTCAGTACTCCAATTTAGAATTCACCAATGATTTATACAGTTTGACTATTTCTTACTTCCTCTTGTGTGTATTGTTTCTTTTTATCAGAACAACAGTATTGCATTAGCCTTCCTCACTATCACCCGGATTTGCGGTCGCACCTTACCTGAATTATAATCCCAATGTCCTTTCCTTTTCTATTTTTTTTTTGGTCCACTCTCTGCCTTCTTTCTGTTAACCAATTTCCTATACTTTGTAACTTTTTTCACATATTCCATGTGATTTTAGATGAATATTCACTGACTCCCCTGCATCTATCATTTTGGTAACCTCCTCCATGAATGCTAATAGATTTGTTAAGCATGATCTCCCTTTAGTAAATCCGGGATAACTATTTCTGATTAGATTAAATGTGTCTAAATGCTTTACAATGTTTTCTTTGATTGTTAACTATTAACAATTTACAGACTGCTCGTTAAACTCACCGGTCTATAATATCCAGAATCTGATTTGTTGCCCTTTTTTGAACAAGGGGATCACTCCTGCATTTAGCTTCCCACACTTTTGTTTAAAGGTGTGTGTGTGTGTGTTTGTGTGTGCGTGCGTGTGTGTGTGTGTGTGTGTGTGTGTGTTGTGCGAACTTGTGTGCGTGTGTGTGAGCACGCGTTCACTTATATCATTTATTGAGCATGTTCTTTATAGAACTAGACTTTCTCTATTCTGTTTTGTTTTAATTTTACGGAGGTGAAAGTTCAGTTCAGTTTAGTTGAGTTGAGTTGAGTTTAGTTGAGTTTAGTTTAGTTGAGTTTAGTTTAGTTGAGTTTAGTTTAGTTGAGTTTCTGCCTACTTCTGCCGTTGAGCTCAGCAGGGAGAGCTTCATTAATTCATCTATCTTAACTCAAGTATGTTGCGTCTGTTCTTGTAAGTCTCTCTGGATGCAAGATTACTCGTATTTCAGATATCCATCAGTCATGCTGCCTCCCTCGTGCATTGTAGTCAGGTCATGTGCCGTAAGCGAGCAGAGGGAGTTGATCTGCTCGGGCATTGCTCTAGACGAAGGTGCATTGGCTGAATTATGTGTGCCTCTCTGTGGAGCCATAAACGCCCATCCACATCTCCTACCTATAACTAATGACACATTAGTAACAATAACTCACATCGCAAATCGCTTATCCAGTTGTAAATAACTTTCGATCCCTCAAATATATACACCAGTGTATGCGAGTTTTTATATGTGTGCATTGATATCTATGTGTTTCTAAATGTGTGCAGGGATTGTATATATATATATAATAATAATAATAATAATTGGTCTATCGTCGTCAATGAGGACCACCAACACCCTCACATGGCATAATGCAACCTTGAGTATGTGTGTGCGCTAATGGCTGATCAAGCCAATTTGAGCCCGGAAAGATCGCTGACACTGCTGGTAAACATAGACGAAAGTTGTCTCTGATATGTCTGATGTTTCTGATATTTTCTCTGCTCTACACTTCCTGGTTGCACGTCTTTCCTGGGCAGCCCAGAATATATATATATATATATATATATGCACGAGTGTGAGTGTTTGTAGTGTACCTAAATGTGTGCAGTGACTATATATAAACGTGCGTATTTGTGTACCAGAATGTGTGCAGGGACTGTACCAGAATGTGTGCAGGGTGTGTACCAGAATGTGTGCAGGGACTGTACCAGAATTGTGCAGGGACTGTACCAATATGTGTACAGGAACTGTACCAAAATGTGTACAGGAATTATACTAAAATGTGTACAGGAACTACCAACATGTGTACAGGGACTGTATATAAATGTGTGTATTTGTGTGCGTAAATGCTTACAAACGTTAAATGGCTCTTATTTCGTGTAATTCGATGAGTGATGTGTTTATGCGAACATGTATTCAATATTGTCCGTGTATGAGGTTGTGTGTCTAAGCGTGAATATTAAATTCTTTATGTGTCTTTATGATATTTTTACTTTTTTTTTGCATTTGCCTTATTTTTCAATTCTTCAAGGCGGTGTACTTTGCACTATGCTTTCACTTTGCGCCTGTCTGACCAGTGCATCCGACGTCTGCGTGTATTGTATGTAAGGGTCTGCTTCCTCCTGCATTTTCTAACGGAAGGGTGCTGTGATGATGAGCGAACCCAGCACCTTCGGGTTGCGAACCGTGTCACTAAACCACTAGCCTACGCCGTCCCCGTGTCGAGATACATGAAATTGTGTGTGTGGGATATTGTTTATCTCAGCGAGTTAAATCATGTATTTAGAAGTGTGTGTGTGTATCAGGGACTTGTGTATGATACTATGTGATAAGTTCGTATATTTAGAAATGTTATTGGAATATAATGTAAGAGATTATTTCTTGATATCTGAATATATAGGCATATCAATTACTCAGTTTGTAGATATCTGAATATCTAGGCATATCAATGACTCAGTTTGTATATCTTCAGCATGAGCTAGCAGACATCACCGTCTCCCACTAACTCCTCACTTGCTCGTCTATTTGCATCGCGATCTCCATTTTTCTCCTACTTTCCCTAAGGGTTGTGTGGGAATTCCATCACTCTGATCTTTAACCCGAACATCTCATGTCCTTCTCAATCGTGTTTGATTTTGTGCACTTAATTATCTGGAGCTCAACTTGCCCCACCATCAGCAGTCCTCGTATCGATATTTTTCTGCTCCCTTCTCCTCTGACGAGTGTCAAGATGCGTCTCCAAAAGACGCCAAACTTGTAAAGAAAGACCCGATTTAATTGGCTGAGACCTCAAGTGGGCAATAGCGAAAGATGAATAGAGTGTCTGGCTTGCTAAGATGAAAGGCATGTATTGATTGGCTGACTGGAGAAGACTTGAGGAAAACTGTCAACTGATTGGTTCCGAGAGCGGAGATGCAGGAGTAGGTTGGCTGAGAGGTTTGTAGCGCCTTCAACAAGAAGACAGGACCAGCGATTCCCAGAGCTTGACCGGTTAGGGACAAAGTTTCCATTGTGTTTCTAGAGGTTTCGATGGCTGTGACAATAAAAAGATTTTATGTCCTACAGCCCAAATGCAATCACTCAACAATGGAGTGTGATCTTTTATTCCATCAAACATTTGACATATTAAGCGACTCACGTTGATGGAGCAGACACTTTGAACATGCCAGAGATTTCACTTACTAGGAACTGTCGTAATGGAACACAAAACAGAAAAACACAGAAGTGATATTCAAGAGAAATTATTCTTTATTGGATTCACAGTTCAAACATTAGAAGACAAATAACTATTGATATTTAAACAAGATGAACATATTGTGAAATTATTTAAACTATTTAATTGCAAACAAAGAAATAAAACAAAATAATGCGATAATCTGTCTCAGGAATAATACGATAAATATGATGCAATTTAAGGACCCAAATAAGACTTTATTGTTGCATGCTTTGTTACAAAATAATTAACAATTACTTACACCTGATTATATCAATAGCTATAAAAAGCAACGTGAGAACAATTAAACATAAGCAAACATATTCTTGTTCATAAACAAAGATAAAAGAAGTAAAGCATAAAAAAAGATTAATAGTAAAATGTGTCAGACAACCAAAAGAAACGCAGACAAAATATCGTGTAGGTGTCACTGTCGCATTACGATGCCCATACCCGTAAGCAACAACACTATACCAGTCCTACATGTTTCATACAAAGGCAAAACAATAAAAAGATAGAGAAAGAAATACGTTGCCAAATATTCGAGGCAGCTATAAACTGAGAGCTGAAATAAGTATATGCTAGACCCAGATGACTTGAAACAAAATACATTTAACGTGATATCTTCACTTTTGCAAACATACCAAGTGCTAGTCGGGTACTCTTATCAGCAAGGAAGGACACACATCTCAGACTAAAGATAGGTCAACACATGAATACCCAGAGTCTGATAGGGAAAGGGTACAGAGAATACCCAGTCTGATAGAGAGAGAGTACAGAGAATACACAGAGTCTGCTAGGGAAAGAGTACAGAGAATACCCAGTCTGATAGAGAGAGTACACAGAATACCCAGTCTGATAGAGAAAGTGTACAGAGATTATCTAGTCCGAAAGGGACAGAGTACACCCAGTCTAAAAGGGAAACAGCACAGAGATATCCAGTCTGATAGAAAAAGTATACAGAGAATACCCATTCTGGTAGAAAAAGAGTACAGAATACCCAGTCTGCTAGGGAAAGTGTACAGAGATATCCAGAAAGGGACAGAGTACACCCAGTCTGAAAGGGAAACAGCACAGAGATATCCAGTCTGATAGAAAAAGTATACAGAGAATGCCCATTCTGGTAGAAAAAGAGTACAGAGAATACCCAGAGTCTACTAGGGAAAGTGTACAGAGATATCCAGAGCATGTTAGGGAAAGTGTACAGAGATATCCAGAGTCTGATAGAGAGAGAGAGAGAGAGTGTATAGAATACTCAGTCTGATAAGGAAAGAGTACAAAAAATAGACAGTCTGATAGGGAAAGAGAATAATACTTACAAAGAGAAGATCAGGTGAAGTGAACAGGAGTGACATGATATATAACTCTATTCAGCTCATTTGAGGAATACATGGTGAGATGATTAGAGAGGCATGAGGCTGAACATAAATTTATGAATGATATAGATGCCTGAGACAAAACACCAAGTTTATGAAGGAAATAGATGCATGCCACAACATACCAAGTTTATGAAGGAAATAGATGTCAGACACAGAATAGCAAGTCTATGAAGGAAATAGATGCCAGACACAAAACATGAAGTTTGTGAATGATATAGATGTTAGACACAAAATATCAAGTTTATGAAGGATATATATGCCCAAGACAGAATACCAAATTTATAAAAGATAGATGTCTTGAGACTAAACACCAAGTTTATAAAGGATATAGATGCCCGAAACTAAACACCAAGTTTATGAAGGATATAGGTGCCAGAGACTAAACACCAAGTTTATAAAGGATATAGATGCCCGAAACTAAACACCAAGTTTATGAAGGATATAGGTGCCAGAGACTAAACACCAAGTTTATGAAGGATATAGGTGCCAGAGACTAAACACCAAGTTTATGAAGGATATAGGTGCCAGAGACTAAACACCAAGTTTATGAAGGATATAGGTGCCAGAGACTAAACACCAAGTTTATGAAGGATATAGGTGCCAGAGACTAAACACCAAGTTTATGAAGGATATAGGTGCCAGAGACTAAACACCAAGTTTATGAAGGATATAGGTGCCAGAGACTAAACACCAAGTTTATGAAGATATATATGTTAACAACAAAGTAGAATAAGTCACAGGAAACTGAAGTTTGGACAGCTGAAAGAACACACATAAAAACCAAAAACCAGTGCAAGGTTATCGCAGAAGCCATTCTCCAGAGTACTGAACAGCAATTAGTCAGTCATAAATGACTGACAGAACAAGGTTCTTGAAGCAGAAGTCATCCTCTGCAGTATTGGGCAGCAGACAACCATAAATAACTGACAGAACAAGCGAGCTTCCTTTACCTAGAGCAAATCTCTGTCTTCCTGTCCTTTTTCTCTCAGTCTGAAACAGAAGGCCATCACTAGAGTTGGGTTCCTTCAGTAAGCCTGTGCCACACCACTTTGTGTGGTCTTGCAGTGGTGATTTCTGTAACAATTTATTTTAGATGAGGAGAGCCTAGTTTCTATACTCTTGTGTAACAATTGATTTTAGGCAATCAGTATCTAGTATCTATACTCTTTGTAATAATTTGTTTTAGGCAATCAGTATCTAGTATCTATACTCTTTGTAATAATTTGTTTTAGACAATCAGAACCTAGTTTCTATACTCTAACAATTTGCTTTAGATGACGAGGGCCTAGTTTCTATACTCTTTGTAACAATTTGTTTTAGATGACGAGGGCCTAGTTTCTATACTCTTTGTAACAATTTGTTTTAGATGATGACGGCCTACTTTCTATATTCTTTGTAACAATTTGTTTTAGATGATGACGGCCTACTTTCTATACTGTCCAACAATAGAGTAATTAATTATAGTGATGAGAACTGGCATTCACAAACTTCTAGGTTTTGACGTGTTGCCATACATGACATGTTGTCATACAGTATTCTTAGAATGGTCATTTACAGAGAATCCGAGACTGTTAAGTATACGAGACTGTTAAGTGTACAAGTCTATTATGAATGTCTGAGTTAATGAGTGAGTGGTTAAAGTTATTTTTTCGTGGCTAATGTGCTAGGTTCTTTACCTGGTCATAACACACTCCAGTCTACCAAGGTGTAAATACACACCTGTCTTAAGGTTAGGGAAGAAAAGACAGCAAGAAAGGGAACTGGTTACCCCCACCTCCACCAAAATTGATACCTAGCAACCTTTATCCCTGACAGCAAATTTTGCTATAGAGACGAATTTACATTTCCCAATATTATTGTGTTCAGCTATATACGCTTCCTATCATCACAGAGCTACATGAGGGAGGTCTGACTAAAGTGAGGTATGTGGGAGCAGAGGATGCTTCCAGGTAAACATGTTAGAGACAACCTGACAAGATAAGCAGGGTCCGTAACCTCAACTCTTGAAATACATAAATAATATGCCGCGGACATCTATCAATCATCTGAGCAGTAATTTGATTGAAAAGCATGGCTAAAAGTTATCTAATGAGGGTAGTGCATAGTAAAACCAAAGTTGAAATCGCCACTGCAAATGCTCATATAACTTAACGTCTTTATGCTGGTTTAGAAGACTCTGCAAAGTCTGTTTATAACCAGTGTTTTTCACATTCACTTCATCTAAAAATACCTATGCGCATCCAATCTATTCTTTAATGTATTAATTGACCACTTTTCCTGTGGTAATGCATTCCAAGCATTCACTACGGTCTGATAAAAAAAATATTTCCTGATATACAGGCTCCCTGTAAAGGGGCAAAATATAGTAGTATCCTTTTGCTTACCTTGGAGTCAAAAGGTAAATCATTTACAAACTGGTGCTCAAGATCTACATTAGCAAAGACAACAAACAAATTACTCAAGATGAAGGCTTTTATTGTTGAAGGTGACAAACTTCTTGTCCTGTTTTCACTCCAGCCATACCACAGCACCACCACAACAGTTGGCCTCCTACAAGGAAGCTGCGCTTCATCGTTTTATGTGTCTTGTAGTGGTGGTTTCTGTAGCATTTTGTTTTACATAATGAGGTTATTAGCTCCCACCCACAACCCTCTGTTTAGTCACTTTTGTGACATACATGGAGGTGCAGTGTTCTAATCTTTTATTCCTGGAATCCGCTCAAATATGACAATGCAAATCTCAGTTCAGTTCATCCCGTTATCCATCAGGTCGTTGGGGCATACTTGAAGACACTCCCACGCCATCTCTCTCTGTCCGCTGCCGCCAATCGTGCCTCACCGGGACGAAGGTTTGACCATTCAGTGATGTTGTCTGTCCATCTCTTCCTTGGATGACCCCACCTTTTCTTTCCCTGTGCGGAACCATTCAGTATCAAATTTATAATTCCGCTGAACCTCGTGACGTGCCCATACCAAGCCATCTTTCACCTTTTGATAGCTGTAAATC
This sequence comes from Ariolimax columbianus, assembly GCA_036924085.1. NCBI lineage: Eukaryota > Metazoa > Mollusca > Gastropoda > Stylommatophora > Arionidae > Ariolimax > Ariolimax columbianus. The sequence continues at coordinate 85,380,416 of JAVGWX010000009.1, read as the reverse complement.
TACTGTCCTGGTATTGCTGAGGTTCAATGGAAGAAGTGATATGCTGGCGTTGAAAGTAGCCATAGTGAGCACCTTAGATACGGACAGGGAAACTAGAATGAATTCACTGATAATTATCAAGGGATCAGCCTTATGGAGACAGGACAATGCCCATACCCTTTGTCCACTGCAGAAAGATAACGATCACAGATATGTCTGCCGGGAGTGCTGTAAGGTCAGTTTTACCCAACATAAAGTAATATCACTTAAGGCATGTCCTTCTCAGCAGTCTGTGTCACACTGGACAAAGAGTGTAGACAAGAAAAATCCAGAGTTGGTGGAAGCGGAAGTTCAGTCCCTTATTTCTGAGTTTGGTTCTTACAGCGATGTGCTTATCTACATGGACGGGTCTACTGTGCGACATAAGCAGAGTTCATGGGCTTTCACTGCTCAGGTAGGAGGGAAAACGATGAAGGAGGACAGCGGCGCGTTTGCAATAGGGACGCGTAGTCTGACCAGGGGGATCTTTACAGTGACTAAGGCAATGGTTTGGCTGGAGACACAGACCTTTGCCCGTGCATGCTTTCTCAGAGACTCCATGAGCATGCTTTCTCAGAGACTCCATCATGCTTTCTCAGAGACTCCATGAGCATGCTTTCTCAGAGACTCCATGAGCATGCTTTCTCAGAGACTCCATGAGCATGCTTTCTAAGAGACTCCATGAGCATGCTTTCTCAGAGACTCCATGAGCATGCTTTCTCAGAGACTCCATGAGCATGCTTTCTCAGAGACTCCATGAGCATGCTTTCTCAGAGACTCCATGAGCATGCTTTCTCAGAGACTCCATGAGCATGCTCAAGAAGATTGAGATAGGCTGGGGTCGAAGCCTGTATCTTGAGTCTCTGACAAGAACAAGACTGTGGTTCATTTTCGTGCCAGATCCCGCGGGTGTAAGGGGAAACGAACGAGCTGACATGCTTGCAGGTAGTGCTATTGTGGGATGGGGATGAGCAATCGCCCGGGCTGATATTCTGGATGCCCTTAGGGAGGCAGAACAATTAAATGATTCGAGCAATGACGCTGAGTCCGGAACTTTGACCAGGCTGCAAGAAAGTCAGATCACAAGAGGGAGAGCCAGACAAGAATTATACACTGGAAGCCAAAGGAGACTAGTGAAGCAACACGGAACTGGTGTCGTGAGCTGACATACGCAGGGGGATATAGTGAGGAAGAGAGCTGAGCACCTATGGACTTGTTCGATGTGCAGTGAGGCTGATCTGTCGACTGACTAACGAACTAACTTAAGGACTAAGACGTGTCTGGAATCTACTTCTGGACAGAGGTCGATGGCTGGGACCATGTCATACATCTATAGCTAATAAATGAATGTTGTAGCATTAATAATACATAATGAATTTTCATGAACTGTTATTTTTGTAATGTAACATTTATGTAGTAATGTTATAAATGAAACAAATTAGACTGATGCATGATGCTGTTTATACCATGAAAGTATTTCCAGATGAGACTGGATGAGGTCAGACACAGAACATCATCTAAATGGACACTGCAATCACACCTGAATAACACACTTGAATCTCTATGTAGACTGGGTGATTTTAAACTTATATCTGTGATCTTCTTCTTCTTCGTACGCAATCAGACAGTAACCATTATTTTTTCGAAAAAAGCAGCAGTCATCCTGAGGCTGTCGACACTGCCGTAGAGCTTGTCTTGTGGTTCCACTGGTGATGGCCACATCTGCTCTCTCTGATCCTCGTATGTCGGGCAGTTCTGCAGTAGATGTTCAGCGGTCATTTTCTCGGTACCACACGGGCATTCGTCTGTACCACCTATCTTCAATTTGTTGAATAGGTGGTACCTCAGTCTATTGTGGCCAGTGCGAAGTCTGAAGACAACTACCTGCTCTCTTCTGTTCAACTGGTAATAGGCATCGTTTTTGGTGTAGCCGGTATGTTCAGTTTCCCATTTGGTCATGTATCTGGCTTTAATAAGCCGTTTTGACTCTTCGTACGTCATACTAGTATCTGTTTGTGGTAGTCTTGCACCTTCTTTTGCCAGTCTGTCTGCCTCCTCGTTGCCTTGGATGTTGCAATGTGATGGGACCCACTGTACCACTACCCTTTTTGGTGCGGACTGCTGGCATAGTTGACAGAGTGCTGCTCTTAAGTCATTAAGCTCAGTGTTTTTCTGGCTTTTTAGCGCTGTGACTACGGCCAGAGCATCTGTAAGCAGGACTATTTGACTTTCATTTTCTTTATGTGTCAATATCTGTGATCAATACCTGTGATCAATATTTTAGCTATTTGCATTTGCAAACCCTTGGTCTAAGAGAACTTTCATGTGGTGGAGGTTGTGAGACTGAAAACCTAAATGATCAAAGAGCTCAGGAAAAGGTTAACCCATGTGGACAAGGAGCAGCTGACAGAGTTAGCTCTAGCTTGGACAAGTATTGTAGAAGCACTAATCTGAGAACAAATCACACTATGCCTTTACTCAGGGTACACAATGAATGAAGTAACACACTATGATCTACATACAGCAAACACATATTATATATCATCATGTCCTACTCATAAATAACAAAATTAAATAACAATATGAAGAACTATGCTCCACAGGGAGCTGAAACAGTATTTATTGATTGATGACCAAAGGGAAAGATTATTAAATAACAGGATGTCCAACTCAAAATAAAAGACATTAAATATAAATATGTCCTAATTATAAAATAGCTCTTATTAATCAATGAAGAATGTCATATTTTATTTTCATTATAATATAAATATAATGTGCCATGAAAGAACTTCCTTCAACCAAGTGTATCTCAGGTAGCAGATGGTTGGCAGCCCCTGGTCTAGATTTTAAATCAAGGGCCCATAAGGTGTGTAATCATTGACTAATATATCCATAGACGCAGCAGCTGCTCTCAAACTGTACAGGCCTGGTCAAGTGTGTAAAAAGGTCAACATAGAGCAGACTGTGCTGTTGGGGAAGGGTAGGTCTCAGCTTGCATAAGATGAGGGTAGGTCTCAGCTTGCATGAGATGAGGGTAGGTCTCAGCTTGCATGAGGTGAGGGTAGGTCTCAGCTTGCATGAGATGAGGGTAGGTCTTAGCTTGCATGAGATGAGGGTAGGTCTTAGCTTGCATGAGATGAGGGTAGGTCTCAGCTTGCATGAGATGAGGGTAGGTCTCAGCTTGCATGAGGTGAGGGTAGGTCTTAGCTTGCATGAGGTGAGGACGACTGCATCTATTCCCTGCTGCCTTGTTTTCATTTTTTCAGTCAGGTACCCCTATACTGCTTGGTAAACTGGAGTGTGACATATCTAGGTTACATAATACCTTGTCAATGACTGCATGACACCAGCTTGTCTAACATCTCTAGCTACTCAAATCAGACTGTCATTCCTATTAGACGGACTTCTCACTGGTGTTTGGTAGCAGCCTTTATAGCTTACCCCTATGTACACATTTATACTTAAGATATGAGTATATTGCTGTCATAGATAGTAAATTGATATATATTCATAATAAAAAACTAACAAAAAATGCATAACCTGTAGACACAGGAGAAGCTCCTCAGTCAACACAAATGGCCTGCAACCATTATTTAGCCATACAAATCCTGATCTACGTGAGCACATGCATTTTTCTGTGCATAGTTCCTAGCTAACTAAAAGGTAAGTGTGAACTGTTCAAGTAATGCACATTTCCTGCTGAGACTATGTGAGCTTTACAAATAATATCAATGAACCTGGTTATAGTCCTCATGTGTATCATATCCAGGGGGTCATCTAAGTGAAAAAGAGAACCACTGCATTCTACTAAGCATGTTATAAAAGAGGGCTGTGCATGGAGCTGGTAACCTCATGTAATACAAATTGCTACAGAAACCAACACGGCTTTGACACAGGCTTCCCATAGGTGGCCAAATCAATTGGTGTTTCCATGCTCCAATTGACAGGAAACAATAAAGGATGATGATGATGAGGTCACATATTAAGTCATCATCCACATCTGTCACAAATCATTGAGCTTCTTCAGTCATCTTCTTCTCTAAGTCTTCATGTGTGCCCCAACGACCTCACCGGTTACGGGATGACCTGACCTGACCATGCTAAGGTCACATATAAAGTCATCCTCTACACCTGTCCGAAATCATTGAGCTTCTTCAGTCATCTTCTTCTCTAAGTCTTCATGTCCCCCAGTAATGGCAGATAATTATCAACTTATTCACAAACAGGAGTCCTTTAACCAAATGTAACTAGTGAGCTGCAATGGTACACACAGAATGTCCTGCAATGGCAGACAAAGGGATGAAGATTGTGTACTGAGGGGAAAATATTAGACATAACTTAATGTGTAAAACTTCATAGATTTAGAGTTGTGGTTTTACAAATGTAGAAGTTTGGGGATTCCTAGCTGCTCTGCAAATGCCAGTTTGGAACCATTCATTTAGAAAATCAAATAAACTCTGCTGCACTGAAGTAAAACGGACACCAAGAGAAAGAATACAAAGCAGCAAAAACAAGCACACTAAAACAGGGTTGACTTGCAGTAATATGTACCAAAGACAAGACAAAAACTGGATAGCTTAAAGTCAATGTCGTATACTTAAAAAAGGAGTTAAAAATGGATGCTACCATTTCTCGATGAGGCTGTAAATGATACATGCATTTGTCAACAACAGACCAACAGATGTTTGAGACACCCATTTTCAGAAATAAAACAACATTTTCCCCAAAAAAATAAGCAATTATAGAATGTGCAAATTCACTCAATTTAAAAGAGATAATATTTCCCCTGAACTTTATAAACACATTGCAATGAAGAAAGAAAAAAGTTGACATCCGTTCAGATTTATTTATCACATTCATTCATGTTAACAATCAGAACAATTAATATCATGGACACTTTTCTCCTCTACCTACTAAACCAATGCTTACAGCACAAACAGATGTCTCCATCAAGCATATAGAGTTTGTCCATGTAATGTGGTTAGGTCTTGAGACTCTACACTAGTCAGTGCTCCAGATTTGTCCTTCTTGTGGTTTAGCTGAAGGTTTTTCTGTGGTATATTGAGTACTGCTGATGCCTAAAACAGCACAACGGTAATTATTATAAACATTTTCAAGAACAAAATGTTGATCAATGGCTAAAACACAAGCAAGGTTAAAGAAAACAATTAGAGAACAGTGACAGATGTTAACTGATGTTTCGAATGAAATAGGCCTTTATTAAAGACTATCAAATGAGACTAGCAACACAAATAGTGACTTAAGTTAAATGACTATCACAGTGAAGTGAAGTAAGCAAAAGTAAAGATTCTGTTAACGAGTATATTGGGAATATGGTGTTAGAAGCATATTATTCTTGATCATTGACACACTAGAGGTGATGTGGTCAACATCATGCCAGCTATCTCTACCTTTCCAGATTATTCTGGTCCCCAATTGTTTAGGTTGGTACAACCCCTGGACCCGTTTTGCGATCAGAAAAATCCTGCATCAACTGGGGACAAGAGCCCCAATCGCTCGGCTGGGAAGCAGTAAACTAACCACTGCGCTAACATTGTATCGACTGTTATCAACGTTCCAATATCTCTTATCAACTTAACTTCCTTCCATACTTCCTTACTTAGTCGCTCCTCTTCTACCGTGAGGTGTAGAGGTTTGCCAAAGAGAACGCCACACTGCTCTATCCGCCGTCTTTTTCCTGGCCTCTTTCCAATCCAGCCCTCTATCACTTAGGGACTGTATTCCCAACGTACTTTGGGTCTGCGTCCTTGACTTTTGATCTCCCATGACCGCTTTGGTATCCGATCTTCTTCCATTCTACAGACATGGCCAAACCACTGTAGTTGGGACTGCTCCACTCGTGTCTGCAGGGGTTGAACTTCAAGATTGCCACGTATTGTCTGGCTACGGATCTTGTCCCTTTTCGTCACCTGAACCGCCTTTCTTAGGTACCTCATTTCTGAAGTTTGTAATTAACTTTCTTGGGCTGTAGTCATTGCCCATGACTCACATCCATATGTCAGGACAGGCATATAGGTCAAGCGGTATACATCCATCTTTGTTTTTCTGCTTATTTCTCTTCTACTGAGGAAACCTCTGTTTATTGCATGGAACAGTCTACCTGCTGCTGCCCTTCGTGCAGTTAACTCCTCTTTGATTCCTCCCCTGCTGTCTATTACCACTCCTAGATATTTAAAGTTGCTGACCTGCTCCAGTGTTCATGTTCCAAGGGTAATCTGATGTCTCTTTTCATCTCTGGCGATCACCATTTTATTTTGGAGTTGCTGATGTGCATTCCTCTCTTCTTCAACTCTTCTTCCCAGACCTGCATGTTCATCTGGAGATGTGCTTCGGTTTTCGTGATCAGGGCCACATCGTCTGCAAATGCTAGTTCCGATATGTAACTTGGTCTCATCTTCCAGTACCCTACTTCATACTTTTTTGTCCGTTCCTTGCAGGCTTTGATGACTTCATCCATGAGGAGTATGAAAAGGTACGGTGATAGAATGTCCCCTTGTCTTACTCCGCTAGTGGTCGTGAACTCTCCTGACTTTTGATTTGATTTCCGCACATAATTTCTGCATGTTTTATAGAAACTCTGTATGGCAGAGATCAGAGGTCCTGGGATGTTCTTCCTTGTCAGGCACTCCCAGAGTTTGTCCCAAGGAACTTTATCAAATGCTTTCTCCAAATCCAAAAAGCAGAGATGCATCTCTTTATCATATTCAAGAGCCTTTTCACTTAGCTGTCTGAGTGTAAAGATAAGGTCTTGAGTACTTCTGTTTGCCCTAAACCCACATTGAGTTTCATTGATGTCATCTTCTTTCCATGCATCACAAATGCCCAGATCTTCATGGTGTGCTACACAGTGTTGCTGAACCAAGTGTGGAATATCTGTTTTCATTCTAGTTTCAACAGCATTATTCCTGCACCATCAGACATAAACATGATTTTATGGAGGGCAAGTTGTTTTTTCTTCCTCTTAACAAAACTGAGTTTTACAGAAGTTTCTTACATATTGTTGTTGCTTAACTAGTTCTCCAGAGCTGTTTACCTATTCGCAATCAATGTCAATTTGAATGTTTTGTAGTTAATGAGTTTAGTTTAGTTGAAGAATCAATGTCATTGCACACTATTTAACTCATAAGTGCTCTGTTGTTCTCTGAATTAAACAAAAAAATCTAAGCACAGTGCATGAACTCTGTAGCACTGGCAAGGATACCATAATAGATTGGATGGATTTTTAACACAATTTTGAATTTTTTCCCAGGCAGTAGCCGTTAAGTCTACTCTTTTCGATTTCCAACTGTCTAGTTTTTTTAACGTGCAGGACACTGCACACGTCTGATCTCTACTACCCAGAGATCTGGGGAAATACTGGAAAGTCCACGTGAAAAAATCCCAGTCTCCACTGTGATTTGAACCCACGACCTCCAGCACCTGAGGCCAACGTCCTATCTCGAGACCACTCAGTCTCAGTTAATGAGTGCCGCTTATGATCTGTGGGGGACCTGACATCTTTTTACTACTGTCGTGAGTCTGTGATTACGTAAGCAGCATGTGCTGCAGTCTCTTAACCTTTTCGACCCTGGTCACCCTGTCCTGTCTGTAAAATTCCATTCCTCTGTGCTCCTAAGAAAATACGCACAAGGTAGACATTTGAGAAAAGCTATTTACTATGTGAGTATGTCAAAACTTTGTGCCCTAATTTCATTATTCTATCTCAAATTGACTGACCTGATCATCTCCAATGTTCCTACTTGTTATGCTAGTAAATTATGGAATACATTTAATAAAGACCATCATGTATCAAATCTACTTGATACATTACGTCGAATTAAATATACTTTCGGAATACATTCAACAGCTTGTTCTGTCATTAGCCTTTATGAACGGCCATTTCCAGAATTTTCAAAACTACTTTCCATCACGAAAATCACAATTTCCTATTTCGTGGATGCCGCCATATTTGTTATCTCCGGAAATGTGTGTACTGTGTAGACGTCAGGATATTATGGCTCAAATAGAAGTATTACAGCCCAAAATACACCATAGAATAATGGTCCACCCGTCATACAGATTCATGAGTGGCTTAAGGCGTGCTCCCCCCTCCTGCGCATAGGTATGAAAAGTTCAAGGCAGGTGTAACTGGTTGTATACAGACTCTGCAGGGTCTTCTAAACCAGTATAAAGACGTTAAGTTAAGGTACAGTTGCATCAGTTAGGTCTAGCTTGTTCAAGTATTTGTCTGTCCTAATCTGTGACAAATTATAATTTGGTCCATCAATTGCAGTTTGTCATTCTATTTCCTTGGCACATACAATGGACCCTTCTGCCCATCAACAAAATCATTTCTCTTAGCAGTTGTATTACAACTTGTTTTGTTGTCTACATGTTAGCTGTAGAATCAGACCCATGTTTGGTCCTAGTTTTTCTACTCTCTGCTTTTTACCTAACATAGCTATATGTCTTGATAGCCATTTGAGAGCAGCATTGATGTTTGCACCCCATCAATCATCTCAGTCAATTTCATAATATTTTATGAGGGGGTCAGCTTGGAGAAAATACTTCAAATAACGCCAGTATTGATCTTAAATCAGCCATGGCTTCAATATCAAAGTTTATCATTTTCTAAGAACCAAATTAAATTGATTTACACCTTAATTTGTGAGCTTTATTCAAGTGACATTTATCAGCCAAAGAAGACAACATTTAAGATTTTTCATACCTGAGCCAGAATCTCTGTCAAAGTCAGAAAGTCTCCCCTAGGATTCTCTAGTAGTAGTGTCCCCTTTTCACCTTTGCTCTCAACATTAGCATAATGACACACTGGTCTATTCACTGTGAGAGTGGAGTAAGGGACTACTCCATTGAGAGTCTGAGGTGTGACAAAAATAGTCTTTTGGGACAGAGAATCCACCTTGGTATCAGCTGCAAGTTCCTGCTTCAGCTCGGAATCTTGGAACAAACGAATGTTCAGTCCACGTAGTCCAAAAACCGACTGCACCTGAAATCAGAATTCAAGTCATTTGTAAAACTCAATCAATTAACTGACAAAATAGACAGCAAATACACACAGATCAGGATTTGAGTCCAAGATTCTATGTTTATAGCACTATCTCACATGCATATTCTCGTCCCTGAGTTGGAGAAGAAGGAATGATTCACTGCATCATATTCCGTATGTTCTGGAAATCTCCTATTGGAATGCAAAGGAATGATGATATAAGTACCATAGCAAGTGTTTACACCAGTCAATTCTAAATTAGTTTCTGTGGAGATGTTGCAGGGAATGCCAGAATGAATACAAATACACTGAGAAGATTCACAGACTACAAAGTTTAAGAACCCCTTATATATACAATAGAATGTGAATATTATGAACTATCTTTCATCTGCTTAGGTGGGCATATATGCAACTGCCTACCAGATTTGTTTGTGTTCATGAACTTTATTTTCAGAAAAAAATAACTATTTGACATACAGAGTTGCTTCTCTTGCCTTGCACTTTATGATACATATCTAATAAATTGGATATTAAAAGGTTAAACAGCTAATGAACAAAATAATGTATAACATATACATCTGCTAGGTGGGCAAATATGTAACCCGAACAAGAATGCCCTTGTTATAAACAATAAAAAAATTATCATATCTTTAACAAATAATTGTCATTGATCTTTCAATGTTAAACCAAGAAAAATAAGAACATACTTTACAATTGCAATGTTTGTCCAGTTCTTTCTAAGTAAAAACTAGGTCTAGTGGATTTTTCAAGTTTATAGCTGCCTGTGTTTGGAACCAAATATATCAAGCACATGCAGACAGAAGATAATGAGACTAAACTTGAGGAAGAATACTGGAAACAACTTGGACAATAAAGAACATGGAGAAGGCGGCTGTGATCGAGCTGCATATATCATGTACAAAATTAAGGCAGCTAAGATAAGCAATTGACTGCTGTCTGGGACCAAGGTGCTGAGCAGCAAATGAGCTGCAGTGGTCAGTGACCCATAGCTGACTGCTAGCGTCAGGGCCAGCGAATCATAGCTGCCAAGATCCTTCTACACCTCCACGCGGTGATCCTGGATAACAGGCTGCATCAGGGCAGACTGGCTAAGGAGAAGGGATCGAAGAGGGAATGCTAACCCGGTACTCAAAAAATGCTTGCTGAAGTCGGATGTGTTGGACCGAAAGGTGCAAATATCACAGCCAAGCTGTAAACTACGACACAACGCATTCCGTTCTCTGGACTACATTCTGCTACTTAAGCCCTTTCAGGGTTTGGTAGTGGGAGATTGAGAACGAACGAAGAAGAAGACTGCTGTCTAGGGAGCAACATGTGTTTCAGTTATATATCGCCCCCTTCATAAACAAGAAACTCATCTACAAGGAAGTGTCCTGGCGCCTGTGCTCTATAATATATATATATACACCAACGATCAACTTTTAGATACAGAGATGACATAATTCATATATGCCGATGATACAGCAGTAGCTGCACAGGGAAAGGGCTTCGAAGAAGTCGAACAGAAACTGACAAACGCCCTTGTTTTATATTACCCAAAAAAATCACCTCAAACCAAACCCCAGCAAAACTCAAGTATGTGCCTGCCATCTCAGAAATAGAGAGGCAAACAGAAAGTTCCAGATCAAATTGCAATGACAGGATCTAGAACACAGCACAGCCCCCAAATACTTGGGAGTAAAGTTGGACCGCACGCTGTCCTATGCCGCACATTGCCAGAGACAAAACAGAAAATATATGTGAGAAATAGTATCATACAAAAACTGACTGGCACAACATGGGGAGCAAAGCCAGATGTTCTCAGCAGATGTCCTCAGAACATCAGCACTCGCTCTGTGTTTCTCTGTAGCTGAGTACGCCGCACCAGTCTGGAAGAACTCTGCACATGTCAAACATATAGATACAGCAATCAATGAGACAGGTCGTATAGTTACTGGATGCCTAAAACCTACACCAACTGAATAAATATACCCCATAATTGGCATAGCGCCACCAGAGATACAAAGAACTGTCGTGTCAAAGATAGTAACAGCGGTAAATGACACAAGAAATGACTCTATGTTCAGACATCAGGTGCAGCACGTAAGACTTAAGTCAAGACGAAGTTTCTTAGTCAGTTCAGCCATTACAAACTAGTCCAGGAAAGTGACGCATTGAAAGTTGGAAACAGCTGACACAGGTCCCCTTGATCGAGTTATGGAAGGAACCTGCGCCTGGACATCTCCTACCCTACGTAACATGGAAGTCATTAAATAGATTTCGAACTGGTGTTTCACGATGCAGGAAAAACCTGAAATGATGGGGATACAGGGATGATGAAACATGCAACTGTGGAGTAACAAAAGACCAGAACCATCTGATGATCTGCCCAAACCTCCCAGAAACTTGTTGCATGGATGACAGAGATTACTTACATTTTGAACAAATGCATCAAAAGAAAGTCCATTGCGACCAAGAGGGTTGTCTAATAGAACAGTAGCTGTGACCCCAGATCGACCATGGCCTGGTTTCAGACCACAGAGAGTCAAGTTGACAAATCTTGAAAGAGGTTTGGTGCCCTTGACTTCTGGAGCAGGAGCCAAAGAAGTCAGACTAGTGTCGCCAGCTCCTAAAACTGCTGATGGTAGTGGTGATGTTCTTGTTGAAGCTGCAGGTGTAGATGTGACAGCCTGCTGTGGTTTGGCCCCCTCTGCCCAGGTTAGTGTCAGCTCAAGTCCATCAGATTTTATCTGTGAGACCAACAAATGTTCAACTATTTACAAGGTATCATTATAACAACTCTTTCAACACAAAAAGCCAGGTTTTCTCATCTAAGTCTGCAAACTTCTTTATTATCTGATCCTTGACTGATAAGCAGTCAGTGATCAATTACCCTGATGGAATCTTTCAGGGCAGCAAGAGACTTCCTCCACTTTGCTTGGTCTGTGTGTATTATATTCACTGTGGTACAATTATGACTTTGTTGCTCCTCTTCTGTCATGAAGTTCAGAGATATAGTTTATAAAGGATGGGGTATATGGTACCATACTCAATCTTCACTAGTTGATTCTTGTAAAATTTCTTACTATTCTTTACTCCTCTATCAGGCACAGGCAACACATAGGCAAACAGTACAAAAAAGATAAATTTAGTATGAGTCAGCTAACACATGAGCACAGATTGCCTTTTTTTACAGATACAAAAGGCAAAGTTAAGTAACCCATAGCATTATTGCCGTAGGGGTGTGAGGTTTTAGCGATCTCACATTTCAAAGGCTCGGCTATATGAAGGCGATGACCATCTCTTCCCTCGCCGCTTTTACTTCCAAGACTGAACAGGTACCCATTTAAGGCTGGGTCTGGGAGCTGTTGCGGTCTGAAAAAACATTTCCGCCTCAACTGGGGAATGAGCCCAGGACCACTCAGATGCGAAGCCAGTTCGCTAAACACTACGCTACGTAGCTCCCTTATATTAATAAATCAATACTTATATATGCTGTTATTGACTAGTGGTTCCTTGCTTCTGTCTGGAAACAACAAGACTTTCAACATGGAAACAATTTATTGAGCAGAACAAAGATGTTCCCACTTTCGTACAAGGAAGGTGTGTGATGTAACTTCCAGGATATTTATCTCCATCGCTTTCTGGCTGGTGTATTTATTTTTGGAAAGGATGAGATATCTAAACATAAGAGAGTGTGTGTGTGTGTGTGTGTTTAATTCCTAGGAAATGTATCTCCATTGTACTAATTTGTTAACCTTTAGCACGCCACAATTTTTAATTAGGAAAATTTGACCTAATTAATTAACTTAATTTCTTGCTATGGTAGTCGACTTTCTTCTTCTTCTTCGTACACTGTCAGACGTCAACTTGAATTTGTTCGAAGAAAGCAGCTATCATCCTGAGGCTGTCGACACTGCCATAGAGCTTGTCTAGTGTTGCCACTGGTGATGGCCACATGTGCTTTCTCTGGTCCTCATATGTCGGGCAATTTTGCAGCAGATGTTCAGCGGTCATTTTCCTAATAAACCTTTTGGACTCTTCGTAGGTCACACTAGAATCTGGTAGTCTTGCACCTTCTTTTGCCAGTCTGTCTGCCTCCTCGTTGCCTTGGATGTTACAGTGGAATGGAACCCATTGTACCACTACTCTTTTTGGTGCGGACTGCTGGCATTGTTGACAGAGTACTGCTCTTAAATCATTAAGTTCAGTATATTTCTGTAAACAGGACTATCTGGCTTTCATTGTCAGCATTGCTTTTACTGCAGCCTTCAGTGCCTCTGCCTCCGCTCTGAAATTGCTTGAGAATTTTCCAGTTGCCACTGACAGTGTTATTTTTCTACCATTTGCTAATCTCAGGAATACCCCTCCCCCTACATTCTGTGTTATGTTTGTTTCAGAACCGTCGGTGTATACATGGGTCCAGTCCATACTTGGGTAGTTTTCCGCTATGTACCTCAGGGTTATGTCTCTTCTTTCTTTTTCAGTCTGGCTGTTCTTGTTTCCAATACCTAGTATATTTTCTACCACCTCCGGAATGATATGCTGCTTCCATGTGGGTTTGCGTACAGTAGGGATGGGCTTTGGTGTTGTTATGGTGTTCATAGGGTCTTCGCTCATCTTTGCTTCTGCTATTTCTGCAAAGTTTCTCCGCTTTAGTTTCCCTTTGCCAAATCTATTTAGTCTCTGATGCATTGGACGGTCTGTCAGTCTTCTGAGTTTCTCAGCTTGCTGCTGGGCTCTGCAGTCTCTTCTGTCGGTCATGGATTGCAGATTTGTAATCTTTTCAAGTTCTACAATTGGCGTTGACTTCATGCCTTCTGTTATAACTCTAATGGCTTGGTTTTGAAGTTTGCTAATTTTATCAAAGTTCGCCTTTGCAGCTGTTGCCCATGCCGCAATGCCCTGCTCGAGAACTGGTCTCACTCTTCCAGTGTACAGTTTCTTTAGTATTCTTTCATCTGCTCCCCAGCTTGTGCCAGCAAGTTTCCTCATGATTGCCATTCTTTGTCTGGCTCTCATTCGGTTTCTCTCGATCTGACTTTTCCATGTCATGCGCTGATCAAATGTGACGCCCAAGTAGTTTGGGTTGTCGTTTTGCCGCAGATATTTGTCGTTAAGACTTATTTTGTTCTGTGGTTTATTTGAAAGCGAGAATATCGTACATGTTTTTTCTTCATTTATTTTGACCAGCCATGATTTCGCCCATTCCTCCAACGATGTTAGGGCCTGCTGCATCCGATTGTTTGCTACGGTGAGATTTTTTCAGAGGTCCACATAGCCAGATCGTCTGCAAACATGGAGCTGTGGACTCTTCTTGGTATATTCTCTATGATGTTGTTTATATACACCAGAAAAAGTGTGGGTGACAGTACTCCCCCTTGGGGTACTCCTTGCTCCAGTGTCACCTTTTTGCTCATCTGCCCTTGTACTTGAACTCTGGCTGTTCTGTTTTCAAGGTAGTGGCTGATCCATCTGTACATTTTTCCAGATACTTCACTTCTTCATAGCTTGACTTTAAGTCCCTCTTTCCACACCTTGTCAAATGCCTTCTCTAGATCCACCCAAAACCGCTACTGTATGCTTTTTCTCTTGGTAAGCATCCTCTATTTCCTGTGCTATGAGAGTGATCTGGTGATCAGTGGATCTGTGTTGTCTAAATCCTGCTTGCTGTGGAATTAATATGTGTTTTTCTTCCAGGTGCCACATCAGTCTGGTGTTCGCTAACGTGTTAAAGGTTAATGTATTTGGTTCATGATGAAACATTCAAATCAGCTACGGGAAGGTCACTCAGGATACACATATCTTCATTGATGTCTTGCCATTTATTTGTTTGAGGAAGGATATTAGGATGCAAACATCATTATCAGCTATTGAGGGCCCTAGTCTAGAGGATCTTATTTGCAAAAAGAGGTTAAAGCAAATCAGGTTGTCAGAACCTACCGGCATCTGCTCTGTTATAATTACATCAGCTCGTTGTGGTACTGGATATGCCTTCAAGGGCTGCTTCACAGTGGATGTGATGAAATCATTGAAGTCCTCAATAATTATTGTCAGCTTTGCTGCGGTCTTATAGTACACATCAATGTTGTCAGTTGGGACCAGCTTTGCCTAGACAATGGAGTGGTAAATATCTCATGAAAGACAACAATGAAACAACAATTTTCTGATCAGATCATGATTCATCCTTCTCACTGTTTATACTGATTTTAAAGGTTTTAAAAATACAATTTTCAGGAAGATTATCACACAGATCCTTGAAATAGTATACAAGAATCATATCGCAAATGTTTACGCAGGAAATATAATCTGACAGAATATCAAAACCACCTGAAGATTTACTTATAATTGCAAAAATATATAAGCCCCAAGTGATCAATTAATAGTTTGTCCATCACAAGTGATGAAGACCACTCTCTTTGTTCAGCCGTGTGGACAGGCGTATCACTTGCTGTGTCCGCTGAAATGGGTGACTTGCGCGGTGATTTGGATTAAAGTGAGTAAGAAACTGCGCCTTTTGTCAACCTCACTCACAGAGCCTAAGCTACCTTTTGCCAGTGGCAAGACATTCATCGAGACGACTGGAGATAGCATAGGATGCAGATTTTGCCTCAGGGTTACCACCAAAGCCTTTCCGTAAACATGTAACCCGCAGGGTAGAAAGGTGGGAAGGCATCTAACGCAGTTTGTCGTGCCTTTTCGATAACCACAAGAGGTCGTATGAACAACACTCAGCGTGTGAGTGACTCTGGCATCTCTCCCCAGCTGTATTCAGCTCATCATAGTAGCATCTAAAATTCCCACACGCCATATTCGTGAAGGTGAACCGGCAGAACTAACCCGTGAAATACGACACAGGTATAAGCGTAGAGCCATTCAGCCGGCGTCCAGACCAGGATAAACGGATGGAAGAAATCACAAAAAAAGAACGAAATAACAAGTCCAGACGGAAAACAACTCCACGTTTCCGTGAACACAAGTGTAAGTCGTCGACTAGTGTGAATTCCAGGCAAATCCGTGGTCTGGCGGCATCCATAATGATCCAAAACAGTAGAGAAATGTAGACTCGCAGCCAGTTATGGCGCCATCTTTGCCAGATTTTTGTGATCAAATAAGATCAAATTGGTCGGTCAACATTATAGTCAGGGAATCAGTCACGTAACGAGAAGGAAAGGAAGTCTTAAGATACAAGTAACAGATAATACTCAGAAATGGATGTGGAATCCCTTGAGATGTAGACATGATGAACTTGTGACATCAGAAATCAATGGCTCTATCCATATGTCATGTGAGCCACTTTGGTGTATTTATATATAACAAGGTTATAAAAAAACTGGAACCTTGGATATTAGAGAACAATAATCGTGGTCTTATTATTATTAGGAAGAGCATTGTGTCTTCTGCCAGCATGCTAAAAAAACATTTATTCAATTTTGTTTCACTTAAATATATACAGTATTGTGGAGCTTAACTCTCCAGTATTCAGAGACAGTCTCAGACAACTATTTACATACAAAACAGACTGACGACATGGTAGATAGAAAGTGTTTGTCTTAATGAATTAGGTTGAATTTTCTCATAGTTTAACGTCTTTATGGAGGCTGCATGGCCTAGGGGTGAAACTTGCTCGGTTTTGACAATAACAACGCACCAGGTTCGATTCCCACTGTGTCCAGTTTGGCAGACACTGGGTTTTTTCTCTACAGATTGCTCCGACAAGTACGGACAGTAATGACAACTAACACTTGTCAAGAAATTTATAACAGCCAAATAGGTTGGTGGTTGTAAGAAGCCAAGTTCAGTAAAGGATATGCTACTTTTTTTTTACTTTATCGTCTTTATACTGGTTTAGAAAACTCTGCAGAGTCTGTATACAACCAGTTTCTTTTACTTCACTTGATCTAAAAACTATGCGCATCCAAACTATTCTTGAATTAAATAATTAACCCAGCCTTCACTATTTCCTCTGGCAATGCATTTCAAGCATTCACCACTCTCTGACAAAAATGTGTTTTCCTATTATCTAGACCTGTCTTTAATTAATTTGTAGCTGTGTTCTCTTATTCTTGTAGGTGGTTGCACTTTGAAAAACTTGTTGTAGTCTAGTTTATCCTATCCCTAGATTATCTTATTAACCTGTGTTAAGTTACCTCGAATTCTACCCTTTTCTAGACACTGTAGGCTGGTGTTTCTAAGTCTTTCCTCAAACCATAATTCCAAAACACCACTATTTGTTTTGTTGGTCTTCTTACATATAATTTATTGACTGATAGATATAAAAAACAGCTATAGGTTTTCATGCTACAAATTACTAGAACTAAATTACCAAGCAGAGAACAGACAATTAACCTTTAGCACGCCCTTGTCCGATCCCTTCTAACCAGCTCGGCCTGCAAAAACGGTGTGCGGAAAAAATTGTTTTTTTTTGTGTTTTTTTTTTAACGGAGTCACTCCTGACAGCCATTTTTTACTGCTGACTACGCCCTCCATATATACACGATATTTTGCCGGTTAAAGTATCGTGTATTCGATTACAAATGGCTTTTGAACAGTTTTAATTTTGTATACGCCGTTTGGAGCAAGCCGACTTTTTGCGAAAGGGGAAGTAGGTTGTTGAGAAAGATTTTTATCGCGTAGATCTGTTTATTTTGTTTGTTTAAATGAAAGAACTACGTTTGAATTGAAACTAACAGTTGTGGCGATATTGTAAACACAGTATCGATACGTTGTTGTGGTTTCCATGGTTTTCTATCGAAGCGACTAGGCCTAGTGGTCGAGTCCAAATTTTTCCCGAGATTTTCATAAATTTTCAACTTCATCTTTTTAAATCTCAAAAACTAACAAACATACAACAAAAACAATAACACCCACATGTTCGTTATGCTATTGTGTATCTACACGCCAGAAAATCATATTTATTGACAAACAAACATAAAAGTTACAAATTTTGAAAGACGACTACCACAGCGACTAATTAAGAAAATTAATTAGGTCAAATTTTTTTCAAAAATTATGTAGCGTGCGTAAGGTTAAAGATGAAGAAAAAAAATAAGAATCACATCTTTTGTTATACATGGGCAAGCACTGACCTTTTTCCTCAGTTTCTGAACTCTGTTTATAACCTCCCTTGCTATTCCTTCATTTAACATGGTCTCATCGGGTTCAATATCCAAGAGAACAAGTGTCTGCAGTATGGAATATTACAAGGTAATATATGTTTTATGTACAAGTGTCTGTATATAAAAACCAACAAAAGATTATCTTATTGAGTTCAACAGTAACAGTTTAAAAGAAATTGGCAAAATATTTGTTAACCTTAACTGCAGCATTTATTGGGGAGTGGGGTTGCATGGGATGAGGCACATAAATATATACACACATTTACATATCACTCAGGTGATACCCAAGGAAACAGAAATGAGAGATGTACATGGGGGCTAATAACTTCATCATTTCAAACCATTGCTACTGAATCTATCACATGTTTTCGTATGCTGGTGGTCCTATGCTTTACATGCAGCAAAAAGGTGAATCAATCATATATATGACATGCGCTCTGAAAGTAATGTCTGGTATTTTATTTTATTGTTATGTCCCATGATGCCAGAAGTGTATTTTGACAGTATGAACCTTTCCGCCAATATCCGTAAAATTTTGTTTCCATCTGACAGTTGGCGGTAGAGGAGCAGTCTAACAAACTAGCGTTGGGCATGGAAGTGCATTATAAACAGAAGTGTGTTATTGAATTCATCCATGTGGTAAAAGTTGCACAAATAGGACTTTCATCTACACTTGCTGAATGTTTACAGAGATAAAACAGTTAGCACAGTAAGGCGGTGGGTCGTGCGTTTGAGCAGTGTCAAAAGTAACATGAAGGACAAACCAAGTTCCAGACAGTCATGCCCAGCTGTCACGCCACGCAATGAAGAACATCTCTATCAGCTCATTCACGCAAATCGGGGGATTACGACCAGGGAACTGTCTACAGATCTGGATATCGGCTTCAATGCGTTGGAAACGATGGTAGCAACATTGGAATATCCCAAAGTTTGTGCTAGTTGGGTCCATATGTTCGGGCCAATAAAAGATGGGACTGCGTGGGCAACATTTTTCTAGCAACAGCGCATCATAGCAGCTGTGAAATAGTAGGTCACCTCCGCTGGTGCAGATTTGTCCAAGCACGGCATGTATGCTCTTGTTTATCGTTGAAGAAAATGTATAACCAAGGGTGGTGACTATGTTGAAAAAAAATTTTTTCAAGGCAAGACATTGCTCTATCAAATGATGTTATTGTGTTATTTTTATTTGTTATGGTTTTCATGGAATAAAATAGGAGGCATTACTTTTGGAGCTAACCCTTGAACATATACACATAAAGAGAGAGAGAGAAACAATACAAGAAAGATCTCTGCATCTCCTTGCATGTTGTATGTTAAACTAATATGGCCATGCCTCAAATTATGCTGCAATTGTTTTTTCAAGATGACATCCTGATGATAAACATATAGTAAGTCTGCAAACCTTATGTAATAATATAAGATTGACAAACTGTATGAGGATAAGGAAAGAGTACCGTGCCATCAGAGTGAGCCTCATAATGTCGTGGTGTGTCACCTGCTTTGTCACAGTGATACAACACACGCAGATCCCCTTCCTCCATTGTGTACCCGGCTACTTCTAGCCTGCCATCTCTCTGATATCTGAAAAGAATAATATATGACTATTTTGAAAAAGTTTTAGTTCAGTCAAAGAATCAACATCATTGCACACGGTTTAACCCATAAGTGCAGTTTTTATTCAATATTGTTTGAGAATTTCAAAACAGTTCACGAACTCCGTAGCAGTGGCAAGGATCCCATAATAGATTTGGGTAGATTTTTAACATAATTTTGTCCAGTGTGGGGACTGAGTGGTCTCAAGATAAGACGTCAATCTCAGGTGCTGGAGGTTGCGGGTTCAAATCACGGTGGATACCAGGACTTTCTGGTATTTCCTCGAATCTACTGAGTAGTGGAGATCAGACTCCTGTGTGCAGTGTCGCGCACCTTTAAAAATTCCTTGCCAGTTGGAAATTTAAAAGAGTAGACTTAACGGCCGCATATTTAAAAATATTACACCACAAAAAAGGGTTGCTATAGCTAAGAGATCAATGTGTTTGCTTCTCAAGACATGAAAGTGTGAAACAGTGGGAGTTTCATTCTCACAAGTTTCAAAAATCCCCTGGTCTCAAAGGATCAGTGTCTAGTCATATTGGAGACTGGTAACAAAAACTGGAGGATCTTGTGTATGCTCTGTGCACGTAAAAGAACCCTTGACAGTTGAAAACCAATAAGAGTAGGTTGTTAGCTGCTGTAACAGCAAAAATGATAAAAAGTTATGAAATTACTGCCCAATACGCAATCTACCTTCCTCTAGGCCAAGTAAGTCGCAAGAAGTAAACATTGTAATTTAAGAATATACTACGGATAGCCTTTAGCTACCTGGCAGCAGGCATAACCTGCATGTTTAAAAATCAGGATTCCAAGAATTTTAAGTACACCCTAATCCTCACACCTGTATGGAGACTTTCAATTTACTGCTGTCACAGAATGCTGCATCACAAAAATGTCACATGTAAACCTTATTCCCTGTGTGTGTGTGTTCTTTGATGCAGGTAAGTGCCTCAACTTAGTTGCACCTCTTCTACCACTGGATGTTGAGGTCTATTCTTTTCTTTGATATAAAGTCTCTACAGGATAGGGTAGCTAGCACATGCCCACCAAACAACCCTCCTTAGCTGATGATGTGCTTGGCAGGGGTTACAGCGTTACTATCTTTGATCCCCTGGTAACAAACAAGCAACATAAATAAGTGCTGTTATTGAACCCTGCACCACTGTCATTCGCTACTGGAAAATACACAAGCAATTTCAGAGCGGAGGCAAAGGCACTGAGGGCGGCAGTGGAAGAAATGGTGACAGGAAAAAGGATTGAAAGCCATATAGTTCTGCTTACAGATGCCTTGGCCGTAGTCACAGCACTAAAAAGCTAGAAAAATACTGAACTTAATGATTTAAGAGCAGTACTCTGTCAACTATGCCAGCAGGCCGCACCAAAAAGGGTAGTGGTGCAGTGGGTTCCATCTCACTGCAACATCCAAGGCAACGAGGAGGCAGACAGACTGGCAAAAGAAGGTGCAAAACTACCACAACCAGATACTAGTACGACATACGAAGAGTCAAAACGGCTTATTAGAGCTAGATACATGACCAAATGGGAAACCGAACATACTGGCTACACCAAAAACGATGCCTATTACCAGTTGAACAGAAGAGAGCAGGTCGTGGTCTTCAGACTTCGCACTGGCCACAATAGACTGAGGTACCACCTATTCAACAAATTGAAGATAGGTGGCACCGACGAATGCCCGTGTGGTACCGGGAAAATGACCGCTGAGCATTTGCTGCAAAACTGCCCGACATACGAGGATCAGAGAGAGCGGATGTGGCCATCATCAGTGACAACACTAGACAAGCTCTATGGCAGTGTCGACAGCCTCAGGATGACGGATGCTTTTTTTGAAAAAATAAATCTTACTGTCTGACTGCGTACGATGAAGAAGAACCCTCCACTAGTCACCCCACACACAAGGGATTTTCCCGCCCGCTTGTGTTCTTCTGTTACATGTCTGCAGATGACATGACTGTGAAAATTCCACACCAACTTGCCAATAGAAAGCTAACCTTTCAATGTCCTCATCCTTCAGCTCCTTTATTGCTGCACTAACTGCTCCAATAGCCGAGGTCAGCTTCTTGCCCAGCTGTTTGTGTTCTGGCTCAGCCTTCAGTGTGACACCATAGGAAGTCTTGTCCATTGTGATGGTCAATTTGCGGATATTCAATTCCTGGAAGACATGAGAAATGTGTTGACAATTTTCTTATCTTTTCTATTTTTTAAAATCACTAATTTAAATGCATGTAAAATAGAGTTAACTGATATTCTTAGTTTCTTATATAAGTTCTGCCAGTCGTTTGATCTTTCTCCAGAATCTTCTCAACAAGCTGGTTACATTGATTTTGCTTTAATAAATATTTTATATGCCCATTACCTGTCCTTTATATATGATATAAAAATGCACAGGGAAAGTTGTTATGTCTTTTAATAGAAAGCTGATTATTGTGTAACACAATATTTCCCATTTCATATTTTTATGTTACTCATGTACTGTATTCTTCTTGTCTTTCTACTGTAAAAGATAATCTAGCCCATAACTTACTTCCAGGATATACTTTTCCAATGAAGCCAAGTCATTTGCAGAATCCTGATCCTTCACTATGGCCACAACCTCTTTTAGTGGATACTGTAAACATACAACAATTCTTATAAAAGAACCAACAAATGAGCAAGCTCTAAATACTTTCCCTTATCCAACTCTAAAAACAAATATCACTTCTTATTGTCTCCACATTTTTATGCTTAGAAGACACATTACAATCATAATGGTCAGAATAGTTAAGAAAATATCTTGCATTAGCTAATTATCCTTTCACAGTAAACGAGAAATATATGGAAACTTGTTCTAGTCAATAGACAGAAAATATCGGGGAAAACTGCTAATCAAAGATATCTAAATATCATTTCTGCTTCAGATGGTACCAATTGTGAAGAAGCTTTCCTGTGTCCTGAATCCATCAGACAATTCCCACCTCATGTTCCTATAAGTCACCTACAGGTACAAATATAGTGAATCACTACCCAAAGCAAGATAAATTGAAATGAGGAGGCAAATAGGTTAGTTAAAAAGGCAGGAGAAAACCCAACCTGAAGAGAACAAAATATTGATAAGAAATAACAGTTTCAGAGACAAACGTTCTGAGAACACCCAGTGTACGACATAACAGAGACATACTACTCTTTATCAACAATAGATAAAATGTTCATATTTTTAATGTTAGCCCATGACTGTAGACCCATATCTGCGTGGAACAAATGTGAATCAAGAAAAGTGATTAGACGAGCAGACAAACAGGTGGGTCCTTATGGGTTGTTGTTGCTAACTCGTGCCCCTCGTACTTTAGTTAGGTTCTCTTGATGACTTTCTTTGATGGCTAGTTATAGTGACTCTTTTCAAATTCTGAGGCGTACTTGAGAAGATGGGCCATGTCCTACTAGCTGTAGTGCAATGTGAGGTTCCTCACCACTAAGGGCATCATAGTGCTGATCCCCACTTCATTAACCAGACTGCCATGAACAGCTGTTTCCAGGGAGATTTACGAGGAAGTGAGGTGGGATCTTCATCAGTGTGTTTCATCTGACCCTTACTAACATCGTATGATCAGCATTTTATGCCTGATTGGACCTTAGTCTCCTCTTCCTGGTACTGATGAGATGAAGTAGAACTTAAGAACAATGAACCAAAATAGAAATTGTTAAGCATGCGTTGCATCCCTATATTTCACATAGATGGTAATGATTACCTTGAGAGGAAGTGTTTTTCTATCTCTGATTACTCTTCCAAGTTCAATGACGGACTGCATGCGAGCAACAGAATTTTCAATCTTCTTATGGATCATATACTCCCTGAGGGCAATGTCAGATTCAAGTAACAATTGATTCATTTATTTTTAAACAATGCAAGATACATCTAGCAACTGATTCATTAATGTACAATCTCCTTCAACAGACATATTATTTTAAAAGTAGAATTTTTCATAATATGTAAACTAAAACTTAACTTTTTTGAGTATCGTAACTAGGTTACTTTCAAGAATATATACACATATAGTAGGCATGGGTAGAGAAGGACTGTGGTGGAGGCTGGAGTTTTGGCAAGGAACGAGTTTCTTTCAGACAGACTGGGATGGGAGCGACATTCTATAAAGGACATGCTACATGATGATGGGTAGAGAACTTTTGACAGACATTAAAATTAGACAAGTCAAATACTTTGGTCATATAAAAAGATACTTTAATGAAAATAATACTGTAGTGGAGAGTTGAAGGTCGGTGGGTGAGAAGCAGGCAGTTCTACAAGTGGGAGAGCAACATCAAAGGATGCACTAATGTCTATCTGGCAAAGTGTTCCTTGAAGACAAGAGAATAATGCAGAGACAGAACTTGAATTGATTGACACATATACACTTTTATCATGATCAATGTTAAGGTTTGTTTATGGCATTGTTTTCACACATATAATATTTCATAACTTTTCTGGATGACAGTATATAATCAGAAAGGTAATTTCAGATGAGAAATGAAAAATCATTATGAAAAAGATGGAAAGAATTAATGTAAGCATGTGTAATATGATGGGTGGATGCAGCAGAATTAAAAGTCTTGTCATTAATAGTTGTCCATCACAAGTGATGAAGACCACTCTTTTTGTTTAGCCATGTGGACAGTCGTATCTCTTGTTATGTCCGCTGAAATGGGTGACTTGCGCAGTGATTTGGATTAAAGTGAGGAAGAAACTGCGCCTTTTGTCAACCTCACTCACAGAACCTAAGCTACCTTTTGCCAGTGGCAAGACATTCATCGAGACGACTGGAGATAGCATAGGATGCAGATTTTGCCTCAGGGTTACCACCAAAGCCTTTCCGTAAACATGTAACCCGCAGAGTAGAAAGGTGGGATGGCATCTAACGCAGTTTGTCGTGCCTTTTCGATAACCACAAGAGGTCGTATGGACAACACTCAGCGTGTGAGTGAGTCTGGCATCTCTCCCCAGCTGTATTCAGTTCATCATAGTAGCATCTAAAATTCCCACACACCAAATTCGTGAAGGTGAACCGGCAGAGCTAACCCGTGAAATACGACACAGGTATTAGCGCAGTGCCATTCAGCCGGCATCCAGACCAGGATAAACGGATGGAAGAAATCACAAAAAAAGAACGAAATAACAAGTCCAGACGGAAAACAACTCCACGTTTCCGTGAACACAAGCGTAAGTCGCCAACTAGTGTGAATTCCAGGCAAATCCGTGGTCTGGCGGCATCCATAATGATACAAAACAGTAGAGAAATTTAGACTCGCAGCCAGTTATGGCGCCATCTTTGCCAAAAATAATTGACAAGAGGAAGTTTAGAAGAATAAGAGTAATTTGCAATAGCAGCAACAACAAAAAATAGATGCAGAAGTATGGCATTCTGGATACTATATGAGTAAGCTGTTTTAGTTAGATTGAATGACAGACAACTATACGATAATATTATGTTGATCTAGGCACAAACATCCAACACAAAGACTTGTAGTTGCTCCTATTATACTGTGGGGTCTATGTATATGTCTTCTTGGATATTTTCTTGTGGTTTCTATAAGATGTAGAGACCAGCTCTATTTTTAGCATGACAGGTTACAGTGTTGCTATCCTGTAATCACCTTTTACGCCCCAGTAACACACAGTGAGGAAGACATTGACACATTTTGATGTGAGCTTGAAATGGCTTTAGCCCATTAAAAAAAGACATTTAACCACTGAGGTCCTCTGGTAGCCAAAACATAACTAGAAAACGAATTACTTTGGTTTAGGAAGCCTAAGAAAGTGCACACTTCGGGAGTCTAGCTCATCAGAGAGCTCCAGCATTTCCTTCAGTCCCTGGTAGATGGTTTCAGTCAGGAATGGAGTAAATGGTGCCTGGTGGGGTAACAAATGACATTATGTAATAGCTTATTAAGCACTGACTAACAGAACACATGCTAACATCTATCAGACATGTTACTGATAAATTATTTGTGCATATCAGTCAGATTACACAAACAAATAAATAGAGTAATATGTCAAAATTAATACTTGTAAGAAAATAAATCCAGTATAGTTTAGATTTGTTTTTTATGCACATCAAATGTATAGAAGAAGTATGTTATTTAAACAAATGTTTTCATTCCTAATTCAATTCATGCAAGAAACACTTTTTAAACATGATTAATTTAGATTCTTCTTCTTCTTCGTATGCTGTCAGCCTACTGAGCTGTGTCGGCAAGCTGATGGAACGGATGATAAACACCAGACTGATGTGGCATCTGGAAGAAAAACGAATACTAATTCCACAGCAAGCCGGCTTTAGACAGCACAGATCCACTGAGGACCAGGTCATCCTCATAGCCCAGGAGATAGAAGATGCCTACCAGGCACAGAAACACACAGTAGCTGTTTGGGTGGATCTGGAAAAGGCATTTGACAAAGTCTGGAAGGATGGACTTAGAGTCAAGCTAAGAAGAAGTGATGTCTGTGGGAAGATGTACAAGTGGATCAACCACTACCTCAAACAAAGAACGGCCAGAGTCCAAGTACAAGGGCAGATGAGCAAAAAGGTGACACTCGAGCAGGGAGTACCCCAAGGGGGAGTATTGTCACCCACACTCTTCCTGGTATATATAAACGATATTACAGAGAATATACCAAGAAGAGTCCATAGCTCAATGTTTGCAGACGATCTGGCTATGTGGACCTCTGAAAAGAATCTCACCATAGCAAGAAATCGGATGCAGACGGCCCTAACATCGCTGGAAGAATGGGCGAACTCATGGCTGGTCAAAATAAACGAGGAGAAAACCACGTGCACAATATTCTCGCTCTCATTAAAACCCCAAAGTACCAAATTAAGGCTAAATGGCAAAATCCTGCAGCCAAACGACAACCCAACCTATCTGGGAGTCACATTTGATCGGCGCATGACATGGAAAAGTCAGATTGAGAGAAACCGAATGAAAGCCAGAGAAAGAATGGCGATCATGAGGAAACTTGCTGGCACAAGCTGGGGAGCAGACGAAGGCATACTAAAGAAACTGTACACTGGAAGAGTGAGACCAGTTCTCGAGTATGGCATTGCGGCATGGACAACCGCAGCGAAGGCGAACTTCGATAAAGTTAACAAACTTCAAAACCAAGCCATGAGAATTATAACAGGTGGCATGAAGTCAACGCCAATTGTAGAACTTGAAAAGATTACAAAACTGCAATCCATGACCGATAGAAGAGACTGCAGAGCCCAGCTGCAGTCAGAGAAACTCAGAAGACTGACGGACCATCCAATGTACCAGAGACTAAACAATTTGGGAAATGGGAAACTAAAGCGGAGAAACTTTGCAGAAATAGCCAAAGCAAAGATGCACGAAGATCCCATAAACGCACTAACAACACCAAAACCCATCACTACTGTACGAAAACCTACTTGGAGGCAGGATATATTTCCAGAGGTGGTAGAAAATATACCAGGTATTGCAAACAAAAACTGCCAGAGTGAAAAAGAAAGGAGAGACACTACCCTAAGCTTCATAACGAAAAGCTACCCAAGCATGGACTGGACCCATGCATACACCGACGGTTCTGTAACAAACACTACACAGAACGGAGGGGCAGGAGCATTCCTGAACCTACCAAATGGCAGAAAAATAACACTGTCATTCGCTACTGGTAAGTACACAAGCAATTTCAGAGCAGAGGCAGAGGCACTGAGGGCGGCAGTGGAAGAAATGGTAACACACAGTGAAAATGAGAGCCATATAGTCCTGCTGACAGATGCTCTCGAAGTAGTCACAGCGCTAAAAAGCCAGAAAAACACTGAGCTTAATGACTTAAGAGCAGCACTCTGCAAACTGTGCCAGCAGTCCGCACCAAAAAGGGTAGTGGTACAGTGGGTTCCGTCACACTGCAACATCCAAGGCAACGAGGAGGCAGACAGACTGGCAAAAGAAGGTGCAAGGCTACCACAAACAGATACCAGTATGACGTACGAAGAGTCAAAACGGCTTATTAAAGCCAGATACATGACCAAATGGGAAACCGAACATACTGGTTACACCAAAAACGATGCCTATTACCAGTTGAACCGAAGAGAGCAGGTCGTTGTCTTCAGACTTCGCACTGGCCACAACAGACTGAGGTACCACCTATTCAACAAATTGAAGATAGGGTGTACCGACGAATGCCCGTGCGGTACTGGTAAAATGACCACTGAACATCTGCTGCAGAACTGCCCGACATACGAGGATCAGAGAGAGCAGATGTGGCCATTGCCAGTGGAACTGCAAGACAAGCTCTATGGTAGTGGCGAGAGTCTCAGGATGACCGCCGCTTTTTTCGAGAAAATAATGGTTACTGTCTGACTGTGTACGCAGAAGAAGAAGAAGAAGATTTGTTTTTTATGCACATCAAATGTATAGAAGAAGTATGTTATTTAAACAAATGTTTTCATTCCTAATTCAATTCATGCAAGAAACACTTTTTAAACATGATTAATTTAGATTCTTCTTCTTCTTCGTATGCTGTCAGACGTCAACCTTTATTTTTTCTAAAAAAGCAGCGGTCATCCTGAGGCTGTCGACACTGCCATAGAGCTTGTCTAGTGTTGCCACTGGTGATGGCCACTAATTTAGATTAAATAATCATCATTAAAATGTGTAATATTGCAGCCTAATCTAGACACACAAGTTTTAGGGCCTGAGAAAGCAAAGACAAAAAACTGATGGTGTGTAAGAGAAAGATTTCAATAAATGTGTCCTCTAGTTAATTTTTTCAACATGTATCGTTCCATTCAGTCCTCTTCTTCGTTCATTCTCAAATTCCTGCTACCAAGCACTGAAAAGACCTTTGCAAGTTGCAGGATGTACTCCAGAGAAAGGAATGTGTTTTCGCGTAGTTTACAGCTTGACTGCGATATTTGCACATTTCAGTCCAACACATCCTTCAGCATGATATTTTTGGTACAGGGTTTAGTCTTCCCTCTTTGATCCCTTCTCCTTAGCCAGTCTGGGTACCGGGTTAGCCTTCCCTCTTCGATCCCTTCTCCTTAGCCAGTCTGGGTACCGGGTTAGCCTTCCCTCTTCGATCCCTTCTCCTTAGCCAGTCTGGCTACCGGGTTAGCCTTCCCTCTTTGATCCCTTCTCCTTAGCCAGTCTGGGTGCCGGGTTAGCCTTCCCTCTTTGATCCCTTCTCCTTAGCCAGTCTGGGTACCGGGTTAGCCTTCCCTCTTTGATCCCTTCTCCTTAGCCAGTCTGGGTACCGGGTTAGCCTTCCCTCTTCGATCCCTTCTCCTTAGCCAGTCTGGGTACCGGGTTAGCCTTCCCTCTTTGATCCCTTCTCCTTAGCCAGTCTGGGTACCAGGTTAGCCTTCCCTCTTCGATACCTTCTCCTTAGCCAGTTTGGGTACCGGGTTAGCCTTCCCTCTTCGATACCTTCTCCTTAGCCAGTCTGGGTACCGGGTTAGCCTTCCCTCTTCGATCCCTTCTCCTTAGCCAGTCTGGGTACCAGGTTAGCCTTCCCTCTTCGATCCCTTCTCCTTAGCCAGTCTGGGTACCGGGTTAGCCTTCCCTCTTTGATCCCTTCTCCTTAGCCAGAATGGGTACCAGGTTAGCCTTCCCTCTTCGATCCCTTCTCCTTAGCCAGTCTGGGTACCAGGTTAGCCTTCCCTCTTCGATCCCTTCTCCTTAGCCAGTCTGGGTACCGGGTTAGCCTTCCCTCTTTGATCCCTTCTCCTTAGCCAGTCTGGGTACCAGGTTAGCCTTCCCTCTTCGATACCTTCTCCTTAGCCAGTCTGGGTACCAGGTTAGCCTTCCCTCTTCGATCCCTTCTCCTTAGCCAGTCTGTCCTGTTATCCAGGATCACCACGTGGAGGTGGAGAAGAGTCTTGGCAGAGTGGCTAGCCCTGATTCCAGCAGTCAGCTTTGGATCGCTGACCGCTACAGCTCATGCACTGATCAGCATCTTGATACTTGTCCCATTCAGTAAGAATCCGTGGTACATAAAACATTAGTTACAGTCTGAACCAGTAGGAATCCATATCTAACATAGATGTTTCATTGCGTCCCTTAGTTATGACGATCCGGGTTTTAAAATAACCTTCAATATGATGGAACGTTTGGCATATGCACAGCTTTATATTTAATGTAGTTCACTCGGCAATCGATCTATATTTATGTTCAACCTGTTTAAAATTTATTGTATTTTGAATAAAAAAATATTTGTTATATAAATAGTTGCAGCAAATATCATTTGCACAATAAATATTTATATTAACCCGTTATGTAATAAGAAATGGTCAGAACTGGACTCCCAACATTCACACTCCCAGTTAAATTTATAAATACAAATACCTACATTGTTTTCCCTATAACATCCATTTGGCCATACATAACTGAGACTAAAAATGAAAATTTTGGAAACAAATATTTGATCCATACCTTGTGGAGCCGCGTAGCGCAGTGGTTAGCGCACTCGCTTCGCATCTGAGTGGTCCTGGGTTCATTCCCCAGTTGAGGCGGTAATGTTTTTTTCAGACCGCAATGGCTCCCGGCTCGACCCAGCCTTAAATGGGTACCAGTTCAGTCCGGGAAGTAAAAGCGGCGAGGGAGAGGAGATGGCTACCACCCTCATATAGCCGAGCCTTTGAAATGTGAGATCGCTAACACCTCACACCCCTACGGCAGTAATGCTATGGGATACTTTACTTTACTTTACTTGATACACAATATAGCCAAGTAAAGTGTGACATTTATAACACTAAGTAACCCCTCAGACGTTCATCATTCCATACATGTTAGCCAATAGCATTGCTCCAATGATAATGATTGATTGGCATCCTGTCAGTCTCGAGAGACAATGAACTTCACACTAGAGAGGGACAGTCAGTTATTGCCCTAACTTTCGCCGCAAACGTTTATAGTCTGCATCTTGACACATCTTGTTCATATCCAATGCCTTCAGGTGATGCTTGCAAACATCTTTGTAGCAGAGGAAGGGTTTGCCATTTTTTACACTTCTGTGGTCAGATCTCCATAAATGATATCTTATAGTATTCGCCCATCCTCCATTCAGCACACATGACCAAGCGGCGCTGGCATAGGATCATAACTAAGCTGACAACCCAACGATAACAGTTTAATTATTTTTATAAACAGTTTATCATCTCCAGAAGTCATCAATATTATTGTTCCTCTGTTCATTCCACATTAGAGAAACATTGAATCACTAATATAGTTGCCACTTTCAACACACCCTTTTCTTAGTATATTGAACAACTGATTTGCCATTCGTACTCTGTGAAATTTCTGTTTTCATCTGCAGTTTATAACATGGTTGATTGACTGACATGTCCTATTGCAGTGAAATGTCTATTAGGTGCCTCCCTTGAACTGATAGAAAAATGTTTAACCCCTTATGGCATCATCCAACATGTCATACATGAGAGTGCAATACGGCTCATGACATTCAGTATATCTCAACAAAGTTTCAGCATTTAGTTTAGAGCAAACACAAGTATATTTAGTTTGATCTAAGATGGCAGCTTTCCTTTAATTAATACAGAGATATTTCCATCAGATCAGTAGTTAGTTTGATCTAAGATGGCAGCTTTCCTTTAATTAATACAGAGATATTTCCATCAGATCAGTAGTTAGTTTGATCTAAGATGGCAGCTTTCCTTTAATTAATACAGAGATATTTCCATCAGATCAGTAGTTAGTTTGATCTAAGATGGCAGCTTTCCTTTAATTAATACAGAGATATTTCCATCAGATCAGTAGTTAGTTTGATCTAAGATAGCAGCTTTCCTTTAATTAATACAGAGATATTTCCATCAGATCAGTAGTTAGTTTGATCTAAGATGGCAGCTTTCCTTTAATTAATACAGAGATATTTCCATCAGATCAGTAGTTACGAGAGTTGTGAGTTTTTAATGTTGTCCTTTCCATGCTTTGAAATTGGACTCCAAGACCTGAAAATTATTTATTCTTTAATCAGACCAATGATCACACATCTGGACTAAATGTTGATATTAATGTTGGGACACAGAAGAAAGGGACAGTGGTAATGGTGTTGAGAGATTTACACAGAAATACATCTGGCGCCGTGACACAAAAAAATCATTTGTGTGTCTTCACTTTTTCCTCCATATTAATGAGATTCAACGCTTCATACTAAATCTATATTTGAATCATGAATGCCTCGTGTCAAAGGTAATTTAATTATTTTGTGTCTTTAGATCATAATTTGAGCTCAATTCATTTAACATTGATCACATTTTTAAAAAAAATTATTTGACATACAAAGTTGCGGCACAGAAAGACATATATCTGTAAAATTAGGAAAACTGGAAGGAGTTCAAATGGTTGATCCTTTTTGGGGTTCAACGTATACAGAAACTAATATAATTCTACTTTATTTGGTAAATATTAATTACAGTGGGACCAACTACTGAACTAATGGCTATACGGTAGCAAGAAGGGACAAGAAGATGAAGGGGCAAGGAAATCAGTTACTTTACTGGCCATACTAAAACACCTTCAGATTAAACAAGAATTTGTTTATTCAAGGACAAAAAGGCATAACATGAAACAGAAAATATTAAATTGATTGATGAATATTCAATCATTTAAAACAAACTTCTGCTTTGATAACAACCATTAAAAACTTGTAATTTATTTAGATTTAGAAAGTAATACTTATTTTATAACCCGAAGTCTGGCTCAATTTATAACTTGTTTAATTAATCCATTAAAGTCATGTCTACATCTCAACTAAAGAGGATCTTTAGTCTTCAACAAGAAGCAGAAATTCTTGGATGTGGAAAAAAAAGTCACACGTGTAGAAGTGTACCAAGAGAAGAAATAGAATGTGTCTTACCATTATCCTGGTAATGACAAAGATAACTGAACACAGCGTCTCCAAGGCCTTTTTGCTATCCACCTTGCCTGCATCACCCTGTTTAAATGTTACACACAGCAGAGAAGAAATGTAAAAAAAACTAACCAATAAAAAATATTATCATCTAGCAGCATTTGTGATCCAACTTCTGCCATAACTATCATCAATCTAAGTAATAATAATGTTCGCTTAGGTGTCTGAGGCCCGCTGCGTTGGGATGCCGCATCCATGACCCACAGCTGTGGCGTGGTTCCAGGCCTCGTCCAGGGCGGAGAAGGAGGTTGCTATTTGCTGGAGCCATACTGTTCGGGGACAGCCTCTTCTGCCCCTCCAGCCGGATGAGGAAAGACTTTTGGCGCTGAGGAACGGCTTGTATAGTATCTTGTGGGCAGGGGTTTCCTGGTCCGACCAAACAAAAAACTTGGCAACGGTCAATTGTTTCTGAGATTGGGTGGAGGCCTGTTTTAAGCAGAGACCTCCACGTTGTGGATATAGTCATGCCATCGGATGCCCTGGATATGCCGCCGGTTGCGCATGTGAAATGCTTCCAGTCTCGACATGTCATCTTTCAGCATATTCAGCTTTCGGAGCCGTAAAGTGGGTCTGGGACAACGCAGGACTGGTAAATGCGGATTTTTGTTCCAAGGGAGATCTTGTTATTACTCCACACAAGTCGGAGATCGTGTATAGCGGAGGCAGCTAGTCCGATCCGCCATATCGGGACCGCTGCGCCCATCGGATGATATGCTACCTAGATAGATGAATTCATTGGTGCCCACCCCATAGTGACCTTGAGTTTCAATACCATGGGGTGCTGTGTCAAAAATGAGGTTCTGAACTTTGATCTTGGCCCAGGATATAGACAGGCCTAGGGAAAGTGTTTCACTGTTTAACATTTACAGAGAGCTCTGTAGCGCAGATATATCTGTGCCGAACAGGACAATGTCGTCCGCGTAAACGAGATTAGTGAAGATTGACCGATCAATAGCTATACCCTCCTGATTTACGCTGAGGCAGTCAAGAAGCCAGTCGACTGCCCAGCAGAATTGGTCGGGGCAAGATCACATCCCTGTCTGACACCCAAAGTCGTGGGGACTGTGTCAGAGAGAGTGCCACCCAATCGAATTCTGGCGCCGGTGTCCTTGTGTAGCTCCTTGATCAGGTTCAA
This sequence comes from Ariolimax columbianus, assembly GCA_036924085.1. Classification (NCBI taxonomy): domain Eukaryota; kingdom Metazoa; phylum Mollusca; class Gastropoda; order Stylommatophora; family Arionidae; genus Ariolimax; species Ariolimax columbianus. The sequence continues at coordinate 85,346,607 of JAVGWX010000009.1, read as the reverse complement.
CAGAGTTGGTTTTCGTATCTGGGGGAGGATCCAGAAGACAGATAAGGACATGTCGTTGCTGGTGGGTGGTTAAGAGCAAATATGTGGTGCTCCTTCCACCTGTTCGATACCTCCTCGTATGACGAGCACATGGAGCCGTCTGACTTACTGATGAACTCTATGCATTTTTTATCCTTCTGCTTGTCTCCAGAGCGGAGAAGCCTGAAAGACAGGTCTAAGGTCATGAGATTTGAGACCAGCTTCGACTTCGTCAGCAATTTTGTTGAGAAAGCCTTTCTTGTCTGCCCTGGCCGCCGCACAGAATTGGCCTTTCAGCCGTCGTCATTCAGCATGTTCATTGCAAAGTCTGGCTGAGTTCTGGAGTATGATGTCAAATGAGGTATCGGAGAGCCATTGCTGACTTTTTGAGATCCTTGAGCCGGTGATTAGTTTGGCGGCATCACATTCTTTATGACTGCCCATGCTGCCTCCGGGTCATCTGGAAGGGAGCACGTTACAGCCAGGTTTCCCCTGGCATCATTGGCGTATTTCTCTGCGACACCTGGGTTAGCCTTGAGAAGCTGGATATTGTACCTAGGGGTCGGCACAGGATTTGTAGGGGCATATGGGCTGATGGAGTACCTGATCATCAGCAAGCGATGGTCAGTGTTGGCAGGGGCCTAAGACACGACAAGAACTCACCCGAAACGAGACTTCTGACAAGGAAGTGGCAGAGTTCCTTCTTAGTCCTTCGGTCGTTAGAGATCCATGTGTGGCAGTGGATGTCTAGGCGGCTGTACCTGGAGTCAGTAATCTTCAGACTGAAGGCGGCACAAAATGACAGAAACCTGTGTGAGTTATCATTTGCATTTTCACTGCCGAACGAGCCCAAGATCGATTCATAACCACTACGCTGGAACCCTGAAACTGAATTGAAATCACCCAGTAGGATGAATTCATCATGTGGAGGAACTGTGGCTGAGGCACTGGTCAGATCCTGTTAGAAGTCTTTCTTTACTTGGGGTTGAGCCTCGTCTGTGCGGGCATAGGCGACTATTATTGTGAGATGACCATGTTTATGTTTCAGTCGTGCCACGAGGAGCCTGTTCGAGATGACGTGCTAGGATACTATACTGTCTCTGAGTGGGGATCTTATGAATAAGCCCACACCATTTCTGTGTTGAAGGCCACCAGAGTGCAGCAGACATGCGTCTTCGACATCTTGGCCTTGGCTCTTTACTCTAATTTCAGTGACACCGGCGATTGCAAAACCTAGTGTTCTAGCCAGCGCACCAACATAGCTTAGTGACGATTAGTGTCTGTACATTCCATGTTGCAACCCTAATTTGGTCCCTTATATTTGGGGGCAACGCTGCTGCTAGCGAAGGTGTTGGTGACACATTTCGATAGAGATTCACAACCCCAAGTAAGGGGGCGGATTGGGCGCCACTGTGTTATGTATGAGCAGTGGATGTGGCGATCGTGATCTCTGGAGGCTCTTGGGGGAGAGCCGGATACTCCGCTGCCTTGGGACGGGAGCCGCGAGGAGGAAGTTTGTTAGGAGTACTCCGTCTCCTGTGTGTCAGGCCGGTGTCCGTGTTTGTCTTCTGACCATCCCCCAATCTGAGTGGTGCAGTATTTTAGATTATCCCCATCTCCTATATCAAGGCATCCAGATCTTTCATTTTTTTTTACTCCATATCTCCCCTTTTCGTCTTTCTCTGTGTTGTTTGTTACTGATATCATTTTTATTTTTTAGAAAATAATTGATAAGGGTGTAAATATGCACGCATCTTCCATACAAAAACAGTCTGGCAACTAACCTTTAGTCTCTTCCTGTTCATGCGAACATACCAGTTTGTCAGCTGATCTATGAACTTGACAAGCCTTGGAGTGACTGTGTACAAGCAGTATGCTGACAAAGGCGATATAACAAACATGTGATAAATTTTTAATTAATTCAAACATCACGAAACACTAAAATATGAGAGTTATGGTATAAAAGCTTGCACAAAGATTATTGATGCTGAAAAATCTAGACATTTTTTATGCTTTATAACTTATAACAAGTTTTCTTTTAATAGCAAATGGAAAAGAAAATGGGATCAATATGTTGAGTAGTGCATGAGCTGCAGCAGTCAGTGACTCTAAGCTGAGCAGACAGTGATCCAAAGCTGATCAGTCAGTATTCCAAAGCTGAGCAGTCAGTGACCCTAAGCTGAGCAGTCAGTGAAACTAAGCTGAATGTTAGCGTTACAGAGATACAGAGAGCAAACCAGAACTGCCAAGACCTTTCTATACCTAGGCTGCAACAGAGCAGACTGGCTAAGAAGAATGGATTAAAGAGAGAAGGCAACCCGGAACTCAAAAGGCCCGTTGAAGTCGTATGTGTCGAACCGAAAGGTGCAGATATCGCAGTCAAGCTGTAAACTATGACAAAATAAATCCGTTCTTCGAACAATATCCTGCTACCTACAAAGCCCTTTTCATGGCTTGGTAGAGGGAGATTGAGAACAAATGAAGAAGAAAAGAAAATGGTAGTTACAAAATAAAATACAGTATAATTATCTGTGACAAGACTGTTCCCAAGCTTGTGCTTAGAGAGAAGAGATCATAATGAAATCTCAGGGTTTTGCATGTTTACGAAATTAAAATGTAAAACCATCAACTAGACAAGCTGTCTCTTAATATATTACAAAAAATAAACAGAGAGCCCAAACAATTTACTAACAATACTCTGTAAAGCTGAAGTGCATATCAAATACATATTAGGAACAATCAATAAACAGTTTGAAAGATCTTGCTTCACAGAATCTCTCCTACTCTCAAGTTGTCTGATGGTTTACAATTCAGTACTGACCATCATACTTGACTGTGTCTTTTAGCACAGCAACTACTTCTTCTTCGATCAACTGATGCTATGCTTCTAGCCTATGGAAGGAGGAGACTGTGCGTTTCAGGTCTTCGCCAGTCTCTCCCCCCCCCCCCCCAGTTTTTATTAGCATGGTCGCTCCCCTGGGCCAGACTGCCTCTCTTTAGTCTGTATAAGTAGGGAATTCCGGGACAGCAATAAATTTCCTTCCATTCGTTGGGTCTACGACTACCCTTCATATGGTACCAAGATTTTCATTTAGGCTCCTATGGTTCCTCACAAAGTTGGTTTGGGTTTACCTATTTTTCACCTCCCCTGTGTTCCAAAAAATTGTATTTTTGGTGATGGTATCAGGTCTCTTTTGAGGACAAGCCTGGTACAATTCAGATATGTGCGCTTCTTCTTCAGCACTCGTCCTGAAAAGGATGTTGTGTTTTAGTTTACAGCGAGGCTGCGATATCTGGGCCTTTCAGTCAGACTTCAGATGGAATTGTTTTGTATCGGTTCTGCCTTCTCACTGCAATCCCTATTCTCTTAGCCAGACTACACTAGCCTACTTCCAGGGTTGTCGTTTGAAGGCGGAATAGTCTTGGTCAGCTGTGGTTTGCTGATGAGCCTCTGTCTGCTCATTCACTGTGCTGTATCTTCTGCCCCAGTTCAGATAATTCATTTTCCTTAGACTGGCGTTTCACAGAATAATGTGTAGACACAAATGACATGTTTAGGAAATTCACTATGAGAGGTATAGAAAACATGATTTGACTTGAGCTTAGTTGCTCCTTTTCTACCATGGAGTTAAGAAAACATGTCTTTTCTTTTTCATGTGTTTTATCTTTTCTATAAGATATTCTTTGTTCTTTCAGATCGAGGTAATATACGTGCAGGTATATTAAACAGTTTCATTACAATTCTATCAAATATGACTAAAGAAAAGAGACAGGTTAACAGTGAAAGAAGTGATTATCTGTTGACAAACCTGTCATCTCTTTCTCTACAAACTTGACAAGAGACTGGGTGAATGAGAGGATCCATCTATCCATGTAGTTGTCAGAAAAGTCTCGAGATTTCTCAATCAATAGAAACTTCTCTCCAGTTTCCTGCATAGACCAATTTTGACATTTATGTCTTTTGCTAAATATACATTGTGTGCGAGAACATGGATGTGAATCACAAAACAAAGAAAACAGCAAATACTTACTACAACTAACAGAGACCCAATACAACGTCATAGACTTAGACAGCAAGACAGAACAAGAAAATAGTGAAAACTAGCTTATTTATGTCTCGGACCAACTGCTACTGCACTTGGTTGTGTTCACTTTTCATGCACCATTTCTTCTTCTTCGTACGCTGTCAGAGGTCAACTTTAATTTGTTTGAGGAAAGCAGCTGTCATCCTGAGGATGTCGACACTGCCATAGAGCTTGTCTCGTGTTGCCACTGGTGATGGCCACATGTGCTTTCTCTGGTCCTCGTCTGTCGGCCAATTTTGCAGCAGATGTTCAGAGGTCATTTTCCCTGTACCACAGGTGCATTCGTCAGTGCCACCTTTATTCAGTTTATTGAATAGATGGTACCTCAGTCTGTTGTGGCCTGTGCGGAGTCTGAAGACTACGACCTGCTCTTTTCTGTTCAACTGGTAATAGGCATCATTTTTTGTGTAGCCAGTATGCTCTGTTTCCTATTTGGCCATGTATCTGGCCCTAATAAACCTTTGGGACTCTTCGTATGTCACACTAGAATCTGGTTGTGGTAATCTTGCACCTTCTTTTGCCAGTCTGTCTGCCTCCTCGTTGCCTTGAATGTTACAGTGGGATGGAACCCACTGTACCACTACTCTTTTTAGTGCAGACTGCTGGGATAGTTGACAGAGTACTGCTCTTAAATCATTAAGTTCTGTATTTTTCTGGCTTTTTAGTGCTGTAACCACAGACAGGGCATCTGTAAACAGGACTATCTGGCTTTCATTGCTTTCGCCTGTCAGCATTGCTTCTACTGCACCCTTCAGTGCCTCTGCCTCCGCTCTGAAATTGCTTGAGAATTTTCCAGTTGCCACTGACAGTGTTATTTTTCTGCCAGTTGTTAGGCTCAGGAATACCCCTCCCCCTCCGTTCTGTGTTGTGTTTGTTACAGAACCGTCGGTGTATGCATGGGTTCAGTCTATGCTTGGGTAGTTTTCCGCTATGTACCTCAGGGTTATGTCTCTTCTTTCTTTTTCAGTCTGGCTGTTCTTGTTTCCAATACCTGGTATATTTTCTACCACCTATTGAATGATATGCTGCTTCTAGGTGGGTTTGCATACAGTAGGGATAGGCTTTGGTGTTGTTATGGTGTTCATAGGATGCACCATTTAAATGATGCAGGTGTTCATGATAATCACAAAAAATGCAATTTAATAACAGAACAATGACAGGAAAACAAGGACAGCAGACATATGGTAGAAAGCTGTACTATTTTGGTCATACCTGCTCCCATATGTGAATATACTGCTTTAGAAACCTGAAGGCATTATACCAAGGCAAGAAAACGTCCTTGAGAATATCCCTGACACCTTCCTCCTTGAAGCGAAGATTCTCAGCCCTAACAGCCGGGGAATTGATCAGGTACAGCCTAATGAAGATGAAAAAAATGGCATGAAAATGCACAGCAAATTATTTATGGCATAATAATTCTGGACTAGCATGTTCACCAAAAGGTCATCACCAGTTTTGAGCTTTTAATTTTTTCCCAAATTCTATTACTTTCTATCAAACACTTTGTTCTGCCTCTGTGTTTTATTTTTGCAAATGCTTTTACCATATTATCTATTTTTTTTGTTTTATTTATTACAATCCCACCTCTATTTCCTCTCTCTCTCTCTTCTTTTTTGTCTGATCAAAATGAAAAAGAGTTATTATTTTTTTTTCTTTCTCCAACCGACATACATTGGAAGCAGAGTCTTAAGTCTGGCATTTATTTCAACACTATCGCCGCAATTTTTATAAATCTCAGAAACTAAACACACAACAATAACACCAACAAATTCTTTATTTCTCTACTCACAAATAAACCATATAGACCATCAAATAAAAATGTTACAGGCTCTCAAAGTAGCAACAATAGTTAAACGCCGTGACGTCATGAAAAATAATTCAGCGGCAGTGGAAATTGCGTGAATTTTGTATGCAGACAGACTCATGATCTATGTGAATTGCTGGGTTTGCAATGTTGTGGACTGCACTCTTTAATCTAGTTGGGTTAACCACTTTTCTCTCTATTTAAAAAAAAGTACAATATGTAAAATGTTTTCTTTCGACCGCTCTCTGTTGAGCATTTGGTGAAAGCAATTTTTGTTAATTCCTAATTCTTGTGACAACTTTGTTTTAAATTGAATTTAATGACTCTTTTTTTTTAATTGATTAATTTGCTGCAAATATTTGTTCCAAGTTATTTGAACCCATTATAATGTACTCAGACTAGTGGTAACTGCATTCAAAATCAGGGCAGTGGGACACAAAAGGAAAGAAGTAAAATTATCCGATTTCTCACACATACCTGATGGCATCTGCTCCATATTTGTTGACCACAGACAAAGGATCTGGGTAGTTTTTCTTTCTCTTGCTCATTTTTTGACCATCTCTGAGTAAAACAATATGCCAGAAACATGAATTATAAAATTGCTTATTTCATATTAACTTAACATTTATATAATGGTTTAGAAGACTCTGCAGAGTCTGTAAACAACCAGTTTCATCTACATTTCCTTGCTCTAAAAGCTATATGCATTCAATCTATTCTTAAATGCATTAATTGTCCCTGCCTCCACTACTTCCTGTGGCAATGCATTCCAAGCATTTACCACTCTCTGACTAAAAAAATATTTCCTAATATCTAATCTGGACCTTTCTTTAGTTAATTTGTAGCTATGCCCTCTTGTTCTTGCAGGCGTTTGTATTTTGAAAAACTTGTTATAGTCGAATTTTTCCGTTCCTTTGATTATCTTATAAACCTGTATTGTCACTTCGAATTCTTCTCTTTTCTAGACACTGTAGGCTGGTTTTTCTGAGTTTTTCCTCATAACTGTAATCCCACTATCAGCTTGTGTTGCTCTTTTCTGTATCCTTTCCAGCATGTTTATACCCCCTCTGTGATAAGGATTCCACACCTGTACACAGTACTCCAATCTAGGTCTAACTAATGCTTTATACAGTTTGACTATCACTTCCTTGCTCCTATGTATAATATTTCTTTTTAGCATACCTAACTGCATTTGTATTTTTCTCTGCTACCTGGACTTGCTCATTCACTTTACCTGTATGATCTATTATAACCCCTAGGTCCCTTTCCTTTTCTTTCATACTAATATTGTTCTCGCCCATTCTGTAATTATGTTCCATATTTGATCTACCTATGTGGATGACTGTACCTTTATCTACACTAAACTCCATTTGCCAGCTCGCAGACCATTCTCGAATTTTATCTAAATCCAACCTCAATATATCCACTTCTTATTTAGATGAGACACTCCTGCATAGTTTTGTGTCCTCAGCGAATTTTGCAATCATGGATCCGATATCAATGTCCAAATCGTCTATATATATATAAATAAATATACTAAAGAGAGTTGTATATGGGGCTGGCAGCCTCATCATGTAAAGTATTTGCTATAGAAGCTACCATTGTAAAGCCATATATGGAGGCTGGTAAATAAAAAAAACAAAAAAAGTTATGGACAAACAAAACATAGCTAAAAAAGTGAATAAAGCAGCAAAAATAGATTTAGGAAAAAAACTTGCTCATAGTATCAAGACTGATAGTAGAAGCTTCTTTTCTTATGTTTGAAATAAACACAGAACATAAATATATATATATTTATTAATATTAATATATATTTATTAAATATATATATATTTATGTTCTGTGTTTATTTCAAACATAAGAAAAGAAGCTTCTACTATCAGTCTTGATACTATGAGCAAGTTTTTTTCCTAAATCTATTTTTGCTGCTTTATTCACTTTTTTAGCTATGTTTTGTTTTCCATAACTTTTTATTGTTTTTTTTTATTTACCAGCCTCCATATATGGCTTTACAATGGTAGCTTCTATAGCAAATACTTTACATGATGAGGCTGCCAGCCCCATATACAACCCTCTTTAGTCCTCTTTTGCGACAAAGCTTGGAAGATTACAGTGACCATATTATATCCTCCCTTGGTACTACTCGGAGTGATTAAGCAATATAGTGATTTCGTCATTTTGTTTGTAAACATTTGAAATAATTCAAATAAACGAACAACAAAATGCTTATTAAACACACACACACAAAGAAAGGAGAAAGACAATAACAAACAAAACATAAACAAAATTATATCTGACAATTTGTTAATGGAACTAAAAACGAACAAATTATTGCAACACACATTCACAATGACAAAATTGGCAGTTAAACTTCATGACTTTATGTGTTGTCTATACATCAAAAGCCATGGCAATATAAAATGCATGTTACCACTGTTCACATTCAATTATTCACTACATGCAAAAACTTACGCAGCAAGAACAAGTCCATTGCAGACCAGATTCTTGAAGGGGGGCTTGCCAAACAAGAGGGTTGACACAACTATCAGAGTGTAGAACCTGTGTATTTACCCAAACAAATAAATCAGCAGAACTATTAGTGTGGCACCAGGTCACTTATGATTGTTTCACCTTTAATCACTTACAATGTAAGGAGCTAAGAATATACCTGAAAAAATATGTATATTGTGTGGGTGAATTATATGTAATTTCAAGCCCAATGATGCAGGAAATAGTCAAATTTTGGGGTTTCTTTAAATGCACATTAAAATATATAGATAAATTGGTCTGAAAAGCAAAAGAGGTGAAAAAGGAAATGAAAGTTCTCTAATTCAAGATTAGAATAGCTAGGAAATATAGTAGAAGATCATAAGGAAAAGATACAAAAGGATTTTTACAGCAATGAAGGAATATTCAAAGACAGGCATTTACCAGTGAAAACTTCATTGAAACCAACAAAAAAGTTATTTCCCCCCTACTCTAATCTCTTCCCATCAATTTTTTTACTCTCACTCCCCCATATCCTACCCCCTCAACTCACCCACCAATCTCTAAGAACCCCCCCCCCCCCCCCATCTTTCAAGTTATACAAAATATTAAGTACACCATTTCCTTTTAAACATTATCTAAGTTGGTGTTTAAGACAAAAGTCAAATTACATTTGATGGAAAGTACATTATACATTTCATTTCTATATCTTTTTTGGTACCAAGGTTGTTAGAAAAAAAGATGTCATAATAACATGGGATGTATTAATATCAAATTTTAAACAAAAGAGAAGAGCACACATTTATTAGCTTGTCTGGGATTTGAACCACTATAAGTGAGAATTCATAACCTACTAATGATGTCATGATCACATAATTTGGTCATCCAATCAAATCTCCTACACACATATTCTGGACAGACATTCAAGAAATAATATAGGTAGTTGTGCACAGCCATTTGAAAATATTTTGAATAAACATCATTATGTACAGCAACACACAAATAATCATAAACATCAAGTACAATTCTGATTGGATTGTTGTGCAAATCCTTGTTCCTTTTAGTGTTGTTTTTGCAATCATATGGGGAGACTAGATACTAAAGCACATCAATGTGACATCAGAGTTGTCCTTGCAATCATATGGGGAGACTAGATCCTCAACAATTATTTGTAGACACAGTGACAAAAGATGGCTTAGACAAGTAGAACAAATACAGACACAAAATCAAACAACAGAATGAGAACTGTTAACTATTCCAGATATTCAAATGCAGAACCAAGAAACATTGCTCTATTGAGCTCAGTTTACTGAGCTGTATACCGTGCCACTTCTTTGTGCATAACATATTGTGCTTCAAAGAACATGTTTGTTGTTTGCGAATGCCAACAATGAGTAGGTTACTCTATTGTGCACCCTGAATATGGCTGATGAAGGTGGACTAGAGTCCTCCAGGCAGTTGTGATATGCTTGACTTCGTCTGCATATCACTCACTACTACGGGGATCACATCAAACCTCACCATGTTAGCCAGACTGTTGTCCTCAACAACAGCCCGCTTCCAGGACGACCAACGAGGAGGTCAGGTCTTTGGCCAGTATATTTGTCCTGACCCTGGCTAACATTGTTTCTTCTTCTTCTTCGTACACAGTCAGACAGTAACCATTATTTTTTCGAAAAAAGCGGCGGTCATCCTGAGACTCTCGCCACTACCATAGAGCTTGTCTTGCAGTTCCACTGGTAATGGCCACATCTGCTCTCTCTGATCCTCGTATGTCGGGCAGTTCTGCAGCAGATGTTCAGTGGTCATTTTACCAGTACCGCACGGGCATTCGTCGGTACACCCTATCTTCAATTTGTTGAATAGGTGGTACCTCAGTCTGTTGTGGCCAGTGCGAAGTCTGAAGACAACGACCTGCTCTCTTCGGTTCAACTGGTAATAGGCATCGTTTTTGGTGTAACCAGTATGTTCGGTTTCCCATTTGGTCATGTATCTGGCTTTGATAAGCCGTTTTGACTCTTCGTACGTCATACTAGTATCTGTTTGTGGTAGCCTTGCACCTTCTTTTGCCAGTCTGTCTGCCTCCTCGTTGCCTTGGATGTTGCAGTGTGACGGAACCCACTGTACCACTACCCTTTTTGGTGCGGACTGCTGGCACAGTTTGCAGAGTGCTGCTCTTAAGTCATTAAGCTCAGTGTTTTTCTGGCTTTTTAGCGCTGTGACTACGGCGAGAGCATCTGTCAGCAGGACTATATGGCTCTCATTTTCACTGTGTGTTACCATTTCTTCCACTGCCGCCCTCAGTGCCTCTGTCTCCGCTCTGAAATTGCTTTTGTACTTACCAGTAGCGAATGACAGTGTTATTTTTCTGCCATTTGGTAGGTTCAGGAATGCTCCTGCCCCTCCGTTCTGTGTAGTGTTTGTTACAGAACCGTCGGTGTATGCATGGGTCCAGTCCATGCTTGGGTAGCTTTTCGTTATGAAGCTTAGGGTAGTGTCTCTCCTTTCTTTTTCAGTCTGGCAGTTTTTGTTTGCAATACCTGGTATATTTTCTACCACCTCTGGAAATATATCCTGCCTCCAGGTAGGTTTTCGTACAGTAGTGATGGGTTTTGGTGTTGTTAGTGCGTTTATGGGATCTTCGTGCATCTTTGCTTTGGCTATTTCTGCAAAGTTTCTCCGCTTTAGTTTCCCATTTCCCAGATTGTTTAGTCTCTGGTACATTGGATGGTCCGTCAGTCTTCGGAGTTTCTCTGACTGCAGCTGGGCTCTGCAGTCTCTTCTATCGGTCATGGATTGCAGTTTTGTAATCTTTTCAAGTTCTACAATTGGCGTTGACTTCATGCCACCTGTTATAATTCTCATGGATTGGTTTTGAAGTTTGTTAACTTTATCGAAGTTCGCCTTCGCTGCTGTTGTCCATGCCGCAATGCCATACTCGAGAACTGGTCTCACTCTTCCAGTGTACAGTTTCTTTAGTATGCCTTCGTCTGCTCCCCAGCTTGTGCCAGCAAGTTTCCTCATGATTGCCATTCTTTCTCTGGCTTTCATTCGGTTTCTCTCAATCTGACTTTTCCATGTCATGCGCCGATCAAACGTGACTCCCAGATAGGTTGGGTTGTCGTTTGGCTGCAGGATTTTGCCATTTAGACTTAATTTGGTACTTTGGGGTTTTAATGAAAGCGAGAATATTGTGCACGTGGTTTTCTCCTCGTTTATTTTGACCAGCCATGAGTTCGCCCACTCTTCCAGCGATGTTAGGGCCGTCTGCATCCGATTTCTTGCTATGGTGAGATTCTTTTCAGAGGTCCACATAGCCAGATCGTCTGCAAACATTGAGCTATGGACTCTTCTTGGTATATTCTCTGTAATATCGTTTATATATACCAGGAAGAGTGTGGGTGACAGTACTCCCCCTTGGGGTACTCCCTGCTCGAGTGTCACCTTTTTGCTCATCTGCCCTTGTACTTGGACTCTGGCCGTTCTTTGTTTGAGGTAGTGGTTGATCCACTTGTACATTTTCCCACAAACATCACTTCTTCTTAGCTTGACTCTAAGTCCATCTTTCCAGACTTTGTCAAATGCCTTTTCCAGATCCACCCAAACAGCTACTGTGTGTTTCTGTGCCTGGTAGGCATCTTCTATCTCCTGGGCTATGAGGATGACCTGGTCCTCAGTGGATCTGTGCTGTCTAAAGCCGGCTTGCTGTGGAATTAGTATTCGTTTTTAACATTGTTTGATCAGTGTGTTTTGCCTGACCAGACATTAGCCTCATCGTCCCTACATAATATTATAGACACACTTACACAATAAATTTATACAAGATTAAATAAAGTGTGCTCTTACCATCCTCGTGTTTGATCAATTCCTTCAGCAATAAAATCTGCAGGAAAGGAGTCATCAAACTCTTTACGGTTTTCAAATGGATAGTGAGCTTTTCCAAATGGCATGGATCCAGACTCAAACCAACAGTCAAAAACCTCAGTGGCTCGTCGAAGGACTCCACGGCCAGTCTTGGATGGTATGGTTATTGGATCAACACTGATTTTTAGAAGCAGAAGAACAATGTTGTGGACCATGTCATGAACAAGCAAATACTTTAATAAATATCTATCTCTGTGTGCGGTTTTTTAATTTTATAAATGCACTCAGCCTAAGGAAACATGGCAAACCAGAAATAAAACATTTTTGAAATATCAGAAAATTCTGAATATGTTTGATTCACATTGATTTATGAATATTAAGTTTTGCTTCATTTTACTTTATTTGTTTAACATAGTTGCTTTCTTTCAAGCTGTTTTGATTTGCCTGATGCCAGTAAACACCTTGTAGTCAAGATACTGGAATGTCTGTTACTTTGCTATATAAATCTTTCCTATGCCTATTTTCACAAATCATTTACAATGTAACAGAGAAAATAAACATGAAGCTTATAATTCAGGTTTAAAGTAAAACAAACAAAAATACATTCACAACAACAAAAAATAGCAAATTACTTGAACAAATATAAGCAAAATATTTTTAAAACTGTCCGCGTAAAAGTAATTCTTTTTTAAAATCCTCCAGCCCACACAACTAAAACTGTAACACAGATAGTCTTATAATAGGCAGTGCTGTTGGGGATGAAGTATTAAGAGACATTGTACGAAGCCTCATCTTTTCATTAGGTGGGGTTGACCAGTTCCCTTCCTTCCCAACAGTAAACCAGGAATCCATTCACAGTTGGATTGTGTAACTAACATGGATTGAACCCAAACACAGTTACCGCGAGAACTGAGTGATTTACCACTCCGCTACCCAACTAAAACTGTACAATCACAAAAGTCAAACCATGCTTACAATTCTCTGTGCAGATCATCAATCTTTGTTCCAGACAGCTCTTCAAGTTCGGCTATTGAGCCTACACAAACAATCTGTAGACAGGACACAGACACAAATGTTACGAGGGTCTATCATTTTTTTAATTACAAAACAATAACATAAATTGATTCATGAAACTATTCTTCTCTATAACAAGTCATCAGAACTGGCATAGACTGTTTATTAGTTCTGCCAGTATAAGTCTAGAACATTGTTTCCGTGTTCTCTATTTCTCTTTCTAGTTGAGCATTAGATTTCCCTTAGATTTTCCTCATTAGTCTTATTTAGTGATTCTTAAATTTAAATTATTTCTTGAAAACCACTTTTATTCAGCGAATTTGTGAGTGTATTGGTTTTCTTCAAAGTGACAGAACTGGCTCTACACAACACTAAAGTGCTTTTCTTTTTTACCGGCACTGACAAAGACTAGTTGAATGGTATGCTTTTTCTTGAATTTTCTAGACTGATTTTAACCTGATTTATGTGAAATATAAATATTATAAAAATTAAAATACAAACATATAACAATATCATAGGCATACATACCTCTTCCCCATCATCACTGACCCACAGTGGAATGGGAGTTCCCCAGTATCTATTCCTAGAAATGGCCCAGTCTCTGGCATCCTTCAGCCAGTTTCCAAACCTTCTCTCCTTCACAAAATCAGGAACCCTATCAACAAATGACACAAATCAAAGTCAAGTGACAATATTTTGTTGTTCAAATCAGTGATCACAGAGCTAGAAATGGTCCAGTCTCTGGCATCCTTCAGCCAGTTTCCAAACCTTCTTTCCTTCACAAAATCAGGAACCCTATCAACAAACGACAATATTTTGTTGTTCAAATCGGTGATCACAGAGCTAGAAATAATCCAGAGAACTATATCATCTTTAGTTTGATCCTTGAGATATGAAGCAAAGAGATTCTATTGTAATATGTGTTACAGGTTCAGTCTGCCCAAGAATAACTGAGAGACCTTTGTTTACTACCAACAAATTTATGTTCCCCAATGAAGATAATCATATGAATCTATAAGGGGACGGCGTGGCCTAGTGGTTAAGTGGCACGGCTCACAACCAGAAGGTGCTGGGTTCGATCCCCATCACAGCACCGGCCGTTACCCGGAGAAGCAAACCCTTAGAAAATGCAGGTGGAAGCAGACCCTTACATAAAATGCATGCTGAAGTCGGATGCACTGGGCCGACAGGCACAAAATAAAAACCACAGTGTAACGCACACACGCCTTGGGGAATAGATAAATAAGGCGAACGCGAAAAAAAAAAAAATAAATAAATATGAATCTATGTAACTAAATATATTTCTGAAGTGTTGTCTCAGTATCAAAGGGTGACTGATATAATCCTGCTGAAGATTGTTTCATTTAAAAGCTCATATCCAAGCCCCAGCTAAATGTTATCATCATAGCACAGCGTTGTCTCATCAGATCTGATCTTTCAGCCCTGTACTATAGTATCACATAATGGTGTCTTCCAGCAGACTGTTTTTCTTTTCTGGTCTGACTTGAAGTACCATTTATATTTTAAAATATGAGCTTGTTACAACGGATAAGTGTACTTGTGATACTGGCTACATGTTAGCTGAACAGTTGTAGACCTGCCCAACATTCTTTAGAAAAAGAAGAGACATGTGGTTGCATCCTTTATATTCCCTGCATGAGAATGTGTAAAGCAATGTCAAAAGTTTTGAGCTGAATACTGCCTTTGTTAGAGCAATTGTTATACAGGTCTGATGGAGAACAAGAAAGATGATGATGATATGGTTGTTCAATCAACCTTTACTTTTCCTTGTTTAACTAGAGCTGATGTTTATTCTTTTGCAGCCAATGTCAAGTTTCCTTAGCAATTCAAAAACAAAAACTTGGTGATAAGATAAGAAACATGAGATTATTCTGGATGAACAGCCTCTGGAACATGTCAAGCAGTTCAACCTTGGAGCTGTAATAAACTAGAAGAGAGGTATTAAACAAGCATTATCTATACGAAATACAGCAACTCGTAAACTTGGCTTCAGGCAAAAATAAAAAAAGATAAATAAGTAAGAAAACTATGATGACTGTATACCACTCCACTAATGTAGCAGTTTTGACTTATAGATGGATATGAACCAAGGACAATGGTAACAATCCAGAAACACCAGCTCCAAGTGTAAAAAATGAGATATCTAAGGAATGTGGTCTAAGTAAGAAGAACAGACAATGTACGGAATCAGACAATACCACAAGATCTCAAAGCCCAGCCCTTGTAGACACAAGTGGTGCAATCTCAACTTGGGTGGTTTGGACATGTCTGTAGAGTGAAAGAAGATCAACTAGCACATCAGTTATAGAAAACAATGGGAGTCAAGGATTGATGGAAAACAAAAGGACAGCCCAAAGATGATAACATGAAACTGTAAGAGACTGTGGACTCGGCAGGAACCAGGATGAGCAGAAGACAGCAGATGGAATATTCTGACACTCTTTCTGGCAAACCTCCATAGTAAAAGAGGAGCGACTAAGTAAGTAAGAAAACATGTGTCTCTTGACAAGTCTACAGTTCCCAAATGTACATAACTTTGCTGTAAAAAAACAGCACAAAATACTAGTAATTACATGAATATGGATGTTAGTTATATTACAAGAACAAAAACAATTTGTGATATAACAAAATGGCTGTAAAGGCCAACACAAAAGCAAATAAATAACTAATCTAAATAATGAGTATGACAGTGTCAATCAACTCACAAGGAAGGATCAGAGCACCATTATCTGACTGATAACCCAACACATCACACTAAACCAACACCTGAACAGAATCAAACCACAACATACTCCTGAGTGCCAGCTTTGTACACACCCATATGAAACCGTTGATCATCATCTCTTTGAGTGCTCAGCGCTCAATGATTTTAGGAAAATGCTTCTTCCTCCGTGGCCAGATACATGGAACACTTTGTATGACACTAGACAACAGCTGATAAACACGTGTAAATACCATTACATAGCATTGGGCCAAAGAGTGAGAGCTGGGATGCTGCTGGATACGTAACAACAACATCATGAGTATGATGGAAATAAAGAATGAAAAACATAGAACACTAGATGTGTAATATATGTAGGACAAATTCTTGTGTGTATAATTTTAAGAAAAACAAACCAAAAATATTGTGTTTGGATGTGTCGATATAAACTTACCAATAGGTTTGTTTTGTTGAGTTCAGTAGATTCTCTACTGCATGCTCCACCCTAATGAACCAGCTAGGAACTGCTTTATAGATAAGCGGTGTCTCAGATCTGCAAATAATAAAGAAGGTAGTATCAAATATTACAGAAGCAGAGCACTAATAAAGGAGCAATAAGATATCTTATTATTGTCCTGTTTCGGTCTAGTCTGCACATAGGTCAACCACTACACTTGGCCTACCCCAGGAAGTCTGTATCAAAGAATTTGCATTTTGTATGTTTTTACAGTGGGTATTTCTGTAACAATTTGTTTGACATGATTCAATTGCTAGCCCCATGCACACATCTCTTTAGTCACATTTGATGACATGCAAGGAGATGCAGGTGACTTATGCATTACTCTCCAGCAAGGGGGCCATGGGATTCCCTGGAAGAACAAGATATGTTGGTATGTAATAATTATATACCAAGTTGCTATGCAGATTCCAGGGCCCTCTTTAACGGGGAACAAAGAACAGACACAACCCCCCCATGTTATAGAAGGCAACCAAATGTTTATGGGGGTAGCAACATCATCATCTACAGAAACCTACACAGTAAGAGTATACAAAGTGCTTTGTTAGAGGATTTCTTTGTTACAAGTTTTCTGTAACAAAACAGAAACAGTGATTTGAATTACTTAGGTAGTGCAGATAGATGGATTTTAACTTTACACGTTGTTGTTATGGATTCAGCAGCATCTAGGCTCCTTTCCTTCAGCCCAATGCCATGTAATGGGTTTTTTTAATTGTTTAATGCCCACAATGAGTAAGTTTACTCTTTTGTGCATCCTGAAAAGGACGTTAAGTGGCGGGCTGTAGTAGCTTTGCTCATATCCCAAGCATGCTGATGAAGGTGGACCGCAGTCCTTCAGACGGTTCTGCTATGCTTGGCGCTCACTACTACGCGGATCACATTGATTCACATCTCATCAGCCAAGCTGCCTTGAAAACAGCTTGTTGCCAGGGAATGCTACATAAAAGAGATTGTGGTCTTGGTCCATGTATTGTGCCTGACGCTGACGTGACATCCTGGTCAGTATCTTGTGCCTGGCTGGACTAGCGTCTCAGTTCTCCGCCATGTAATGATATCCACACATGTTTGTTAGTTGTTGTGTACTACTATACAAAGTTTTCCATTTACTGGCTTCAAAGAGATGATGGTCAACAGTTTCATGTGCGTATGTACAGAGCCGACATTCTGAAGTGTGTTGTGGTTCAATTCTGCTCAGCTGCTTGTGGGATGTGTTTGGTTCTCAGCCAGAAACTGGTCCACCAATCCTTCCTTGCGAGTTTATTGATGCTGTCATTTGGATTGGGTCTTGCCATGTCTGTAGACCTCCCTTCCCAGTTTCCTTGTTCGCTGTTCTTATGAGTTGTCTGTAGAGCTGCTGCTGTGTGTGGGAGTTTTTGTCTTGACCCTTTCTTTGCTAGTAAACCTGCCTTGTCATTGCCAGGTGTGTTTGAGTGCAAAGGTATCTACTGCATAACTATTTACACAACATGATTAATATTGTTTTATTTCAAGGAAGTCCTTGCATACAAATTATTATATCTACAGCTTAACCTTTACCAACCTTCATTAAAAATTGACGCAATTTCCCCTTCCGCTATGAGATCACATCATTTAATTATGGTTGCTATACTTTGAAAGCCTGTAACATTTTTATTTGGTCCATTGATATGAATTGTTTGTTAGTAGAGAAATAAATGAATAAAGAATTTGTTGGTGTTAATGTTTTTGTTGTGTTAGTTTCTGAGATTTAAAAAAAATTAAAAACAGCACACTTAGACTCTCCCACTTTCAGCGTCCCTTGGTTGAAATTATTTTGGGGTTAAATTGCCGACAACGGATTACCAATGTTTGCCGTAATGGCTATGTCTGTCACTTCGACTATAAATGTAATAATTGTATCTAAATAAACAATCTAAAAAGATCTACATCAGAAAAATCCGTTGGAGAAACTTGATTCCCCTATTCTCAGCAACCGGTGAATCTTCAAATCCAAGCAAAAAACAAGAAATCATTTACAAACGCCTAAAACTACTTCCACGATCGCCATTGTTGGTATCTAACCGTACATTGCGGAAATTGGAACTCTACATTTAAAGAGCAGTATTGTTTAGACTATTACTACGTAGCCGTTCGTTTTTAACCTTTAGCGCACACTGGTCAAGCATGTCTAGACTCACGCTCCGTACAAAAACGGTGTTTGTGGAAAAAAATATATTTTTTTTAACAGAGACACTCCCGACAGCCATTTTTTACTGCTGAATACATCACCCATATATACACAATATTTTGCCGGCTAAAGTATTGTATATTCGATTACAAATGGCTTTTGAACAGTTTTAATTTTGTATACGCCGTTTGGAGCAAGCCGACTTTTTGCGAGAGGTGAAGTAGGTTGTTGGGAAAGATCTTTATCGAGTAGATCTGTTTATTTTGTTTGTTTAGATGAAAGAACTACGTTTGAATTGGAAACTAACAGCTGTGTCGATATTGTAAACACAGTATCAATACATTGTTGTGCTTTCCATGGTTTTCTATCGAAGCGACTAGGCCTAGCGGTCGAGTCCAAATTATGTCCAAGATTTTCATAAATTTTCAACTTCATCTTTTTGTATCTCAGAAACTAACAAACACACAACAAAAACAATAACACCCACAAGTTCTTTATTCAATTGTGTCTCTACACACAAGAAAATCATATTTATTGACAAACAAACAGTAAAGTTACAAATTTTGAAAGTCAACTACGAAAGCAAGATGCAAATTTTTCGTAACAAAAGATGTAGCGTGCTAAAGGTTAAACTTGATTAGAACAGCCCCCGCTATGCAACGGCAACGTAATGCAGTCGCCTTGCACGCCTCGATCTTAATGACGTCAGTCAAATAGACTCGATGTACGCGAACTAAAGCTTACGGTATGTTAGTGTGATCAGTCAGTTGCCAATTCAATAATAATTATCTATGCTTGTTTGGCAACATAACAATTGGTTGGCCATGTTGAATAGTGAAGCTACTTGGCAACATAGATCCCACAGTACTAGTAGAAAATAAAAATATAACCTATTTCTACTTTCAGCAATTTATAATAAAACTAAGAAGAAGAACAGTTTCAAACCTCCAACAGAATGGATAGCTATGCTTTGTTGTCCCTTGATGCACCAGCCTTCCCCTTGCTTTCAGGTCCTTCATAATTTCCCTATCTGCATCCTATGATAATATGATATATACATTATTACTCAGACATTCTGCAGCTGCTGTGATGAGAGAGGTGAACTCATGTACTATAACATGCAATAAAGTCAGAAATATACATTACTTAAATAAAATAAAATATTTGGTACTTCGTTGTTATCCTCCACACCACGTATATAAAGCTATTAAAAACACACAACATAACAAACCAAGGCAGTTAAAAAAAAGAATGCTACACGTATGTTACAGGATAAAGTCATTTTACAGATGACCAAAGAATGTTTAAAAGGCCATCAGATGATTCTGCACTGTGGTGCAACAATATTTTGGTTAGGGTTAGAGTTATATTTATTAAATAGCATTGTTGTTCATTATTAACAACTTTCTTGTTCTGTTTCTTTTTTTTTTAATGTCTTTTTACGTTTCATCTTTTACTTCGTTTCTTTGCTGTTCATCATTTAAACTTTCTTGTTGCGTTCCGTTGTCATGTTCTATGTTTTTAAAAGCTTTATATCCTGCAGCACGCCCCAGTCCAGATCATCTTGACACACTCGGCCTACAAAAACGGTGTACGGAAAATTTTTTTATTTTTTTTACGGAGTCACTCCCGACAGCCATTTTTTACTGCTGAATACATACTCCATATATACACAATATTTTGCCGGTTAAAGTATCGTATGTGCGATTACAAATGGCTTCTGAACAGTTTTAATTTTGTATACGCCGTTTGGACCAAGACGACTTTTTGCGAAAGGGGAAGTAGGTTGTTAGGAAAGATTTTTATCGAGTAGATCTGTTTATTTTGTTTGTTTAAATGAAAGAACTACGTTTGAATTGGAAACTAACAGTTGTGTCGATATTGTAAACACAGTATCGATGCGTTGTTGTGGTTTTCATGGTTTTCTATCGAAGCGACTAGGCCTAGTGGTCGAGCCAAAATTTTTTCAGAGATTTTCATAAATTTCAACTTCATCTTTTTGTATCTCAAAAACTAACAAACACACAACAAAAACAATAACATCCACATGTTCGTTATGCAATTGTGTGTCTACACGCAAGAAAATCATATTTATTGACAAACAAACATAAAAGTTACAAATTTTGAAAGACACTACCATAGCGACAAATTCAGAAAATTAATTAGGTCAAATTTTTTTCCAAAAAAATCCGGCGTGAAGAAGGATATATGGGTGTGGGGGGTAAGAACGAAGTACCAAACATTCTTTACAAGAAATTAAATTTGAAAATACTGAATGACAAATGAACACAATAGAAGATACCAGAAAACACTAATACTATTTATTCATGTACAGCATAGTCGAATACATGGAACAAAGACAAATTGTTTTCACAATTACCCCTGAGGTACACTACAGACACCATGATCATATCTAAAGAAGCATAACAATATATCTTAAAAACAAAGATCACTGTTTGACTTCGTGTAAATTAGATGAACAGGAGACTTGATTTGCAACGTTCTATTTTCTTAGCAGCTTGGGCCGGATTTCCCATTACATGCAGCGTTCTGATGTTCCATGGTTTCTACACTCAAAAGATGTACCATCGATCTGACTTCCATCACAGCGCATCATATGCCTCACTGTGATGGATCCTCGAGAATCAGGTCAGTAGTACTAATATTGTGAAAATTTGTTCTAGTATCTGTAACAGTTTAATTTTTTGTTAGTTTGGGTCGTTGGCCCTAACCTAACCCTCAAACCTGGGAGATAGTTATGCACTTTCAGTGTGGACCTCTCTCACCGTGACTTGTTCAGCCTAGTTGAACCTGCCTGAAGCACATAGCCTGCATATATCATCATGGCACCCCACAGCCTTACGTTATTGTACATGGAATGATTGTGATATATTACTTAACATTGTGTCTCAGTTCAGGTCATCCCGTAACCCATCAGGTCGTAGAGGCACACATGAAGACATGAAAATCCCGCGCCAACCCTCTCTGCGACCGATCCGGTATAATAGATTTAGATTTTGTCCTCATGTGTGAGTCTTAGGCTTGAAATCACCTGGCGACGCCCATCTCCTCTCCAAGCAGCGGCGGGCCAATATCTACAAGTAACCTGAAGGAGCACGTCCCCCCAGGCGAGCCATTGCCTCGTTAGCCTCACGGTTCTAGTTGCCCAGTGTGTACCCCGAAGAGGTGAGGTTGGCTTGTGAGCTCACTTTAATCGGCAGGCTACTAATTTCACTTTTCACGGGAAGAGCTAGCCGACCTCAGCGCCACTGGAATGTGGCGACAAGCATGAGCACACCTTACACCTTCCGGTCATGGCACGCAATTTCCAAGCAGGTCGCGCACACCAACCAAGGACGGTGCGCAATCCGTAGTGACGTCCTATCCAACAACGCGTATTCTATTACACATGAAGAACAGATCGTGTATCTCCCAATTCCTCTAGACATTGTGTCTAGTACTATAAAAAAAAAAATATTAGGCTTCCAAATAAATAATTTGTGAGAACATTTAGACAGTTTTGTCATTGTATTTTATTTAGGAATAGAAGTAATAAGGAGGAGACGAAAGATTTGAACAACACATAATCCATACAGATCTGGCTGGTCATGTGACTCAGAGCTATGTCATCATTTATGCCATACGTTCTATATTACTGAGTTATTAAATCAGTGTACAATGAAACATCATGTGAGGGTTATAGAGAAAATGCAATCAATTATTCACTTCTCACCTTCACATACATTCCCTTGAAATCTGTCACCTCCTCTGTGAACCTTCCGCTGGGATCAACAGGACAAACCATCTTCATGTCACGAGTGATGACACCATTGGCTAGACACACTCTCTGGTCATCCTATGGTCACCATCACATCAATGTTATTAGTTAGTTATACAAACTACTATTTCTTTCATTAACACTGACATCACCACAAACCACTATTGTTACTTTTATAAACTATCATCATTCACTACTTCTGCAATATATGTTAATAATACAACTAGCAGAATCAAAACCTACCCATATGGATACCACATCCAATTCTGAGGATTTAACATAGCTTTTCCCTATCTAGCATGTCAAATATTGGAATTAAGGAGGTTGTGTGTGGGAGCTAGCTGTCTGTGCAAAACAATGACACAGAAACAGCAGCATAAGCGCAATGGGTAGGATAAGCTGTAAGAAGCAAAATGAGAAATGACCAGATGTGATACACATACATTTAATCAAAACATTATAAATATATACTGTTGAGGACAGAAAAACAGGCAAATGAACTGAGGGAGGAAAGGATAGATGAGATAGAGCCTTAAGGAAATCTATTCCCCAGCTCGAATTGCAGATAAAATTTTAATCAAACTGATTCTGATTTTTTTTTTTGATTTTTTTTTGCGTTCGCCTTATTTCTCTAATTCTTAAGGCAGTGTGCGTTGCACTGTGGTTTTTATTTTGCGCCTGTCGGCCCAGTGCATCTGATTTCAGCATGCATTTTATGTAAGGGCCTGCTTCCTCCTGCATTTTCTAAGGATTTGCTTCCCCGAGGTAACGGCCGGTGCTGTGATGGGGATCGAACCCAGCACCTTCGGATTGTGAGCCGTGCCACTTAACCACTAGGCCACGCCATCCCCACACTGATTCTGATAATAACTTACCTCACCAAAGTAAGGAGATTGATGTACCACACCTGTACCTGTATCTGTAGTAACATAGGTGTCAACTAGTACTCTGAATGCCCCAGTTAGCTGTCTGTACTGAAAGTGTGATTAAATATGCCAGCTTAGGAATTATGCATCAAAATATGAAATGATTATATATACACATATATATGTAATCCTGGTATTCAGATAGAACTTGTCTGAATCCAGGTAGCCAAAAGTTGCATAAATTCATTTCTGCCTTTTCCTTGGAGTAACATGCTGGACCACGGACTTTACCCAAGCTATCTCTTCACTTCATTGATGGTCAACAGAGTCAATGTTTAAAGTTGTAGAGTCACCTGAACTTCATTTTTCGTGTCTATTTATAGTCAGGCATGCGCACTTCATGCTCTGCCTATCTGTAATTTCTAACAAACAAAGTGTCTACGATGTCACTGAAGAAGGTTTGGCATCTGATTCTGGCCTTGTGAATTCGGTCCCGCAGAGAGACTGTCAATGTTCTTAGCTCAATTGCCCCTCGAGCAACTTGAAGCTTCTCTACATATGCTTTTCTCATGTTACCTACCTCATAGCCATATACCATTGGTGGAAGAACCTGATGTTGAAGGTGTAAGCCCTTTGCAGTTTATGTTCTGCCTGCTCAAGTATAGGTTTGACGTGAGTGAAGTTTAGTAATCCCACTGCTCTCGTGTGAAATCGCGCGGCTCTAAATGTGGGTGTCCCTAATACCTTGGCCCAGGTAAATGTCAAAATTCACATTTATGACATGCTCATTTCCTAGCTGTAATTCCCATGTGGACAAAAAGTGTTCAGGATGTACTGAATTATCTTATTTGTTTTTTAGACCAACTGTCATGCTTGCTCCACTGAGCCCATTTATGCATTGCTCAGCTTCTCTTACCGAAGATGAATATATCATTAGTATACCTTAGATGACTAAGTATTTCTCTGCCTATGCTGATGCATTTATTTTTCCAATTTTCTTTTCTAAAGTCTTCACCAAGTATACCTTGGGATGTAAGAAGAGCCACTATAACCAACTACCAAAGAAAAGGTGCCAAGCATTAGTAACTTACTTCAAACACAACACATGAGAGGGGATTTTTCCGTAACCCCATGATTGTTGGTCACAAAGACATTCACCATGAAAAACTATGTACAGCACTATATTAAAACAGAGCACTCCTTTTCCCTGGACTATTGTCAAATTGACATATCTGTGCTTTAATATAGGACTACCAATATTTTTCATGACGTCAAATCTCAAAGGTTTATGCATATTACATTATAAGAAGAAATTGCAGTTATATGAAATATAAATCACGTTTACTCAATAGTAACTACTCTTTAAATGAACTTCCGGTAAGATGGCGACCAAGCAACAGCTGCTCTCATGGTCTGCGATTTTCATGCGGTTTGTTTGTTCCAATTAATATGTGGAGCGTAGTGTTGTGTGGTGATCATTTTCTAGCACATCCTACACTATTCACAGGAAACCTTTGTGTGCAATATTCCTTGAAATTGTGAGAAAACACGATCTGTTCTGCATGTGTTATAGAATGCACGTTGTTGGATAGGACGTCACTACAGATTGCGCACCGTCCTTGGTTGGTGTGCACGACCTACTTGGAAATTGCATCCATTTTCATTGAATGCCCCGACTGGAATCTCTCCTTAGCCATGGGTTAATGGTCTCTCAACTAGACCTACAGGTGTGGGCGCTGGTCAGCAGCAGCATTTTCTAGTCATGTGGGGGCTGCTGCTGTCGAGAGTTACGATATTCGTCTCTCAAATTGTCAAGGAAACGATGGACTCCCACAAGTTTCAAGCAACCCCTGGTCTCATGGAATGTAGGACCTGTATGTCTGCAACTTGAGCTACTTCCAGTTGTCTTGATTGTATGTCTTGCCACTGGTTCCCGGTAACTCAGGACGAGAGAGTGAGATTGATGTCCAGCGCAGCTTCTTTCTCACTATGATCCAAATTCAACGGAGGTTACATCTTCAGGACAAGGACAGTCTGATGATGTCGCCATCTTCGCTTGCGATGGACAACTTGCTTCCTTTTTAAATGTCAACATTTTGAAAATAAAGTACATAAATATTCAATAAGCTGCATTATCAAGTGATTGATGTTTATCAAATATGTTTTGGATTTCTACCATGTTGTTAGATTGTCTAGTAACTTCTTCCTTGCCTTAATTTCATTTCCAATAAATTTTGCATTTTTCATGTTTCATCTTCACATAGGTCCAATGAAAATGTACTGCAGCTTTCAGATTGTGAAATAAATTTCACTGGTGCATTGATCTCTTTCAGGATTTTACAAGTCAAAATATTACACACATATACATGCTGAAAACATAAAACTCACTTGTTTAAAATAGTCAAACAAAGGTATGTAATGTTTGCCTTCCAGTTTTTTTCCTGGAAACCTGGAAGAAAAAAAGAGTTACATAACAGAAGAATACACACCCTTTCAAATTGAAATAAGTTAAGGAGCATCTCAATAAGTGTAAATGAATTTGATTAACATTTTTTTTTAAAATCTTCTTCTGGAGCATTCATTCTGAAAAAGACATTTGTAATGCTGTACCGTAGTTTATAGCGAAGCCACAATGCCATCGCCTTTTGGCCCAGCACATCTAATCAGCACGATATTTATGTGTCTGGGTTTCCCTTCCCTCTTCGATCCCTAATCTCTTGACAAAATCTGCAAAAATCATTGCTACTGAAAGTCAAGCAATCCACCTAGACAATCAGGGCCCGTCGTGCTAACAGTCCATGACCCTGGTTGATGACAAAGTTTGAGTTAGCACAGAGAGCAGATGATGTGGAGGCATGTGTCTCAGTCAGGTGTTACATGGGTGGCCACAGGGATGCCTACATGTGGGGTACAGTCTGTTTCCACCACTGATTTCCAGGGACAGGTGCAGAAGCTATTAAAACAACAATGGAATCTTCTTCTTCATTCATCCTCAGATCAAGGTACTGGTGTCTCTCTCAAAAGATGACGTTTGTAAGGCTGTTTTATCTCCATACAGCTTTTGTCTCATATTGTCTCACGAGGCCAGTATTGTTCTCTCTTTTCCTGCGTGAGCATGCAGCTCTGTAAGATGTGCTCTATGGTCATGGCATGCTCCCCACATGGACACTTGTCAACTGCCCCAATCCTCATTTTGTTGTAAAGTTGACCCTTGAGTCTGTTATGCCCAGTTCTGAGTCTGAAGATGATGACTTGCTGTTCTTTAATTAAGTTAAAGTAGCTGTCTTCTTTTCGGAAGTCGGGGTGTTGATCAGCCCATTTTCTCCTGAAGTGGCTTTAATTATGGTCTTGGCCTCATTATATGTGATGCTCAGGTTTGTTTGTGGGGATGCTCCTCCACACTTTGCTAGTTTGTCTGCAGTTTCATTATTGCAGTGGGATGGGATCCACTGTATGACCAACCTTGGGTGTTTTACTGAGAGCTGTGTCAGGGAGAACATACATTGCTCAAGATCTTCTGCCCTACAGGGACCAGACTTGCCTCTAGTGGCTCACTAAGGTAAAAAAAGTACACTTTCTTCTAGAAGGGTCGTGAACGTGAACAGTATGGTGTTGGTTTTGCTATTAAAAACACACTTATGGCCTCAGTCGATCCTCCTTTGGAGAGCTCTGAGAGGCTACTGGCCATTCGCCTCATCGTCGCTACAGGTCTTGTTAGTATCCTTAGTGTCTATGCCCCAGCCCTGACATCTCCTGAGGAAGCAAAGGATCAATTCTATGGACAGCTGGAGAAAATGATCAAGAACAGCCCCAGGGGGAAGAAGCACATCCTTCTTGGCAACTTTAATGCTAGAGTAGGTGGGAACCACATAGCATGGCCGACCTGCCTTGGACACCTTGGTATTGGCAGGATAAATGACAATGGTCAGAGGTTACTGGAGCTGTGCACTCAATGCTGGGAGAAAAGTGCAGTCCCCCAAGATATGCGCAACGCCATCATTGTGACTATTTACAAAAACAAAGGTGACCGCAGGGACGCAATAATTATAGAAGGATCTCGCTCCTGAGGGTTGTAGGCAAAGTTTACGTCCACATGCTACTAAACAGGTTGAGACTGCTCGCGGACATGGTGTACCCAGAATCCCAGTGTGGCTTTAGAGTAGGTAGATCAACAACGTATATGATTTTCTCACTTCGCCAAATCCAGGAGAAGTGCAGAGAACAAGACCAGCCGCTCTTTATGATGTTTCTAATCCTCACCAAGGCCCTCAACTTGGTTAGTAGGAAGGGCGACTTGGTTAGTAGGAAGAGTCTATTTGAACTTCTCGAGAAGATCGGCTGCCCCCCAAAACTGCATAGCGTGATAATTTCTTTTCACACTGATGTGAAAGTCTGTTTTATACGACAGATCAACTTCAAACTGTATTCCCATCAACAGTGGAGTGAGGTAGGGATGTGTGCTAGCGCGGACCCTCTTTGGGATCTTCCCCATGCTCGCTATCCTACGTTTATGGCACGTCTGTGGACGGTGTCTATCTGCACACCAGGTCAGATAGGCGGCTGTTTAGCCTGTCCCGACTGCTTGCGAGGATCAAGGTGAGAATGGTGCTCATTAGGGAGATGCTATTTGCAGATGATGAAGTTCTAGTGACCAATAGTGAGGAGGCCGTGCAGACACTGGGAGACAGATTCGCAGAGGGGTGCAAGCAATTTGGGCATACCATAAGCCTGTAAAAGACGTTACCACTATGCCCTCCATAAAGAATAATGGCGTCACTTTGGAGGTCGTCAACAGTTTCAGTTATCTGCAACATTCTCTCGCTCAAGAAGGAGATAGACAGAAGGCTTGGCAGGCAAGTACTGTCATGGCCCGCTTGACGAAGAGAATCTGGGAGTACACTGCACTGTCTCACTACACGAAGGTCCGGGTCTAGCAGACCTGCGTTCTTGGCAGCCTCATGTATGGAAGCGAGACTTGGAGCACGTACACTAAGCAGGAACGCCGGCTCAACACCTTTCACGTGAGGTTTCTACAGCGTATATTGGGTGGCAAGAGAGAGTCACATAATACGGTCTTGCAGAGAGCAAACACTCACAGCATGTACTTGATGCTGAGCCAGTGACGTCTACGGTGGTTGGAACATGTTTATCGCATGGAAAACAGGAGGCTGCCAAAGGATATCCTTAACGGACAGCTAGCCATTGGTGCTAGAAAAATCGGCCATCCCACACTGCGATTCAAGGACGTATGCAAAAGAGACATGAAATCATACGACATGACATCCCATCCGAGGGCTAGGAAGAAATTGTTCAGGATCGAGCTATCTGGAGACAGTCAGTTGCAGGGGGCATAGCGAGGTCTTATGACTGCAGAGAAAAGAGGATTACTGAAGAGATCAAGGAACAGCCAGGCAAGTCAGCCTCCTCAGTATGATTGTACGATCTGTGGCAGATCAGCCTTTACAGCCATAGCCGACAGTGTCGAAATAAAGGAGACAGAACTGGACAGAACTGGACAAAACTTACAAAGCAACACGCGCATTGTCTATTCAGACTGAGACACCTATGATGATGAATACTGACGCGGCATCTGTCAGGAATACTAAAACGACAATGAAATAACTGGATTCAGGCTGGCCTAAAAACTGATTGGACCTCTACTCCATCTGCAACCATTCTTTATCTTCGGGGTTCATTCTGAGTAGGATGTTTGTGACGTTTTGTTGTAGTTTACAGCTAGGCTACAATATCAGCACCTTTTTTTCAAAATATTACTCCCTGTTGCAAGAGAGCAAGCCATTTTAAGACTACACAGATAACAGTCTGCATTGATACTATTTAGGTGAGCTTTAGATAGGAAAAGGCCAAGGGACAGAGATGAAAAGGAAAGAGAGAAAATTAAGGCAAGAAATGTGGTCAATATAAAGATGAGAAAGAAGATATGCCATAAGTATTTCTATTTTTTTTAATCCCTGCAAACCAACATACAATATTCAAGTACACTGACTTCTTTACATACCTTGGCACAGTACGAAACAAAGGAAAAGTGACATAATAAAGACTGCAATCAAAATCCAACAAGATATTCTTGTATCAAAAATAATAAAAAATGGTTTCTTAGGGAAGTCTTGGATACTAGGAGTTAACCTTTACCAATAAACTTGGCTAGTTATTACAACCAAAAAAAAAAATGGTTGCTCTACAACACTTAATGATTAGACAATATGCAAGGCGATTAGAAAACTATCCTAAAGCATTGTCATGTATTTACACCAGTTGAAGATCCGGTATTTGAATCTAAAAATAGACAATGCTGTCATTATAGATGAAAAAAAAATGGTGGTTTAGTTTGAAAGAGAATTTTGAAACGATTTATTCCCTTCTTCTGAGCGACTGGAAGATTATCCCTTTATTGCAGGTGATGAACGTAACTTGTTGCGTCATATTTTTCTGAAATAGATCTGTTTAATTGTTTATTTAACAATAAGAAATACGTTTGTAAGAGAGAACAACAGATATGGCGATCTTCTAAGACACAGTATCAGTGTTCTGTGACGATTTTCAAATTCTAAAGATCCTGATTCCCCCAAAATTGGTCAATGTTGTCTAAATGTTGTTGCCGTTTGTTATTTTCACCTTTATCTTCTTGTATCTCAGAAACTAACACACACACAACAATAACACCAACAAGTTCTTTATTCAATTATGTTTCTACACACACAAAGTATATCAAAACAAACATAAAAGATACCGGCTCTCAAAGTCAGCAATCTAGAAAAACGTAACGTGCTGATAAATAATTCAGATACTGAGGAACTTTCTTACATTTTTAATTCATTTTAGTAAAGGTTAAACAATGAACTGCCAAATAGCTTCCCTAAGTTTTTCTAGAACAATGTCCCCAATTCACCATATTCATTATCTTGACATTTCACAAAATACAATTATAAGCTTACTTCTCTAATACAGAATACTCTTGATCATTCTTGAAGAGTGCAGACAGCCTCTGCTCCATCATGATATATACTTTATTTGTTGCAATGTCTGGGGATTTAAGTATACAAAATGATCAAGTTTACCATTGTCATAAACAAATACACAAACTGTAAGGAATTAAATCGTTACAGTCCATTCGGGTAGACAATCAATCAAAGCAAGTCGCTTCTATCGGTGCACAGACCATTTACAACATTCCATAAGCATGTACAGTCCTGGTCTGCTCTTTCGGTCTCTATCCAGGTATAATCATTTAATCTTAGTTCCTTCTCATATTCTCTTCTTCATGCATTTTTAGGTCTACATATCTCCCTCTTCCCTTTAGGATTCCATGTAAGAGCCTGTCTGGGTATGTTGGACTGCCCTTCACAGCCTATGTCCTATCCAGCCCCATGTTCTTCGTTTAATTTGTTCCAGTGGATGTTTGTTGGCTCCTTTCCCATAGGTCTCCATTCCTCACCATGTCCTGCCCATTATTCTTTGTAGATATTTGTTGACGAAGGACTGGAGTCTTTGTTGTATGGCTTTGGTGTCATTCTCCAGTGGTGGTGTGAAAATATCAGTTACAGTCCGATTTTATGACATTCAGCATCTAACACTGTTGTTTCACTGTTTAATTTAGAGCAAACATTTATATATGACTGATCCAACTATATAACTGATCTAAAAATGGCTTAAAATCTGATACTTAAGCAGCTTTGGTTTAATGCAGAGTTATTTCCATTAGGTGGATATTTATGTTTTATGTGATCTTCAAAAGTTGTGGCATTCTGCACAATAGAATTAGGAGCTCAAGAGCTGATAAATGACTTATTTGATCAGGTCAATGACCATGTAACTGGTTTACACATGGATATTCAATACAAATCTGATTCAGACTAACTTTAAAACAGACGAGTGCAAAAATAAAGATTTCTTTAGAGGAGAAAAAGCAATAATAACAACATGTTTGGTGAATTTAAGCTAATGCAATATCTAAATCTGTGAATTAACGATATTTAATGCTTCATACTGATATATATTTTTATTATGATTACTTCATGTCATACAGTTTAATTATGTGTCTTTAGATCTTTACATTATAATCTTAGCTTAATTTATTTGACAAAAACTATTTGACATATGGTGTTGTGGCACTTCCCTTGGACTGTAAATGGTTAACTCTTAATTTGTGTGAATAATCTCTCCCGGACATCTACAGCAAAGACCTTGATACCATTTATTTTACAGTGATTTTTCTCTATCTTGCATTGCCATTTACTTGTTATTTTATTTTGCTTTCTTGTAGGCTCTCAACTAAAATCTTTTCCAATTTGTTCATCTGCTTTGTTATTGCTTCTGCAGGTTACATTTTGCCTTTTCATGTTTGTTAACCTTTACCACTCTACATACAAAATTCACCTAATTTCCACTGCAAAGGCATTATTTTTCATGACATCATGTCAATTAGCTACTGTTGCTACTTTGAGAAAGCCTGTAACATTTGTATATGACTGTCTATTGATATGATTTGTTTGTGAGTAGAGAAATAAATGAATAAAGAATTTGTTGGTGTTATTGTTTTTGTTGTATGTGTGTTAGTTTCTGAGATAAAAATAATTAAGGTGATAGTGTTGAGAAAAAAAAACGGCACACTTAGACTCTTCAGCTTCTAGTGTACGTCGGTTGAAGGTAGAAATTTAAAAAATCACTGACAACGGATTACCGATGTTTGCCGTAATGTCTATGTCCGTTACTTCAACTATAAACGTAATTATTGTATCTAAATAGATCTACCTCAGAAAAATCAGTTGCAGGAACTTTGACTCCCCCAATCTAAAAAATCGGCTAATCTTCAAATCCAAGTGAAAAACAGAAGAAATCATTTTCAAATGACTAAAACTAATTCCACGATCGCCATTACTGGTATCTATCCGTACATTACAGAAGAAGGAACTCTCTACAATTAAAGATCAGTATAGAACAGATTATTACTACACAGTCATTCATTTTTAAGTTTGATTAGAATGGCCGATCACTATGGAACTGCAACATGAGTCCGCCAGACGGCCGTGCGCATGGTAAAGGTTAATGTTACTCACATGAAGAATTAATTCTATCTTCTTGTTCTTTTGTTTCTGAAGAAGTATGCAACCATCAATGTAGTTCATGGGTTCCTAACTGGTGTGCCGCAATACCCAAGGGAGGTTGTAAAGTGGTTTTTGGAGAGTCGTCGTGGTTATTTTTAGTTAACCCGGGATAATTCTGAAAGTTGTAAATTTTATAAAACCCTCTTTCCGCACCCCTCTTCTTCCTCACATCCCCCCCCTTCACAGCCCTGCTAATTCCCCCCCCCCCCCCCCCCCCCCCCTTCTCAACCTGATAACTGGTCACATTGAATCCCTTAGAAACAATTTCAGATGAACTTTCCAGTGCTTACAAAAGAAGAACCGGCTCTAGTAAGAAACTCATCTCTACTTCCCTGAATGAAGCTAGCATTCCAGATGAAGTACAGGATGAATTCTTGGATCTGCAAAATTATTCCTTGACATGCAATTTGTTTGAAGAAAAATTACTGCCTCAGTTCTCGTGTGCTATGTATCAGTATTACAGTATTTTACTTCCATCTATACATATCTATGCTAGAGTGAATTTTAAACACCTCTTCATATCAAAACAAAGACAAGCAACAGACTAAATGTCAAAGATGATGTGAGGCTGACTTTAACGAACACTATCCGCAAATTTCGAAGCTGGTACCCAGTATCAAATATTAAGTTAGAATTATATTCAGAAAAATCTCGCTTTCTCCCCTTTGTTGCAAATTTGGAGAGGGGTTGCAGATTACAAGGATATTATAGAAGGGGGTCGCAAGTGGAAAAAGGTTGGGCAACACTGATATAGATGGTCTTTTAGCAGGAAGTTTGTACCAAAGAAATTAATGTGCTGTTGCTATGGTGTTTTCTCTAGCAATTTGTTTTATGCTTGATAGCCCCCTAACGAGATTAAAAATGACTGTTTATTGCTATTTATGAAATGCACATATATACATATAATATTTGGACACATATTTGCATATGCCCGAAGATAGAATAAAATAGGACATTATATTTTTTTTAATACATTCATGTGACTAACCTTTGACCTTGACATAAGTCAATTCAGGATGAACACATAAAGCCAAGTTGCTAGGCAATGTCCAAGGAGTTGTTGTCCAGGCTAACACAGAAACTTCTGGATCATTCTCCAGTGGGAAGGACACAATAACTGCGAACAACATAACCATTTTATTACTACTATACAAACACATACGTTAACCAAATATGAAAGGAACTGGCCTGTGTACTAGATCAGAAAATTTTTTACTCTACTATTAATGTGCCCGTTATGTCCTGATGGTATACTAGAAAGAGCTTGTCCAATTGACTTCAAGCTTTTCATCTGCTATGGTTTTATCATTTGTTACAAATTGGCAAGTCAAAAACACTTCATATGTTTGGTTCCCATCACTTCTTACATTCCATGATCTTTGAATGTAAATACTTTTTGTATTTATGAATTGTGCCCTCTTCTTACAAAATTTAGACGCCAAAGGCCATCGCTCCTTTATTTAATTGCTTATTAGTGCTGATGTACCATAAATTGTCAAATAAATTGACATGGAGTTACTGACATTTACTGGAATAAAGCTATGATTTATTTGCTTGATGATCCGTTCCTCAGTGGCAGTTGAACCACTGTGGTTCCAACTTCTTCTCCAATGATCTCTATCTTGGGCTATGGAGGTCCAGTAGATAATAAGCTTTCCTTTGACAGGTCGTGCATGTTGTAGTGGAGAGCTAAGGAGTCTGACTGACTGACTAACTTATTGGAGATCTACCCCGCTGTCTTTTCTGCCTCGCTGGTATCAGACTGCTGTCGATGTGCACCAACGATCATCCTTTCTTCTGATGAGGCCTGCCACAGATGTCATGCCTTGTTTGCCTTCTGATTATGAAGCCTGCCCCAGATGTCATGCCTTGTTTACCTTCTGATTATGAGGCCTGCCACAGATGTCATGCCTTGTTTGCCTTCTGATTATGAGGCCTACCCCAGATGTCATGCCTTGTTTGCCTTCTGATTATGAGGCCTACCACAGATGTCATGCCTTCTGATTATGAGGCCTGCCACAGATGTCATGCCTTCTGATTATGAGGCCTACCACAGATGTCATGCCTTCTGATTATGAGGCCTGCCACAGATGTCATGCCTTCTGATTATGAGGCCTGCCACAGATGTCATGCCTTCTGATTATGAGGCCTGCCACAGATGTCATGCCTTCTGATTATGAGGCCTGCCACAGATGTCATGCCTTCTGATTATGAGGCCTACCACAGATGTCATGCCTTGTTTGCATGAAAAACTGCATCAATCACCAATGATAATTGCCGTAGATTGGAATTATGAAGATTCTGCATGCACTGGAGGGAGTGGGGGAGGAAGGGAGGGTAAGAAAGAGGGGACTGGGTCACTCGCAGTTATGTTCTCCATTGGTTTTGTAAGTGGTTTATGTTTCAGCAGTATGACACATTGCAGGCAGCAGAGTTGAAAGAAGCCCTTTGGGTTCCACCCTGGCAACCTACCAGGAATGCCTGAATGGACCAGAAGGTCGCTCGCTCGGCCAGCACAGTAGCGTCTTGTTAGTTCTGGTTCAAAATTATTCTGCACGTTGAGGAGGCGTTTAAAATAGTAATCATTCTTTGATGTCTTGCAAGTTTTTCCCATCAGAGATGACATGTGGTTGGCTTCTGCTGTTGACCCTGTGATAAAAAGATGACTGAGATCGAAGAAGACATGCGGTTGGCTTCTGCTGTTGACTGTGATCAAAAGATGACTGAGATCAGAGATGACATGCGGTTGGCTTCTGCTGTTGACTCTGTGATCAAAAGATGACTGAGATCATGAATGGCAT
Organism: Ariolimax columbianus; assembly: GCA_036924085.1. NCBI lineage: Eukaryota > Metazoa > Mollusca > Gastropoda > Stylommatophora > Arionidae > Ariolimax > Ariolimax columbianus. The sequence continues at coordinate 85,311,380 of JAVGWX010000009.1, read as the reverse complement.
GCGGTTGGCTTCTGCTGTTGACTCTGTGATCAAAAGATGACTGAGATGTATGCCATCATTGATTCAAAAATTCTCCCAGTTGCAACAACCAATGACTAATTCCAAGTACGTGGAGAAGAGGTTCGGTGAGATAGAATCTGCTTGGCGGACCCCTTTTTGTATTGGAACCAAAACTATGTGTTGAAATGGATCGTGGTGCAAGTAGTGTAGAAGTTAGCAAGAACTTTGATGTAGCCAGGATCGACACCTCGTTGCATTAGCGAATACCAGACAAATTGTTGTTCTATAGAATCAAATCCTTTTTTTTTTTAGTTGATGAAGGTCAAGGGAGTCTGATATTCCTCAATTAGGCAGCAACAGATTGAGATATGGTCAAATATGTGTCGTACGAATGCAAAAGTCAGCTTGTTCAATTGATTGCGCAATATCAAGGATGGAGCAAACTTTTTTAAGGATGCATTTCATGAAGTTTGTAAATAAATGACAGGCAGAAGAGTAATGAGAGGATAATTTCCAAGGTGATTTTTCTATGTTGTCTCTTGTATAAACTTCACTCTTTTGTTCAGATACAGATTCAAAAGTTTCTATTCAGAGGAGTTGTGTAGTGTGTGCTCTGTTGTCTGGGGTATCTATCCACATGTACATATGACTGTGGAGTCGGTTGTGTCCTGTTCTGAAGTGCAACATAAGTTTGCTCTTGTCTGTCATCTTATGGTAAAACGGTGAGCAATAGTAAGATAGAGTGGTGGTTCACAAACTATCGGGATTCTCTGCAGTGATAACATCCTCGTCAAATAATTTTCGAGGCATCATATTCTCAAGGGCGCGGCAAATTTCTGAGGGTTGGAAACCTGGAAGAGGCGAAATTGAGGATATAAGGGGGATAAAGAGGCTCTGAGATTTGAACAGTTTGGTTTAATAATCTTTCATTATTGACTCTATGCCCAGTCTCAATCAATGTGCTGTGAACCATATGAAGCTTTTAGACAAGGAATGACTGGATGGTGCTCAACGAGACCTCAAGATGCGCATTTGATACTGCATTAAGATTCTGCAGGTGCTAGAAGACACTTGTGCTTGCATTAAAACACTCTTCTGAGTGATCTCGTTTAAGTTATTACTGCAGATTTTCCTTAGGGCATTGAAAGCTATAGATGTGGTAGATGATATTCAATTTGTAGTGTAGATAGGTGCGAGGAGTCTGGCCTCTTTTGAGATAGACGTAACCATTACAATTAGGTCAGCATTAATATCGCTAGCTGCAAGGGTAGCAGCAATCATATGATCGGTGAATGTCGCTGGACACCGATGTGAATGTTAATGCTGAAGCCTAGCAAGTTTGATGTCAAAGTGGAAATTTGGCACTACAAGTATTATATGATTTACTTCTCTTCAATTAAAAAGTAGGAACTATAATCCAAAATTCACTCAAAGATGATCTTTATCTGTTAGATTCCCCAGACTTTTGATGTATAGTAACTCAAAAATGTTTAAATTAAGCAGGAAACAAAAAAAATTATTGCTGCAAATATTCAAAATGTTCATTTTTAATATGGTGGGATTTGGTAAGTGGAATTTAAATTATTTTGAGTAGCAAATATATTAAATGAAATGGGGACGGCGTAGGCTAGTGGTTAAGTGACACGGCTCACAGCTTGAAGGTGCTGAGTTCGATCCCCATCACAGCACCAGCCTGCACCCCATTAGAAAATGCAGGAGGAATCAGACTCTTACATAAAATGCACGTTGAAGTCGGATACACTGGGCCAACAGGCGCAAAATATAAACCACAGCGCAGCACACACCCGCCTTGGGGAATAGAGAAATAAGGCGAATGCCCCCCAAAAAATGGTCAATAAAATAATATAAATAAAAACACACACGCAGAACTCATTGTGCCTGACAATCTGTACTTACCAACAGGATCAACAACCTCCTTAAAATTTTGCCCACACTCAAAGTTGGATAATGGAGTATTGCATGCAGTAGAAAAGGGCATCACCTGAGAAAACAACCAACATTTGTTCAATTCATTTTTAGTTTTATACAATACATGATATTTCAACATATATATTTTGGTGTCCTCATTTAAGATGAGAAAATGTTTCTTCTTTTTCCTTGTTCATCATCAGACATTCGCTTCGATGGTTCTAACAAAGTTCGTGCTGCCTTCATAATGCGGGTTGCGTTCCACTAAGTTCTATGCCTGCCTGCACAGCATGCATTTGTTTAAAAGTGCCTCACTAGCCTTTGGCTGTCCTTAGTCAGCCTGGGAGACAGCAGTTGTTTCCCTCTGAGTTGTCTCTCCTAAGAATGTTGTCGCACTCGAATATCAAGCCTTTCCTACAGGATATGTTATAGTTAAATCCAAATGATTATTCAAGTATTTTGTGGCTTCACTAGGCACTAAATTAAAAAATCTTGTGAATCACTTAGAAAATTGAATAACACACACAAATATCATCAACATTATAATATTGAAACTGATGAACATGCTGACAAATGCCATGTGAAAGAAAATTACGAAGGGACGAAAGATAGAGATTGCCATTGAATGCCCACAATGAGTAGAATTACTCTTTTGTGTGTCCTAAAAAGGACGTTAAGTGACAGCTATCCTCACATCCCGAGCGTGCTGATGAAGGTGGACCAGAGTCCTCCAGGTGGTTATGCAATGCTTGGCTTCATCTACGTGTCGCTCACATCTACAGGGATCACGTCGTACCCTCACCTTGTTAGCCAGGCTGCAATGAAAACAGCCCATTTCCGGGAAGTGATACGAGGAAGCCAAAGTGAGGTACTTGTCCAGTATGTTTTCCCTGAACCCAACTAACATGTCTGATCAGTATATTTTCTGTCCAGACAAAGATAGAGGTAGAAAGAGAGTCTATATGGAAAATATTACAGGAGCAAGATGGAACTTAATACCAATAAGTATGGGAAGAAGAGAATAACATTTTGTCAGGCAAAATATGCTGATCCGACTATGTTAGACATGGTCAGGTGAAGCATACTGATCAAGACCTTCACCTCACTTCTAAGCAGTTCTCCCTGGAAACAGGTTATTTTATGGCAATCTGGCAAACGAGGTGGGGGACTGACACAGTGGTCAGCTTACTCAGAAGCCTCATATTGCGCTACAGTTATGTGAGGACAACCATTGTAAATTGCCACCAAAGAAAGTTATCAAGAGTACTTTAACTCAAGTACGAGTGGTATTAGCAATAGCAACCAACAGATATGGCTCTAGCAGAAGTAGTAACAACACTTTGTTCAACCAACTGCCAAACCTACAGCACTATTTGATCGATCGCAGAAATTATAAACTCTGAAATCTACATTTGTATAGAGCCTCTATTTTTGAACTAATCTTCAACTGTTAACAAGCTGCTTTCATTAAGAGAATGTTGTTATTGTCAATCCATTATAATAAGGAATCCTGATAGCTAATAAATTTATAAAGCACAATGGTTTTCGTGCAATCAATTGCTAAATGATGTTATTCTTATGGATCACCAGTTAATGACTCACTTTATATCCTCTGTATACCAGACCTTTGTTGTAAAGTTGCTTGAACACCCACCAAATAGTTTCCATAAAAGTTGGGTACATGGTGCGGTAGTCATTGTCAAAGTCAATCCAGCGAGCAAACCGCCACATGATATCCTGACAATGATAACAAGAGCACAATAAGAGATGAACTAGAAAATTGCAGGAATGAAGCTTATGATTAACAAGATGTGGATATAGGGATAACAATAATTGAACCTCTAAAAACATTGACTGAGAAAAAGATTGTACAAACACACAAGGACGGAAATACAATTTGAATAACACAAATAAGGACAGAAGCTAAGCAGAGGATAGAAAAATCTGGAAAAACCAATAATATAATGTATAAGAAGTCAAATATTTTACACAAATAGAACAAAAGTAATAAAATATATTATAAGAGAAAGCTAAAAATTGCTGAATGCTAATTATAAATTCTCAGTAGATGTACATAATTTTAAAAGACTGACTGTTCAAATATGCAGACAGCTATATAGTTGCAAACAGTTATACTTTCAAATGCATATAGATCTATTGTCTACTAACGTTTTCAGCATATTGACATTCTAATGAATTGTTAAAATTGAAATTTGTGGAGGAGTGCAGAGTTCTGCATTTAATTTTTGGTAATACTTGAGGCATGAATAAATATCAATGTATACTACACAAAACTATAATACACAATGATTTGTTAAAATGTCTTTTATCAACAAGGCACAAAGTAGGCAATATTAAAATGTAAAAGAAAATATAGGTATTCATGTAATTATAACTTTTTTAATGACGAGCATACTAACTCTCCAGTCTTGACTGTATCTTTGAACAATTTTGCGACACTCATCGTTGTAAGCCTTGATACCCATCTTCGCGACATCTTCTGGTCCTGTGATACCTAGGGTTTTATCAATCTCAAATTCCTGCCAAGTTAATTGAAAATATAATGAACTTCAGTAATCTTATGCAGAAGAAAAAAAAGCTCAACTTTAATGATACCAAAAACAACAAAAACAATGTAGTTCCTTATAATAAGAAGGAAACAAGTTTTCAAAACTCCAAACTCCCCCTTTTAATTAAAGTAAACAACCCACTAAAAGAATTGAAATAATCACATAAAATATGTAATTATAAATTTTTTTACAAGAAAATAAAATATAAAGCACATCTCAATGAACAGTAGCCACAAAAACCAAATAAAAAATGCACAAACACAATTAATTTAACTTGCCAGAATAAAATCGTTAGCACAATTGAATAATATTTACCACTGGCAAACCATGACAATCCCATCCAAAACGTCTATCAACATGATATCCACTTTGATGGGCCCATCTTGTCACAACATCTTTAATAGTACCAGCAAGTATGTGCCCATAATGTGGCAAACCAGTAGCGAATGGTGGTCCATCATAGAAAGTATACCTGCAACAGATTATAGCAGCCGTAAACATGAGATACTATGATATCTTGAGATTTGAGACAAACGGGGGCAATAACTGTGCCAACCAAATTTCTTGTTTCTGTATAAGGCTCTAACCAATAATATATGTGGTTACATGGAAATCCAAACATACATAGTTTGGATGCTTTCAACATTGATTATAGTTTAGCAAAAATCGGTTGTGGCTATTGGAATTGAAAGCAATTGAAGTTTGCATTGCTAAGATAAACTTTGCAATTGTTTCAAGTCCACTAACGGTATTTTCAAAAATTCTACATGCACTTGACTGTACGTTTTGTAAATTTGTGGGCTGCAAGTATAATAATAAGATGTGTGAAATTTGAGTAAATTACCATGCTGTGAAGTGTGACGTGTCTGCCATTCTTGTTCTACTTCCCGATAGTCCTGATTACTATTAAAACGGTTGAGTAACTCAGTACTTCACTAATTTTAAACATGATCATACTCAAATTATTTGACTACTATGCAAGCAGTCCGCACCAAAAAGGGTAGTAGTACAGTGGGTTCCATCCCACTGCAACATCAAAGGCAACGAGGAGGCAGACAGACTGGCAAAAGAAGGTGCAAGACTACCACAACCAGATACTAGTATGACATACGAAGAGTCAAAACGGCTTATTAGAGCTAGATACATGACCAAATGGGAAACCGAACATACTGGCTACACAAAAAACAATGCCTATTACCAGTTGAACAGAAGAGAGCAGGTCGTGGTCTTCAGACTTCGCACTGGCCACAATAGACTGAGGTACCACCTATTCAACAAATTGAAGATAGGTGGCACTGACGAATGCCCGCGTGGTACCGGGAAAATGACCGCTGAGCATTTGCTGCAAAACTGCCCGACATACGAGGATCAGAGAGAGCAGATGTGGCCATCACCAGTGGCAACACTAGACAAGCTCTATGGCAGTGTCGATAGCCTGACAGAAGAAGAAGAAATTATTTGACTGATCTTTATCACGGCCCTCAGGTTCTGCAATTACATTTGATAAAAATGGCTTATATGTATAGTATTTAGTTAAAACATGTGTTAGCTATTTTTCTCATCATTCTATGAGTTACTGTGGTAATTGTTTTGTGTATTTAAAATTTTTTACTGAAGTACCTTATAATAGATATTAATAAACACAACATTCATATGTCCATATTACAATAATTTTATTGGATCTTTAGTTCCAGTCATTACAAACCTTATTATGCATACAATGACAAACAATTTATACCTGGGTCGTCCTTTTGATAGTTTTAATGATGTTTGGAATGCATCAATTTCCTTCCAAAGTTTCAGCACTTTCTCTTCTTCCTCAACAAAATTAATGCTGTCTGTTGCTGAAGCCTGAGCCATATTTTGTTATTGACAGAAATTCTTCCCTCTGGGTGGTGTATGTAGAGTATGTAATATATGATCAAGGATCTGTCAAATATTACAAAACTAAATTATTAGTTATTCCAAGTTATAGCATGGCAATGGTCATAATTATATTAACTATTAACAAATATGCAAGCTGTCATTACCAAAGTACGTTAAATCTTCATATATTATGTAAGAAAGTAAAGTAAAGATCCCGTCACGCCATACGACGTATAGGAAATATGGTGTTAGGCCCATATTATTTTGTGACCAACAGCACATAGTGGATGATGTGGTCAGCATCATACCGGCCGCCTTTACTTACCAGGTAAGTAAAGGCGGCCGGTATGATGCTGACCAGATTTTCTGGTACCCAATTTTTGTGGCTGGGTCAACCACACAAAAGTACTAAGTACCTATAAGCCGCCATCATGATCAGCATGCATGTTCTTAACTTACTTTAACTGCAGATTTGATTTCACTTTCAGTGTAATATCAAATAAATTCTGTTGATGAAATATCACACAAGGTATGCTACAACTTATAGAAGAAATAAGAAACCTTAAGACGAACACAGGTGTATGCCGCAATATAATTGAATTCAGAGATTCCACTAGTGAAATCAGAAGAAAGATCAGAAAAGAAAAGAAATAATTCATTACAAACACTTGCAGCAAAATCAAAGAACTCCAACAACATGGGGAAAAAAAGACAAACTTTCACAGAAATCAGAAAACTGACAAGAGAATTCCAACCATCACTACAGGCAATCAATGACAAGCATGGTGGTGTAATGACTGAGAACAAAGATATTCTAGAAAGATGGAAGGAATACTGTAGGGAGATAAACGATGACACCACAAAAAATAAAGACTTGATAACCAATGATGAAGGGAGAGAGCCACAACCCACACTGGACGAGATACACGCAGCAATAAAAGCTGTGAAGGAAGGAAAGACTACAGTACATAATAGCAGAACCAATACAGGCAGGAGAAGACGCATACATACACAAATACCATGCATTGTGCAAAAAAAATTTGGTACAGTTCAGAATGGAAAAGATCAGTCTATATTCCCATACCAAAGAAAGGGAACCTAAAATTATGCACTAACATCAGCAACTATGGCAAATAATGAAAGATATGGACATAACAACACATCTGATACACCTAATTGAAACATTTTACAGTGGCCAACAAGCTGCGGTCAGAATCAAAGCACGTACTTCAGATTGGTTTGAGATCCACAAAGGTGTTAGGCAAGGCTGCATCCTTTCCCTCTTACTTATTCAACATATCAGGTCAGGTCAGTTCATCCTGTAACCGGTGAGGTCGTTGGGGCACACATGAAGACATCCTCACAACTCCACGCCACTCCTCTCTGTCAGATGCCGCTGCCTGTGACTCTTCTGGTCGGAGACTGGTCCCTTCTTTTATGTTGTCCTCCAACCTCTTTTTGGGCCGGCCTCTTCGTCGTCTGCCATGCACCTTTCCGTGGAGGATTGTGTTAGCAAGACCATTTGATCTCGATATGTGACCATACCAAGCGAGTTTCCTTCTTTTGACAGCTGCCAAGAGATCTTCGAAAGGCCCTATTGCTGTTGTAATTCTATCTCATATTTCCTCATTTGTAACTCGATCTTTGTACGTACATTTAAAAGTTTTCTGAAAAATCTCATCTCCAAGGCCTGTATCCTTTGTTGAAGGTCAGCTGTAACTGTCCATGTCTCACACGCATAGAGGAATATTGACAGGACCAGTGTACGCATTAATCTGATTTTCGTGCATAGTGCTAACCGTTTATCTTGCCAGATTTTGTTAAGCCGTGCAAGCGCCGCTATTTTCTCTGCTATTCTGGCCAACACCTCACATTTCGATCCTTCATCACTGACAATCGAACCGATATTTAAAACGGTCAACCACTTCGAGTTCCTGACCATTAGCTGTTTTCCTGATGTTGAAGCCTGTGGCGTTGTTGGTCATTAATTTTGTCTTTCCAGCGTTTATCTCCATACCATAGTCAAAAGCTGTTTCATCGAGCCTTCTGACCCATTCCTGGAGTTCTGCTTCTGAACCCGCCAATATCGTTCAACATATACGTACAGAATATGCAAAAGATAAAAATAGATGATAATTATGTGAATTTCAACCCATTCTCAATTGGAGGAAAAGAGATTCCAGAAATAAAATATGCAGATGACAGTTATGCTCTTAAACAGGGCTGATGGCCTGGTGCAATTGCTTATGTCCATTCAGCAGCACAGCGAATATCAGAATCTTTTCCTGAATATAAAAAACAAAAACAAAGATAATGTGTCCATTGGCACATACAGACTCCAACCTAAGATCACTATTGGTAATGAAGAAATTTAACACATGAATTACTTTGAATACCTTGGTTCTTTGATAAGCGATGGGGACTATGCAAGGGAAATAAGGAGGCAATTGTCCATAGCGATGCAGAAACTGAATAGGATGCAAAATGGGTTCCACAATACTAACATAGAAATAAAAACGTTGGTTATACTGGTTTAGAAGACTCTACAGAGTCTGTATACAACCAGTTTCTCGGACGGTGGTTTTTACTGATGTGCGAGTCCATCTTAACAGACTAAAAAACTAGAACTAAGTAGACCCGCAACCAGTTATGCGCCATCTATAGCTGCTCTTAACAAACCACCTGGGGAAAGGTACAAGTAACTTAGTTATATTTTTTATTAATCATCAGAAAACGTGTATTCTGGTGGCAATGCACGGATGCGAGACATGAACCATCACACAAATATTAAGTACGAGGATCGGGTTTTCGAGACAAATGCTACAGAAGAATCCTCAAAATACCTTGGGTAAAGAAAATGACAAATAAAGCCATCCTGCAGGATATGAGTGTCGAAGAGAACTGACATTCGAAACCACATTATTTCTCAGAAATAGGTTTTTCGACCATATCAAGTGCCATGACAGACTGGAAAAAGCAGTTCTGGAGGGTATTGTTATTGTTCCAGAAAGACAAGACAGAGGCCGATCAAGGCATAGATGGACACAAGACATCAAGCCGACACCCTTAATAAATAACATGGATATGGAGCTCGTGAGTAGACTGACTGTTGATCGAGATTCCTATTGAATGGTTGTGACGACTGATGAGAGTGACGTTCTGCTAAAAGGAAATGCTACATGATGTAGGTACTTTAGCGCTGACCGGATATTGATTTTTTAGAATCGGGATAGTCCGTGAACTATGGCGTCGCGAGAGTGTTCCCGATAGCCCGCCAACCCTGAGACAGGTGTTAAGAATGTTGGTCCAAACGAAAAACCCGTGATTTTTGAGAGTATATAAAGCCATTGTATGCACAGGAGACAAACTGACCCAAGTATAAAAAGAAAAAATTTGATTGAAAATTTGCGCTTTCATTACTATAAATTAGCTACTAGGCCAAGGTATTGAGTACACCAATGGTATTTTTAAACTTCTTCATCCACTTATCTGTATGTTTTGTAAATTTGGGGGGAAGCCCGTTTAATTTCACTTGTGGAATTTGAAATTCAAGCCAGTCACTTTATCATGCTGGTCCAGGGTTACAATTTCCGCCATTGTTTTTCCTCCTTGACCAGTCCGTCCTGATTACAATTAATCAGTTTTAGACATAGGTACTTCACTAATTTGAAACATGGTCATGGTTAAGTTATTTGATCGATCTTTATCACTTCAATCCTGTTCTGCAATTACATTTGATACACATTGCTCAAACTTATATAATATTTAGTTAAAAACTGGCATACAATTTTTACTCATCAGGTCATCAGTATCAGACTTCTTAATCTTATCATTTAATGTTCATTCTATAGGTAAGTTTGTATGGTTGCACCTACTGCAGTGAAGGTTTACAGTGCACCAATGATATTTTGTACACTTCTACATCCACTGATCTGAATGTTTTGTAAATTTGAGGGCTGCTCGTTTAATTGAACTTGTGGAATTTGAAATTCAAGCTAGCCACTTACCATGGTGGTCCAGGGTTACGATGTCCTCCATTTTTTTTTCAATGTTCATTCTATAGATAAGTTTGTATGGTTGCACCTACTGCAGTGAAGGTTTTCAGTGCACCAATGGTATTTTACACACTTCTGCATCCACTTATCTATGTTTTGTAAATTTGAGGGCTGCTCGTTTAATTGGAATTGTGGAATTTGAAATTCAAGCTAGTCACTTTACCCTTTTATTGTTATTGTAAATTAACTTTATTTTCAGAAATTGTTACTCCTCATCCATGGCAACCAAGAAGTGTGTTGCTGATCTGAAAGCACATTTGGCGTGCTTTGATCCAGTGTATCCACTCATGAAAGGATACATTGCGCGGCTGATGGAGGAAACAAGAGATCCCTCAAAGATTGCTCTGATACGGAAAGTCAAAACTCTTATTCCGACTACATTTATAGACCAGGATAAGTGTGTGGATGAGATAAAGCTTGGCAATGATCTGAGGGCCTTCCAGAAAGAATTTAAGCAGAAGAAATGTCGCAGCCCTTTTCTGTTTTTTTTAAAGAATTGTCTAATACTGTTTTGTTGCAGCCACAAGAGATTTCCTCACCTACTGAGGTGCCAACTGTTTCAGTTGCAACAGCTGGGCTCCCATCCCCAAAGAAACTTCGTAATGATTGTCATAACTGTGTTTCCAAGCAGCGCACACTCAATAATTTGAGAGAGACTATTGTTACATTGCGCAGGCGTTTGTTTGATCAGAAAAGACACCATGCACAAGAACTGGCAAGTTTTGCTCCAAAGGTGGTCAATCAAACAATCCGGAGGAAGGTAAATAGCATAAAGACTTGGAAAGCCAAGTACAATATTGCTACTGTGAGAAGCAGTGATTTCACAAAGGTGAAGAATTCTTTAGCGATGTTGAAGAAGAAAAGCAAAGTGATGAACGAGAAGATGCGAAATTATGAGTTGAAACATGAGAGCACCCAGAAGGAGCTTGAAAAGAAAGATCAGGCTTTTGAAGTTCTGCGGAGCATTTACATATGTTTAAAAAGTTGGACACAACTGTGAAAAATAAGTTACAGTTATTCAGTAACAATTTTTCTTCTTTTATAGGAAGTGAACTCCAACATGTATGGCATGATAAAGGCACAGATGTTGTGTATCAAGAAAAAGTCAAGTCGATCAAGAACAGGAAAAAACGAGGCCAGAGCATTGTCTGCTTGACCTGTACAGGTCCACGTCATTCAGCAGAGGATGATTTCAACATGACAGTGGCGCAGTTCCTTGTTGACTTTGCCAAAGGAGACCTCACATTTGCATGATTTCTTAAATTAAATTTGTTCCTTGGAAAAACTGTAGATAGATTCTTATTTATAACAACTGTTTTTATAGATACAATTTTCCAAATTATTTGACAATAGATGAACTTCCTCCAGATGATGGTGATGTAATCTTAGCTGATTTCGCTCTCTTGGTACATCAAGTACGAATAATCAACTTTAATTAATTTGCAAGTATGTTCCAGGAACCTTCTGTAAGTATATTCTATTTGTGTGTTACATAGCAATTTTAAAACTTTTTTTGGTTAGCTCTTTGAGGACGTGCATTTTCTGTCGCTGTTTTATATTTATCCTATTACGTGGAAAATATAATATAAACATATCACTTTTTATCAAATAGTCAAAAACAAAACTACACAACAATTAACATATCAGACTTACCAAATAACGACTGTTAATCCAAATGTTTTGTTATCTGTGACACACTTGTTTGTAAACTACATCCATTTATGAATTTAACTGCATATCATACATGCCTCCTGTTAAATTTGTGTGATAATATTTTCTATGTTAAATTTATCAGTTGTGTCCAGATTACAACATGCCAGTTACTCATTCTTTCAGACAAGGATTACAACATGCTAGTTACTCATTCGGAAAAAGATTACGACATGCCGGTAACTCATTCAGAAAAAGGATTACGACATGCAGGTGACACAGTTCCTTATTATTTTTTTTTTGACGATGCCACATTTGAATATCCAACTGTAACATGTAAGTATATTCCATGGACCTTCTGTAAGTATATTTCTAATATTCTTTTCATTTCTAACAATGTACATTCCAATATCTTCTTAAAACGTGGGGGGTTGGGGTGTGTGTGTGTTAAATTTGTTCTGTATACTTATTCTACAAGCATTTGATTGAAATAACAGCATACAGTGAATGTATTAGTGCTCCTCTCAAAAAGACAGTAAAAACGATATATCACATGTGGTGTAACATGAAGAAACAAAATAATGCAACATTATTTCAGTTGCGAATTATGCAAATGACGTCGCCATTTTGAATATTAATTAGTTCCTGCCTTTTTGAAAAGTCATGCAATTACCGCCATCGGTTGTATATTGTTCTCCCGAATATAAAAATGTATGGTTTTACAGGTGTTCTGTCATGAATAGCTGAGATAATCGGCATATTATCCACTCCACTCTGCTTTTCGGATACAAGTTTTCATAGACCTTATTTTTAATGTTTCTCTATAAACCCTTTGCGGACTTTTAAGCTAAATTAAATATATAAAAAATCATAACTTTCGTGGCAGTCGACATAGAGACTTGGTTGATATATCATTAGATTGCATTTTTCTGGGGCTTTCTAACAGTTGTATTTATAATGCTGTAGAGTCAATTTGAAAATTCCACTAAAGTACCTATTAAAAATGATGAATGAAATAGCATGCATTCACTGTATTGAGTTAAGGACTAAGACTCAACTAAGGGTAAGAGTACTTAGTACTATTTAGTAGGTACTAAGACTAGAGTTAAACTTTGAAAGTAATCATTGAAAGTAACCGAGTTACTCAGTTTGCAGTTGCTAAATCTTAAAATAAAGAGACAAAAAGCAACTCCACTGCAACACATTACACAATCATAACAATTGAATGTGTACACACTAACACAGTGTTCGGTGTTCCCATTCCCCATATTGATATTCGACATTTAAAAAATTGCTGTTCGAACTCCAAGAATCCAACTTACTGTTCTGTACTTACTAGTATACTTAGTGTACTACTGAATGTGTTGTGTACTACTGTAGTGTACAATCGTCACTTTGTAAGTCACTCTGTCAGTTACACTTACTTTTTTATACTAATAATAGTAATACTACAATTACAAGTGACGACCGTTTATTAAACGGCTTTTAACTTACATATGCGATCAATTACAGTCTTTCCTGGATATAAAAATGAGGCATATGTGAGGAAAGTGTATTTTTGGAAAGAGTTCTGTTAGAGAATACAGTTCGATATTTGTTACCTATCATTGCATCATTGCCGGTGTCTTATGATGTCAGTGAATGCAAGCAGACTTGACACATGGAATAAACTTCCGGCCGGTCGCTGATACAGGGCTAACGAGGCCGACAATGCAAGAACGATGGTTCGTAGAATATCAAATAATGTTTTAGTGGATTTAAATCATTTTAATTATGTTTTAATTAGCTTAAGACGATCATTTTCAATTTATATATTTAACATAAGAATTTTACTTCGTAAATGATGTCTAGATAATAATACAAACAATTGTCAGTCATCCCATTCTGTGCTGAGTGAAAAAGTGTGCACTTCCTTTCCACTTCGTGTCAACCTGCAAATCTGCTAATGTTTACACATTTCTGTGGAGCAATCAGTGGCTGAAAGTAATATAAAATGACGAATGGTTAGTAATTAGAAAAGGTTATGCTGAAAATCATTGTTTCCTAAATTGGCATTTAGATCTCTCGTATGCTGGTTTTGTTGCATGGCACTTACAGTCGCACTGAATTCACTTTTATTTATTATCATCGGTATCGACTTCTTCAACTTCTTGGTTTCCGCAACATTCATTGCCATCATAAGTATAAGTTCCTCAAACCCTGCATATAATATATTGGCAAATTATAAACGTAGCTGCAATTTAGCTGCGAGGTCAACCGAAAGAAGAAGGCCACAATGCCTTGAGAGATGGTTAAAGTAATGGCTGATACTCTCACTGATACTGATAGTGAATCGATATGATGATATCTTCTCTTATATTATAGTAAATTAGTATAGAAGTACAAGTCGACTAAGACTAAACTAAGAAGATAAATAAAGTGTTTACTTCTAGTTACAAAGTATATGTGTTGTTAAAAACAATAGGTAAAGGTAAGTAGTGCCATAGCAGACAATGATGTCTGGGATTAACTTAAGTGTAAGAGACTTCATAAACTTCATTGTAATAGATCTCAACTTTTTGTGAAGTGGGGTAACCAGTTCCCTTCCTTGCTGCCTAAGTCTTCCTTTCCTTAATAGTAAGCTAGTTACCAATTTGCAGCTGGAGTGTTTCGATAAGGAAGATTGAACTCTGTACCTTTACTATAAGAAACTGATACATTATATCATATGGGAATCAATGTCGAATCAACAGTAACAGTACCTTCTCCTTATTCTATTTTTACAGTTCAGTAACAGTCATCTGAATGGATGTGTATTACTGTATTGCTCAACATGTGCAAAAGGTCAGGTCAGGTCATCCCGTAACCGGTGAGGTCGTTGGGGCACACATGAAGACATCCTCACAACTCCACGCCATCCCTCTCTGTCAGATGCCGCTGCCTGTGACTCTTCTGGTCGGAGACTTGTCCATTCTTTTATGTTGTCCTCCCATCTCTTTTTGGGCCGGCCTCTTTGTCATCTGCTATGCACCTTCCCGTGGAGGATTGTGTTTGCAAGACCACTTGATCTCGATATGTGACCGTACCAAGTGAGTTTCTTTCTTTTGACAGTTGCCAAAAGGCATATTGCTGTTGTAATTCTATCTCGTATTTCCTTGTTTGTAACTCGATCTTTGTACGTGACGTTTAAAAGTTTTCGGAAACATCTCATCTCCAAGGCCTGTATCCTTCGTTGAAGGTCAGCTGTAACTGTCCATGTCTCACACACATAGAGGAATATTGACAGGACCAGTGTATGCATTAATCTGATTTTCGTGCATAGTGCTAACCGTTTATCTTGCCAGATTTTGTTAAGCCGTGCAAGCGCCGCTATTGTCTGTGCTATTCTGGCCAACACTTCACATTTTGATCCTTCATCACTGACAATCGACCCAAGATATTTAAAACGGGCAACCACTTCGAGTTTCTGGCCTTTAGCTTTTATCTTGCTGTTGAAGCCTGTGGCGTTGTTGGTCATTAATTTTGTCTTTCCAGCGTTTATCTCCATACCATAGTCAAGAGCTGTTTCATCGAGCCTTCTGACCCATTCCTGGAGTTCTGCTTCTGAACCCACCAACCCATCGATGTCATCTGCAAAACGAAGGTTGGTAATCGTTCGGCCCCCTATCTTGACAGTACCAACGTGACCTCCAAGTGCCTCACTCATAATTCCTTCAAGGAATATATTGAAAAGAGTTGGAGAGAGTGTACACTCCTGTCTCACACCAACTGATGTGCGAAACCAGTCTCCTCGCCTCCCATTCACAAGAACTGCGCTAGACGCCTTGTTATACAGGTGTTCAAGGACCGTTATAATATTTCCGTTGATATTATACATCTTCATGGTAGGCCAAAGCGCTTTATGCCATACCCCATCAAACACCTTCTTAAAATCCACAAACACATGATATAGTGTTTGCTGCTGTTCTAGATATTTCTCGCTTAGCAGCCTTAAATTAAATATCTGTTCTGTAGTGCTTCTTCTCTGTCTGAACCCTGCTTGCTCCTCTGCAATAATGTTCTCTGCTTGGGGTTTCAATCGGTCGAGGATTAATCTAAGCATGACCTTGCTAGGGGGGCTAATGAGGCTTATTGTTCTGTAATTTTAGCACAGCTTTAGGTTTCCAGACTTATGTAACGATATAACTATTGATTTCGTCCATAAGTCCGGCCAGTTTCCTGTCGCCCATATTTTGTTACAGATGTGTGTCAGGCCTTCCACCACTACCTCTCCACCTGCTTGTAAGAGCTCTGCTGGTATATTGTTCACGCCGGCCGCCTTCCCTCTTCTCAATGTCTTTACCGCTGCAATTACCTCTTCCTTCGTTATCAGTTGGTTATCCTCTATATTTGTTGGTGTTGGGGGAAATGTTTTCTCAGGTTTGTTTCGCTCTTCATAGTTATATAGCTCGGAACAGTACTCTGTCCATTTTGCCAGTACGTCATTTCCCTCAATGAGACACTTGCCGTTTTTATCATGGATCATAAGGTTCCTGCTTTGTCTTGGTATTACCAGTTCTTTGACCACCTTTAGCATCATTTCTCATTAGTCTCTCTTCGATGTTTGCGCATTGCTCACATATCCACGCTTCTTTCGCCTCTCTCATCTTTTTTTGTATGGCTTTCTTGACCTCTTTATAACTGCCGACCTTCTCCGGTGGGTGATTGTGTTTTTTCAGTGATCTTCTTTTATCACAAAGGTCTAAAATGTCTTTGGTCGCCCATGGCTTCTTTTTTGTTTGGTGGCATCCCAGGATCTCTGTTGCAGTATCTATGAGAGCTGCGTTAAGAGACTCTGTAACTGTAAAGGATAACCAATAATTAGTCTGTGGTGAGCAATAGTTTATTATGATCCACCACTATATAAGAAACACACATAAGGGAAATATAATTTTTATGATTCAATCATTGATTGAGTTGGAAGGCACAAAAATAAAATACTGTTGTCAATACTTCCTTAACCCACGCATCTGAAAGGCAAGCAGTTTATTTTTGTATTGTAGGCTATATTGTTTATTTGTCTAAATATTCATAGACTTAAAATCTCATTTGAAATTGCATTGGTTTTTTTTTCAGCCTATTCATTTGAGGGCATTCTTATAATAAGTCTTCTAGTAATCTGTACATGTGCCTACATGAGACGAATTCCTAGACTGCGGCAGTGGTTTCTGTCTGAAAGGAAGGGTTTTGTGGGAGTATTTTACAAAGGTAGGTGCTGATCTATTATATAGCATGTCATTAATACCAGAGAGAAGAGATGCTAGATAGTTTATAACATCTTGGTATGAAAAAGACTGGAAGTTGTGGAAATTCATGATTGCCTGCAGCGGTCTTCATGACACATGAAGAAGTAGTAGATGAATCTCTCCTCTACTGTACACTGATGTAGCTTAATGTCATGGGAGGCACTCTTTCTTTGTGTGTAGCAATTTATATTTTTGACCATGTTTCTAGTGTTTTTTTAACATCATCAATCCATATTTCCTTTGGTCATCCTCTTGCCCTGAAGCTCTGCTGTTATATGGTTGAGCTGCTGGAAGGTTTGGAGATATTCGTGTTGTGTGACCAAACCACGTAATATTCTGTCTCTATATGTCATGCATGACATTCCAACTTTCTGGTGGATTTCTTCATTTCCCACTCTGTCTCTGGGCAAGGGGGTGGCCCTAGCTGCGTTTCGCAAGCATCTCATTTCTCTAACTTGATGAAGTTCTGTGTTTCTGACCTGAATTTAAATTGGTTTTTCTATGACTTCCTTTTTTTTTTGCTGTATATATTTTCATATTATACCTTATTATATATGTCATTCAGATGCTCTTGAAGGATCATCTACAAAAAATGAGGGAGATGAATAACAAAAATAATATACAATGAAGTCAAGGACAAAGAAAGAGTTACAGTACTTTGTAGAGAGTACAAATCATTTCCAAATGAAGAGTTATAATCCAATTTGGTTTTATCTCTTCATCTAATTCATATATGGCTTTATGGGCACTACTTCTATTCAGAAGTTATTGTTAATATTTTATTCTTCACAGTCCAGTGTCTGATTAGTATAGTGGTAGAGCATTCCCTTTCCACTGCAAGGGTACAGAACAACTGTCATGCTCCAGTTGACCCAGCTGTAAATGGGTACCCGACATACAGTTAGAGAAGGAAAAGTCAGCGAGAAAGGGAACTGGCTATCCCACCTCACACAAGCTGTGGCTTACTATACTGAAGTCTCTAACACTTCATTCCTTAGCAACGGTTAAGTCTGCTGAATGACAACTTTTACATTTTAGTCCAGATAATTTTGTCTATTTGTATCTTACAGTCCATGGCAAGTGCTACTGCTCTGTAATTATTAAGCATTAAGTATCATCAATGTTGAGGGGAAATATGACACACCCCAGTTGTTTTTTGTACTCACAGCATCAAGTGGGATTCTGTGTTGATTCCTGAATTGGACTGTGTTAAATATCCAAATATATAATACGTGATCGTTGGCCTAATCAAATCAAATAAATTTCTCTGCCATTAAAGTCTATTTCCATTGCACAAAATGTATAGCTGCACAGGATTATCTTCCAAGTTTTGGGTAAATTCAAAAGTTGAAATGGCTCAACTAAATGACAATGTAATGCCTGTGCTAGAAGTTGACGTCAGTCGATTGAATGAATCTGTAAAGAGTTTAGTAAAGCTGCCACGCTGTTCACTCTTTCTTAACCAATGCCAACTTAACAGATTTCAATTGTTTGTGTGGCTATTCAACACTTCTGCAACTTGTTAAGTTAGAGCTGTGAGCTATAATTCCACCTCTCAGATATCCCATCTCTGCATGCACATGGGGAGTGAAGAGTAATCAGGGTCAGGTGAAACTTAGTCATTAAGATACCACCTCGCAAATCCTCATTTCTGCTCCTGGAGCCACTATAATCACCATAGTGGTGAGTTTGCTGAGGAGTCTTGCATTGCATTTAGAGTTGAAAGTGCTCTGGTACACCTTCTCAAGTACACCTCTGGGTGTGTGAAGAACCACTGTAACCTGCTAATAAAAAAACATTAAGAGCTAACTTAACTCAGCACAAGTAGCTTTAAACATCATCATCATCTTGTCATAAAGCTGGAAGGTCTCCTCTAGTTTTAGACTCAAAGGAGAAGACAAGGGTGACAAACTGCATTCCTGTGCACTGTTTCTTGGCTCTTCCAAGAAATTATTTTGTCCTGTGTAGATTCACACCCTAACCCTCCTTCTCAACTATGCAACCATTTCTGTATTCTCAATCATGCTTCTGGCCTCTCAGTCATGCTTCTGGTTCGACAAATTGTTGTCTGATAAGATTACTCGATCCCTAAAGCATGAAATTCAAGCATTTTGAGATTACCTGTTTCCTGAATGCAGCTAATGGTGTATAAAGGTTTTGGTTAATGATATAGCTCTGAAAATCATCCCATGAGCTTTGTGAGTTTCTTGAATTGCATGTGTAGGCAACTGACTTACATGATCAAAGAAGGAGAAACCATAATAAAGGAATGTGCATTTCCAGTGAGGCGGATATACGAAACAATCAACAGCTCATCAAGCAGAACTGTCAAGTGTGTGGTGCCCTAAAGGTATGTTAGGATTGGAAATAAATTAACTGGCAGGACACTGTGAAAACTATTTGAGCTTTACAATGTACATACCAAAGAAATACTGCACCCTTAAAGAAACAGAAGAACAATAGTACCATGTTTATACATTTTCTATTTTATCTTCTTCGGCTGTTTATTAGTTAATTTATCATTAATTTTATTCCATGTTAACCCTTTACCAGAAATATTTGATTCTTAAATATTTTATCCTTCTGTTTTGCAGCTTCTGTGATTGGCACACGTCTTCACATTGCGGTGGCATTAACATGTAGTTTCATGGCATTTTATATCATGATATTCAAGTGAATGCTCGTTCTCATTGATCATCATTTGTTACATTGTTTCAGTAATTTATTTTTTTTAACACGAATGTAATTGAAGACTATATAAAGTGCATCATCTGTGGGTTGTTTATAGATCATTGAATATTTCTATTACTGTATATACTTTTAAAAAAAAACCATGGTTGACTCTGAATTGTGTACACTGACTTGTAGACTGGTAAAGCATTGTAACGTGGTATACTTTCTACTCTGGGGGTATAGTTAGTGTGGATATAGTTTGCACAATATTTGTACCTCGTGTGTGCTTTGCTAGGTCATCAGCTACAATAATATTCTAGTTGTATTCAAGAGCCATCTTCACATTGAATGTTGGCTGCTGTGGATCTCCAATGTAATCTGTTTCTTGCCACGATGGTGCATTCAACCAGAGTCTCCCTGTCCATCTTTTGATGTCATCTTCCCCTTTATAGTGTTGTTTATTTCTCATACGTTTGCACCTCACCTTACCTTGCAGTATTATTTTCTTTTGATGTGACCAAAATATCTGAACTGACACTGATTTTGTTCATTAATTCTCTTTGCATCCCTAATTCCTCCAAGACTTTTGGCTAACGAGGTGAGGTATCGACGTGATCCCCATAGTAGTGAGAGTCATGCAGATGAAGCCAAGCATAGCACAACTGCCTGGAGGATCCTGGTCCACCTTCATCAGCATGCTCGGGATGTCAGGAAAGCTACAACAAACCGCCACTAAATAGAGTGCACAACAAAGTAAATCTACCCATTGTGGGCATTTCTTCAACAACTATCCATAAGATGCGCCCCATTCTTCTATATATCTACATTTCAAAGGCATCAATTCTCTTCTCCAACTGTTTGTTCAATGTCCACATCAATACAACGCTGTAAATATGAATATACGTAACACTTGATCACTCTCATTTTTAATTTCTGAGTGATATGAGAGCATGAATATACTCGAGAGATGGAAGGGATATTGCAGATAACTGTAAGAAGCCCCAACATAATGCCTAAGAACCAGGACAAAAAGCCAAAACCTCTGATTGATGAGTTTGAATAGCAACCCAAAGCTTGAAGAAATGGAAATCACTGGGATGTGTTGATATACTAACTTAACCCATTCAATTTCAGCCTGGCCGGCGACGGCCGCTATCAATTCACTCCCAGCCCAGCCTACGACAGCCACCGTGGATGTACTGAATTAAATTAATATTCCTTACGCTTTACTTGCGAATAAACACGCAAAATTTAGCCGTCGATTGACTACCGGTAATGGCGACTCCCATTGCAGTTTGCAGATCGTTTCTATCACGTATGGTGTTCGAGCCGGGATTTTTTTTAAATGGCCTTAAATTTTTGTCAAAGTTTGGTGTGGACTGAAGATACTTATGAGTCAGACGATAGTGGTTGCGAATTTGTTGATGGAGTTTAAGAGAATGAGAACGAATCAGACGTTGATGAGGAATAAGTTCAGGACTTAGAAGATGAAAGTAGCTACACTGGCCTCGGTAGTGATGACGAATTATTGGTAGAAGACAGTGACGTAACCCACCCCACAGGCAGCTGCTAGTACTGTATCAGGAACAAGCAACAGTTGGATTAGCTGAAGAGACATCAGACTGGTTTGAAGTGCAAAAGGGAGTAAAACAAACATGTGCACTTTTGTTTTATCCTTTCAACATTTATTCAGAAAATATAATGAGAAATGTAAAATAAAATTGCATCAAATACAAAAATGAGACATAAAGTTGTCTCAGATAAGCAAGAAGTTAAGGGCATCTCGGGATTTTAATTTCTCAGCTCAGTTATAAGCAACAATAGAGATTGTAGAAAAGAAGTCAGAAGAAGAAGGGTCATGGCAATGCAGAGGTTAAATAAAATGAGAAACTAATTATAGTTAGGATACTAACAAAATGATGAAAATAAAAGTCTTGAGCATGTGCATATTCCCAGTGGCAACATACGGATGTGAGACATGGACAAGCATTAAGGAAAAAGATTTAATCCTTTAAGCTGAAATGCTATAAGAAAGTATTCAAACTACCATGGATAGAAAAAGAGAAAAACACAGAAATCCTAAAAGAGCTGGATGTAGAACAAAATTGACTAGTAAATAATATTTATGTATGGGATACTAAAAACACCACATTGATATAGAAAAAAAACAATACTGGAGTGTATGATACCAGAACAATATCGCTGAGGCAGACTGAGGAGAATGACACTGGATACTAAAGAGGTTCTGAGGGTGACAGACAGTAGAGCTGCCCAAGGATTGATAGTCTTACAGACCGGCTGTTATGAAAGCGACACTATTTAACCTTACGCACGCTTTGTCCGATCCCTTCTAACCAACTCGGCCTACAAAAACGGTGTACGGGAAATTTTTTTTTTTGTTTTGAACGGAGTCACTCCCGACAGCCATTTTTTACTGCTGAATACGCCCTCCATATATACACGATATTTTGCCGGTTAAAGTATCGTATGTTCGATTACAAATGGCTTTTGAACAGTTTTAATTTTGTATACGCCGTTTGGAGCAAGCCGACTTTTTGCAAAAGGGAAAGTAGGTTCCTGGGAACGATCTTTATCGAGTAGATCTGTTCATTTTGTTTGTTTAAATGAAAGAACTACGTTTGAATTGGAAACTAACAGTTGTGTCGATATTGTAAACACAGTATCGATACGTTGTTGTGGTTTCCATGGTTTTCTATCGAAGCTACTAGGCCTAGTGGTCGAGTCTAAATTTTTTCCGAGATTTTCAAAAATTGTCAACTTCATCTTTTTGAATCTCAAAAAGTAACAAACACACAACAAAAACAATAACACCAACATGTTCGTTATGCTATTGTGTGTCTACACGCCAGAAAATCATATTTATTGACAAACAAACATGAAAATTAAAAATTTTCTAAGACGACTACCAAAGCGAGAAATTAAGAAAATTAATTAGGTCAAATATTTTTTTAAAACTGCTGGCGTGCTAAAGGTTTTAAAGGACATGCTACATGATGACGAGTGACATGTTTGGAAGTTGAGTTGATGAAAATAAAGTTGACCATCCCTATTATCATCCTGATTTCCACATAGCATTTTCCATCTTTGGTTATTATATTTCCAAGGTAGGAGAAGCTCCTTACCTGTACCAAGGTTCTGTTCTGGAATGAATAAATCTGTCAGTGTCCTTACAAAGAAAGGCATACATTTGTAAATATTTATCAACACATTCAGCCTTGCATGTCTCTATTGAGCTTATGAACAGACTTCCATATCAGACTTTTAACTATTTCATTTTCTTAACAATTGTCTTTTATGCCTGGACCTTTTTTTTTCTCTATAATTACTGGTTTGACTTACGACTGCATCTTTTCTTCATTACATTTTTTGATAAATTTGCAATACATACTGTTAAGTTGTTTGGTGTGCCTTATTTGCAAACTTTATAATATGATAGAATGAAAATATAAGGCTAAAAAATTAAAGAATATATAGTAACAGCTCATACACAGACAAGATGGACTGCAACCATTAAATTACATCGCAAAAGAAAAGATACAGTGCAAAAATATGTCACTTCTGAATTTGAACCCATAATCTTATGTCAGTGCTGCCTAGCTATCAGAAGAGATCTCATGAGCAGGCCAGCTTCTTACTTGACATCTATATTGATCTCATAGAAAACTCATGCATAGTGGCTGAATTGCTTAATTTTAATTTTTATGATAATATAATTTGTATGGTAGCTCTGTTTACAGATGCCCTGGTCGTAGTCACAGCACTAAAAAGCCAGAAAAATACTGAACTTAATGATTTAAGAGCAGTACTCTGTCAACCATGCCAGCAGTCCGCACCAAAAAGAGTAGTGGCACAGTGGGTTCCATCCCACTGTAACATCCAAGGCAACGAGGAGGCAGACAGACTGGCAAAAGAATGTGCAAGACTACCACAACCAGATACTAGTGTGACATACGAAGAGTCAAAAAGGCTTATTAGAGCTAGATACATGACAAAATGGTAAACAGAACATACTGGCTACACCAAAAACTATGCCTATTACCAGTTGAACAGAAGAGAGCAGGTCGTGGTCTTCAGACTTCGCACTGGCCACAATAGACTGAGGTACCACCTATTCAATAAATTGAAGATAGGTGGCAATGATGAATGCAGGTGCGGTACTGGGAAAATGACAGCTGAACATCTGCTGCAAAACTGCCCGACATACGAGGATCAGAGAAAGCAGATGTGGCCATCACCAGTGGCAACACTAGACAAGCTCTATGGCAGTGTCGACAGCCTCAGGATGACCGCTGCTTTTTTCGAAAAAATTAAGGTTGACGTCTGACAGCGTACGAAGAAGAAGAAGTATGATAGCTCAAATCGTTACAATTGTACTTTTACCATTCTTTCTCATCGCTTCACTTTGCTGTGTGCCATTGCTCTTTAAAGTGTCAAAGTCTATCTGTACTTAAATTATCATGTTTGGTCAGCCATTATATTCAATAAAAATAATTATATTGCTGTCTGTTCACTATAAGTTCCATCCATTCAGCATCATTACCACAGGCAAGATATGCAGCTCCAGCTTTTTCATCCTTTTGCTATACTATCCAGTTGATTGAATTTTATGAAGACATTTCCATTAAATGTCTGCTGTTCCTGGTCTTCTTGTTCTTGTTTTCTAAATTCTTATATCAAATATTCATATTTTGCTACAGTTGATGAAGCGTTATGGACTACTGTCTGTTATGCAACATACGGAATGTAAGAAACTACAAATGCACAGTTATAATTGCTATTGTGTTTGTTTATATCGACTGACCATATTTGTGTGAATATTTTATGTCCATATGTAGATTACTCATTAATTTCCTCATTCCAAAAAAGGAACATAGTTAAAAAAAAGTTCAATTTCAGAAACTGTTTTTTTGTCTAGATTTTCTAAAAACTTCAGAATACTGGGATACAGATGAGGTTGGTGCTTTAGTTGAGAAATAAGATACTCACCTTTCAAAATATTAACAGAAACTGGGGGCGATTAAATCCCACAAATTTCAAGTAACGCATGGTATCAAGGGTGGCAAGACTAGAGCTCTTGCACTCTGAGTTACCTACAGTCTCAATTAATCATCTTGCCACTGGTCCAGGTAGCTCGGGACAAGAAATAGGTTAATCCCCAGCGCAGTTTCTTTCTCACTATAGTCCAAATACAACCCAAGTAACGTCAAGACAACAAAAAAACCGTCTCATGTTGCCATTATTACTTGTGATGGGCAGCTAGCTAACATTGCAAGTATTGACAGTATTCATTCATTCTCGGTGCCTAGCATGGTGTAAATGTTGAAAAGTTTGGCTTGGCTTCGTTCATTATCAATCTCCCGCTACCAAACCCTGACAAGGACTTAAGTAGCAGAATGTAGTCCAGAGAACGGAATGTGTTGTGTCGTAGTTTACAGCTTGACTGCGATATTTGCACCTTTCGGTCCAACGCATCCGACTTCAGCAGGCATTTTTTTAGTACCGGGTTAGGATTCCAAACTTGAACCCTACTTTTTACTCAGTCTACTCTGTTGCAGTCTGTTATCCAGGATCACAGCGTGGATGTGTAGAAGGGTCTTGGCAGCTCTCGTTCCTTGCA
This sequence comes from Ariolimax columbianus, assembly GCA_036924085.1. Taxonomy (NCBI): domain Eukaryota; kingdom Metazoa; phylum Mollusca; class Gastropoda; order Stylommatophora; family Arionidae; genus Ariolimax; species Ariolimax columbianus. Next base: position 85,285,735 of record JAVGWX010000009.1, on the reverse strand, counting down.
GCACATGCACTGCTCAGCATCTTGATCCCCGTGAAAAGTTTGATTGTTTCTTGGTTTTTAGGGGCAGTCTGTTTTCGTACTTTAATTTTTCCATCCACTTGTGCCATTAAGCAACTTGGAGTGCTGATGTCAATTTTCTTGGACCAAATGTGTTGCATCTGTTGTAGTATTTCTGCATTATCCGATGCCACACAGACATTCCTAAAGTTTTGTAACCAGACCTTGTGCTATATGCATGCACTGGTAGTTGATCAGGTTGCATACTCATGAGATGACGGAAGCACCTTATTTTCTGTCATGATATTTATTCAGAACAAGTAGTTCAGCTGACAATATTTTTGTCATCATTTGTTATTTTATCTCTACTGTTGGACATTTCATACATCATCATTTTCCTTTCTTGTGCCTTGGCTAAGCACCAAGTCTGATACTGGTAGCTAAGATTTTGTATAATCATACATGTGACAAATATGAAAAGGATAACAAAAATAGAGCAGCAAAGCTGATAGTGGGATTCCAGAATTACAGTTATGAGGAAAGACTCAGAAAAACTGGCCTACAGTGTCTAGAAAAGAGAATGCATGTTTATAAGATAATCAAAGGAAAGGATAAATTAGACTATAACAATTTTTCAAAAACGGCCAACTACAAGAACAAGAGGGCATAGCTACAAATTAACTAAAGAAATGTCCAGATTTAGATATTAGGAAATATTTTTTTTAGTCAGAGAGTGGTGAATGATTGGAATGCATTGCAACAGGAAGTTGTGGAGGCAGGGACAATTAATGCATTTGACAATATATTGGATGCGCATAGCTTTTAGAGCAAGGAAATGTAAATGAGACTGGTTGTATAGACTCTGCAGTCTTCTAAACCAGTATAAAGATGTCAAGTTATATCAGTAGAACGTGAGGAGAAGATGCTGTCATTAGATAGGACACACAAGCAAACCAGCTTATAGCATTCCAAGGCAGTATCTATTCTGGAACCACCAAGGCAAGAGAGGTGAGACATACTAAAACACATTTGGAGAAGAACTCAAGATAAACATATCAAAAATATGATAGTCATTGCAAGATCGGGCCCAGGACAGAATGATTTAGTGTGTGTATCTATTGAGGACCTGTGCTTCACAGGTAGCTGGAAGAGTTTAATTGATTAACACGTCTATCATGATTAATATGTCTATCATGATTGATACATCTGTCATGATTGATACTTCTGTCATTTTGTGACCAAGCTGATGCTCAAAATAAAAATGTGCAACGCACGCCCCCTGTGGAAATAGAGAAATAAGGCGAACGCAAAAAATAAAAGCCCTGAAAACAGCCTGCAAACATGCAGTCTGGCAAAGCGATTAGGGATCGAAGAGGAAAGCAAACCCGGTCCCAAAATTGCAGTGCTGAAATCAGATGTGTCAGGCCAAAAGGCGCATATATCGCAGCCTCACTGTAAACTATGACATCACAAATATCCTTTTCAGGACGAACCCCGAAGAAGTAGTAGTGACAGCTTATAAGTCACAACAGAGGATTTCTGGCATTTAGTTTCAGTTCTGTATCAAGCCTTTCATCTACCATAAAAATTGCTTCCCGTGCACTTTGACTTGCCGCTGTGGCCGAGATGTAAGGCACTCGCCTCTCAAAGCGATAAGCAGAAACGGTGTGGGTTTCGAGCCCCGCAAGTTTCAAGCTACCCCTGGTCTCAAAGACGTGGGACTAGTTTGCCTGCATCCTGAATTACCTCCAGTTGTGTAGACTTATGTCTTGCCACTGGCCCAAGGTAGCTCAGGACCAGAAAGTGAGGTTGATGACCAGTGCAGTTCCTTCCTCACTGTAATCACAACCTGTAGTCAAGAGGTTAAGGCACTCACCTCTCACAGTGGTGAATTGAAACGGTGGGTGATCATATCCCGCAAATTTCAAGCCACCCCTGGTCTCACAGGAGGTAAGACCAGAGTGCCTGCATCACGAGTTATCTCCAGTCGTCTCGACCAATAGTCTTGCCACTGATCCAAGGTAACTTGGGATAAGAGTGAGATTCATGACCAGCTCATATTCCTCCTCACTGTAATCCAAATACAGCGTACATTGTTAAGACAAAAGCGTGTGATGTTGTGGCGACCATCGCTTCGCGATGGGCAATAACTTATAATCCAAACACAGTGCAAGTTACATCATTATGACAAACAAAAACTGTCTGATGATGTCTCCATCATCGCTTGCGATGGACAGCTAGCTTATAAGAAACTAACATTTCAGCTTGGAGTTGTGCACATGTACATTATGTGGACCTGGTATTCAGCTAATTTGAATAGCTTCCATTATTGATGTAGTACTTATCTAATCTTCATATTATATCTTTCATATACTGTGTCAAGTGAAAGCATGTGGTTTTACGGTCTATATTTTATCCTTATATATTATGTTTCAGTCATCTGTTCATGAATTTAGCTGTTTCTTTATTCCTCTGTTGAATTCTATTTCTGGTGATGCAATTTGCCTGCCCTCTTTTATTTTGTCCATGTAACACATCATTGGAATACTCCTGTTATTTAAAAGTGCTCACCAAATACAACACTGACACAGCCCCAAATCAACACCACAATCGTGAACTACCTAGTGAACAAGTCAAGCGACCCCAATATATTCAAACTTTGTTCTCTTGTTACTATCCAGTCCTGCCCCAGGCAGATATTCATTCACACACAGATGGATCAACCTTCAAGGCTGCCATAAACACAAGATATGGATCCTATATGTTTCTAGACAAAACAGTGACCCAACTTTATGCCCCTTGTGGATCACTATGCTCAGACTTCGGTGCAGACATCCAAGCAATATCTGTTATCTTTTCAAAATACAAAAACATGACAAAACACCCAAAACAAACCTAGTCATCTTCGCAGACTCCCTTCCCTATCCACACCCCCCCCCCCCCCCCCCAAAGCTGGACACCAGTATAAGAGAAAACATATTCTTAAAACTGTAACAGGACTTGCATCCTATGACATCAGTCTTGCATTACAGTGATATCAGGTCACACAAAAATAGAAAGTGCTGATCAACTAGCAAAAACAGGAGCAAACAAGCCACAGCTCAACATCCTAACCAGCCAATGAACTAACCAAAACTATAACTGCAGACTGCAATGGATGGGACAATGACTACAGATGCGACTACAAGAGCTATGTATGCAAATATCTTGTTGTGAACAAGACATGTTCCATTCGGCAAACACATGCACAGAGTAACCTCAAAACATACGCCAAGAGGAAACAGTAAAACACCATCTTCTGGATTGTCCATCAATGTAAGAATTGTGGAAGCAACTACTCCCATCAACTTTCTCCATTAGCAACACCCTGTTAGGAGACCAAAAAAAGAACTGAAGAAAACATGTACATTCCACTACCTAGCGCAGAGAAAAGAAGAGTGAAGCCCCGTTATTTCAGAGATTCAAAAAGTAATTAAGCAGTTATCAGTAATCGTAAGTTTCTTCATTTCAATGTTGAGGTCACACAAAAATGGTGATACCCAGATTCTAAGAAAGAGCGATTTTTCTTGATTATCAGGACAAAATCTTTTTAAAAAGTGTTCACAATGGCCGGTGAATTATTATTTGCTTCTACATTAGCCTTGCTGATGAGTTTGTTAGTATGAGTACCATTCTGGTATAATTATCGTAACTTAGTTTCAACATTGCTAGTGAAATGAATCGTCAAGATCTATAAGTATACAAGCATACGAAATGATCATTTTGTCAGTTCTGTGTGCAAATAGCCAGAACAAGTGTTTATTTTGGGGCAAGTCTTTATTTGTACACAACATAGGGAATAAAGCCAAAAGGTTTTGATAATTATTTATTTGTTGTTTTTTTTTTTAACAGTCCAGATTCATGAATGTATTTGCATTAATTCAATACTCTGTATGCTCACTGTAACCAGTTGTACTTCAGCCATCCAAAGTAGTGTGTACATGTCATAACAGGTGACTAAGGTGTGAGGCCAGCAAACTCAAAATGTAAAAGTCCTACAAACACTATTATAGAAAAGAAAGTGGAAATGCATTCTTTGTAACAACAAAATCTTTGTGGAAGTAAGAAAGTGAGAACTTCTGTGCTGACAAAATCAATCCTGTGATATGGACATTAATCAAAAAATACAAAATTAAACAAGGAAATCATTATTATAGAGGGTATGCTCAGATTTTCATATCATAAAGATGGCTAATGTTGTCCAAAATGTAGATGAAGGTCATTACACGTACATCAGACAGAGACCGTTAACTTTCATTTTATTCCAATCAGATAATGAAAACACATTGTGACAAGAGGTAAATTTGCTAGAACAAGAAGAAAAGTATTTAGGTGTTAACTTTACTTACTTAGTCGCTCCTCTTCTATCGTGAGGTGTAGAGGTTTGCCAAAGAGAACGCCACACTGCTCTATCCGCCGTCTTTTTCCTGGCCTCTTTCCAATCCAGCCCTCTATCACTTAGGGACTGTCGTATGTTGTCTTCCCAACGTACTTTGGGATGTCCTCGGGGTCTGCATCCTTGACTTTTGATCTCCCATGACCGCTTTGGTATCCGATCTTCTTCCATTCTACAGACATGGCCAAACCACTGTAGTTGGGACTGCTCCACTCGTGTCTGCAGGGGTTGAACTTCAAGATTGCTACGTATTGTCTGGTTATGGATCTTATCCCTTTTCGTCACCTGAACCGCCTTTCTTAGGTACATCATTTCTGAAGTTTGTAATTGCCCATGACTCACATCCATATGTCAGGACAGGCACATAGGTCGAGCAGTATACATCCATCTTTGTTTTCCTGCTTATTTCTCTTCTACTGAGGAAACCTCTGCTTATTGCATGGAACAGTCTACCTGCTGCTGCCCTTCATGCAGTTAACTCCTCTTTGATTCCTCCCCTGCGGTCTATTACCACTCCTAGATATTTAAAGTTGCTGACCTGCTCTAGTGCTCGTGTTCCCAGGGTTTTCTGATGTTTCTTTTCATCTCTGGCGATCACCATGGTTTTTGTTTTGGAGTTGCTGATGTGCATTCCTCTCTTCTTCAACTCTTCTTCCCAGACCTGCAAGTTGATCTGGAGATGTGCTTCGGTTTTCGTGATCAGGGCCACATCGTCTGCAACTGCTAGTTCCAATATGTAACTTGGTCTCATCTTCCAGTACCCTACTTCATACTTTTTTGTCCGTTCCTTGCAGGCTTTGATGACTTCATCCACGAGGAGTATGAAGAGGTACGGTGATAGAATGTCCCCCTGTCTTACTCCGCTAGTGGTCTTGAACTCTCCTAGGTGTTAACAATGGGCAGTTTTAATAGAACTTGGAAGATTAAAAAGCTGTCAACATTTACTTGAAACCTATTGTTTTTCTTAGACTCCTGGAGTGTAGACTTTGTAGGTAATATTGTACAATTTTTGGCAGTGTATGAGCTGTAGTGGTCAGCAACCCAAATCTGACTGCTAGCGTCAGGACCAGCTACCTATAGCTGACAAGACCCTTCAACACCTCTGTGGGGTGATCCTGGATAAAAGGGCAGACTGGCTAAGGAGAAGGCATCGCAGAGGAAAGGCTAACCTAGGACCCACAATTGCTAGCTCGTGTCGAACCGAAAGAAGCAAATATCGGAGTCAAGTTGTAAACTGCGAAACAATGCCATTCATTCTCTTGACTACATCCTGCTACTTGCAAGGGTCCTTTTCATGGCTTGGTAGCAAGAGTTTGAAAGCGAAGGAAAATAGATTGTACAAGTTTGATTTTAAACTGCTTAGTATTCACAATTTTCAAAATTCTTTTTGATGTTATACTAGTTACCCATCGCAAACGAAGATGGCGACCTCATTGGATTTATGTGGCTTGCATCTGGCTGTGAAGTCCTATCCTGACTATGCACACCCAGTCGCACGATGGGCACACAGACAGCATTGGCAGTTAGGTCGTTCTGCATGGCAATGGTTGTCCTGGATTGTAGGATGTCAGACGAGCAACGTGTGATTGTGGGATGTCAGATGAGCAATGTGTGATTGTAGGATGTCAGATGAGCAATGTGTGATTGTAGGATGTTAGATGAGCAACGTGTGATTGTAGGATGTCAGATGAGCAATGTGTGATTGTAGGATGTCAGATGAGCAACGTGTGATTGTAGGATGTCAGATGAGCAATGTGTGATTGTAGAATGTCAGATGAGCAATGTGTGATTGAAGGATGTCAGATGAGCAATGTGTGATTGTAGGATGTCAGATGAGCAACGTGTGATTGTGGGATGTCAGATGAGCAATGTGTGATTGTAGGATGTCAGATGAGCAATGTGTGATTGTAGGATGTCAGATGAGCAACGTGTGATTGTAGGATGTCAGATGAGCAATGTGTGATTGTAGGATGTCAGATGAGCAACGTGTGATTGTAGGATGTCAGACCAGCAATGCAGGTAGCGACCACAGGCCGATCAGGCTAGACATTGATATGGAAGTAGGCCCACAGGAAACAAAACCGCTCCCACGTTGGAATTACAAACGAGCCGACTGGGACAGATTTGCAATCCTGACAGATGGGCTGTGTGAAACCATCAACACACGAAACAACAAAATGAAGCCTATGGTGGAAAGCCTAAGCAAGGCAATAATGCAAGCCGCCACTGAAACTATCCCAAGAGGAGCTAGGAAAAACTATAAGCCCTATTGGAATGATGAGTTGCAGAAAGCGGAAGATGCAGTTACAAATGCTAGGAACATGGCAGAGCGAGAACAATCTATGGAGGCAAACATCGCCCTCAAAGCCGTCACGGCGAAATACAAATACACTCTTAACCAAACAGCAAGAGAGAGCTGGAAAAACAAAACGGAAAGCCTCAACCTGGACAAAGAAGGGAACAAGCTATGGAAGCTAGTCAGAGCCATGAATGACGAAACCCCTTCAAACAAACAAATTACCATCAAGCAGGGCGAAAACTTGCTCACAGGTAAGAAAGCCGCAAACGCTTTTGTCGATCACTATGCCAGAGCAAACCACATCGAGGTCCCTGCAGAGAGGCATACAGACATTAGTGAAGAGCTAAAGGGGCACAACGGCATCTGAAGAGCATATGATGACCAAATTAACAATGAGCGAAATGGAAGAGGCCATGAGAACATTAAAGAAAAGGAAATCTCCCGGAAAAGACGGGATAACAAACGAAATGCTGATGGGGCTGGGCCAAACAGTAAAGAGGAAACTGCTATCAGTCCTGAACCAAAGCTGGAAGAGGGGTATTGTACCCCAGGCATGGAAAGACGCAGTACCAAAAAAAGGAAAAGACAAAACAGATCCAAATGGATACAGGCCTACTGAGCTGTGTCGGCAAACTGATGGAACGTATGATAAACACCAGACTGATGTGGCATCTGGAAGAAAAACGAATACTAATTCCACAGCAAGCAGGCTTTAGACAGCACAGATCCACTGAGGACCAGGTCATCCTCATAGCCCAGGAAATAGAAGATCCCTACCAGGCACAGAAACACACAATAGCGGCCTGGGTGGACCTGGAAAAGGTATTTGACAAAGTCTGGAAAGATGGACTTAAAGTCAAGCTAAGAAGAAGTGATGTTTGTGGGAAAATGTACAAGTGGATCAACCACTACCTCAAAAACAGAACGGCCAGAGTTCAAGTACATGGGCAGAAGAGCAAAAAGGTGACACTCGAGCAGGGAGTACCCCAAGGAGGAGTACTGTCACCCACACTTTTCCTGGTGTATATAAACGACATTACAGAGAATATACCAAGAAGAGTCCATAGCTCAATGTTTGCAGACGATCTTGCTATGTGGACCTCTGAAAAGAATCTCACCATAGCAAGAAATCGGATGCAGCAGGCCCTAACATCGCTGGAAGAGTGGGCGAACTCATGGCTGGTCAAAATAAACGAGGAGAAAACCACCTGTACAATATTCTCGCTCTCAATCAAACCCCAAAGCACCAAATTGAGTCTAAATGGCAAATTCCTGCAGCCAAACGACAATCCAAACTATCTGGTAGTCACATTTTATCGGCGCAAGACATGGAAAAGTCAGATCGAGAGAAACCGAATGAGAGCCAGAGAAAGAATGGCAATCATGAGAAAACTTGCTGGCACAAGCTGGGGAGCAGACGAAAGCATACTAAAGAAACTGTACACTGGAAGAGTGAGACCAGTTCTCGAGTATGGCATTGCGGCATGGACAACAGCAGCAAAGGCGAACTTCGATAAAGTTAGCAAACTTCAAAACCAAGCCATGAGAGTTATAACAGGAGGCATGAAGTCAACGCCAATTGTAGAACTTGAAAAGATTACAAAACTGCAATCCATGACCGATAGAAGAGACTGCAGAGCCCAGCTGCAGTCAGAGAAACTCCGAAGACTGACTGACCATCCATTGCACCAGAGACTAAACAATCTGGGAAATAGGAAACTAAAACGGAGAAACTTTGCAGAAATAGCCAAAGCAAAGATGCACGAAGATCCCATAAACGCACTAACAACACCAAAGCCCATCACTACTGTACGATAACCTACCTGGAGGCAGCATATAGTTCCAGAGGTGGTAGAAAATATACCAGGTATTGGAAACAAAAACTGCCAGACTGAAAAAGAAAGGAGAGATACTACCCTAAGCTTTATATCGAAAAACTACCCAAGCATGGACTGGACCCATGCATACACCGACGGTTCTGTAACAAACACTACACAGAACGGAGGGGCAGGAGCATTCCTGAACCTACCAAATGGCAGAAAAATAACACTGTCATTCACTACTGGTAAGTACACAAGCAATTTCAGAGCGGAGGCAGAGGCACTGAGGGCGGCAGTGGAAGAAATGGTGACACATAAAGAAAATGAAAGCCACACAGTCCTGCTTACAGACGCTCTGGCCGTAGTCACAGCGCTAAAAAGCCAGAAAAACACTGAGCTTAATGACTTAAGAGCAGTGCTCTGTCAACTATGCCAGCAGTCCGCACCAAAAAGGGTAGTGGTACAGTGGGTCCCATCACACTGCAACGAGGAGGCAGACAGACTGGCAAAAGAAGGTGCAAAACTACCACAAACAGATACTAGTGTGACGTACGAAGAGTCAAAACGGCTTATTAAAGCCAGATACACGACCAAATGGGAAACCGAACATACTGGTTACACCAAAAACGATGCCTATTACCAGTTGAACAGAAGAGAGCAGGTCGTTGTCTTCAGACTTCGTACTAACAAATTGAAGATAGGGAGTACCGACGAATGCCCGTGCGGTACTGGTAAAATGACCACTGAACATCTGCTGCAGAACTGCCCGACATACGAGGATCAGAGAGAGCAGATGTGGCCATTACCAGTGGAACTGCAAGACAAGCTCTATGGCAGTAGCGAGAGCCTCAGGATGACCGCCGCTTTTTTCGAAAAAATAATGGTTACTGTCTGACTGTGTACGCAGAAGAAGAAGAAGAAGACTTCGTACTGGCCACAATAGACTGAGGTACCACCTATTCAACAAATTGAAGATAGGTGGTACCGACGAATGCCCGTGTGGTACCGGGAAAATGACCGCTGAACATCTGCTGCAGAACTGCCCGACATACGAGGATCAGAGAGAGCAGATGTGGCCATCACCAGTGGAACCCCAAGACAAGCTCTATGGCAGTGTCGACAGCCTCAGGATGACCGCCGCTTTTTTCGAAAAAATAATGGTTACTGTCTGACTGCGTACGAAGAAGAAGAAGAAGAAGACCAGCAATGTGTGATTGTGGGATGTCAGATGAGCAACGTGTGATTGTAGGATGTCAGATGAGCAGCGTGTGATTGTAGGATGTCAGATGAGCAACGTGTGATTGTAGGATGTCAGATGAGCAACGTGTGATTGTGGGATGTCAGATGAGCAACGTGTGATTGTAGGATGTCAGATGAGCAATGTGTGATTGTGGGATGTCAGATGAGCAACGTGTGATTGTGGGATGTCAGATACGCAACGTGTGATTGTAGGATGTCAGATGAGCAATGTGTGATTGTAGGATGTCAGACGAGCGATGTTGAGAAACTCTAGCGTACACCCGACACTCACACTAACGCCGAATCGTGGAAAACGGAATTTAGTCACAGGACTTTACAATATCAGATTTCTGAAGTGGGTTCGGTTGAATTTGAATAATACATAAAACATGGCACTGCTATAAATCTTTGCTAGATGTTAAATAAGGATTAGCATATGTAGAGTTAAGGGGATCTTTAAGCAAACATGTGCAAGTTGGGGGGGGGGGGGGTTGTTTAGCCGGGTGTTTAAGAAAACACGGAGAAGAGATGCACCAAAGTACATACAAGCTCGAATTACTTGCAATAAGCTGTCCAAATTGTAAAAATTGGTCAGTGCCTTTTGTTCTTGAGGTGGGCCAGGATAAAAGATATTTTAATTACACTATAAACTTCCACTTTTTCCCTACTCAAGCCCAGCCGTTCAGCAGGAAAGATGTCTACCGGCTAGGCTACAACCAACCAGATAAAAAATAGCCTCAGTCCCGACTTCACCAGCCGGGGCGACTAATGGACAGGCGTATTCTTTTCATAAAATCAAGGACTACCAGAACAATCGAAACAAACGTGATCAGTACGGTACACGTTTCTCTGTGTGCCTATAACTGTCCTCACGTCAGTTCACCAGCCCAACTCTATGAGGAGGCCGCCAAACTCAAATATGACGTGATAGGCCAAAGCGATACAAAACAAAAAGTCCAAATGACGACAGGAATTTACCTTGACTCGCGTAGAGCAGTAAGCACATTCAAGAGGGGTAGATGACTTTGGTGTACCGAGAGCGGGAAATCGAGTGCAAGACGTTTGCTTTATCAACCACCGGCTCTGTACTGGTGTTGTCTGATTACTTACTTAATAAACTATATCCTTTTGCTGGTGACGTGAAGCGTAGTGTGAGGCTGTAGGAGTGTAGGTCTCCTACTTGGGCCAGATGTGTTGCTGTGGTTATTGGGAGCCTACGTTGGCATAGGATGCCTATGATGTTGTCTATCCATTTACCTGGCGGACTTTCATTGACTCGACAACGCCGATCTCCTACTGTTGTATGTTTTTAATGGCAGCCGATCTTGTTTCATTCTCATGAAATGGTACCCTCTTGTCTATGCATGTTTTCTTGGGAGGGTGTTGTTCCCACAATTTTTATGATGTCAGTATTTTTCATTCTGTATCTTCTGGTGATGTTGATGACTTTTCTCAGGCATATCATTTCACGGGTTGCTATTATCTTTTCCTGGGCCTAGGAAAGAGACCAGGTTGGCACTGACAGCAAAGAGTTGGCAAGAAAATAATGTTTTATCAGTTTCCGTTTTGTTTCTATACTGTACTGATATTTCAATGTTTGAGTAGTGGTGACAGTTGGTAGATCACTGTACTTGCGTTATGGCATCTGCCTTCGATTACCGTTATCAGTGAAAATACTTTCCAGATACTTAAACTCATGCACCTGTTTGAGCCTATTGTCGTTGGTTAGAAGGCCTGGTGATCTACTTCATTTTTTCGTACGCTTGAAAATATGCCAATCTGCAATATTGTCTCTTGTATAAACTTCACTGTCTTTTGTAGTTCACATATAGGTCCATAAAGTGTCTCTTTCATGGTTGTTTCAATAGGCCAGTAGGATTTTCTCTGCATATTATATTCGGGGCAGTTTTGTAGTATGTGCTCTGCAGTCTGAGGTGCATGTACGCATGTACACGCAGCTGAGTTGCCAATCTTCAATTGTGTGTACATGTGGCTGCAGAGTCGATTGTGTCCTGTTCTAAGGCGCAACACAACAGTTTGTTCTTGTCTGTTCATCTTATGGTAACCGTCCTGTGTAACTGTTGGTGGCTTTCTGATTGATTTGTTCATCCTTATCTTCTATTGGTATGTAACTGGTACATCTGGTTGCTCGTTTGCAGCACCCTCCTTTGCCAGTTGGTCAACTCTCGTTTCCTGGTACTCCACAATGAGAAGTGTAGAGGAAAAAAAACCTCCCCGAGGTACACCATGACGCAGTAGAAATTTCTGATTCTTGAGGTCATCTGGTTGTACTCTGGCTCTTCTGTTATGTAAGTATGCTTTTATCAATTTGTACATCCTACCCATTACTCAATTATTTCTAAGTTTCTTTAAAAGTCCTTCTTTCCAAACGTTATCAAAAGCTTTCCTTAAGTCTATTCATGCTACTAGTACCAATTTCCTGTCTTGGAACGTGTCCTCGATCTCTTGTGAGAGGTATGTTGCCTAGTCTCCAGTGGAGTAGCAGTTCCTAAATCCTGCCTGCTGTGGCACAAGAAGGTTTTGGCTCTCAACGTACCACTGCAGCCTTAGGTTCATTATATGTTCTATTGTAGAGCTGTCTTTCCCTGGTTTTGGGAATGGTATCATGGCTGTTTCTCTCCAGATATGTGGGATTTTATTTGTTGTCCAACAAATGTTGACGATCTGCAGGAGTTGTATTTTTGTTGCTGTTCCCAAGTTATTGATAATTTCACTGGACACTCCGTCTGTTCCTGGCGACTTTCACATTTTCAATTTGGATATTGCAAACTCCGATTCTTTGTATGTGATTGGTGTCTCCATAACTTCGGGTATGGTACCATCTGGTCCGGTATTTTGTCGATTCTTAGGAACACTTCGCTGTTTGTCTCTGTCAACTTCAATGTTGCTATCTTTTGCAAAGGAGTCTGCAAAGTGATCAGCGGCTTGTTTGCCTGTGAGAATGTTTCCATCTTTGTTTAATGTAATTTTTGTGTTTCTCTTTGTTCCCTCCACATTAAGTTGTTTTACCAACTTCCAAAGTTTTGTGGAATCTTTTTCAAAGTTCAGAGACTGTTTTCTGCCTCCTTCTAGCCTGTAACCTTTCCCTTTGAAATTTGGCCTAAGCATGTTGTTAGTTTTAATGGTGTTCTTGTCATGGGCTAATCTCTGCTTGATTTCTATATCTTTTTACCTTATCATGCAGTGGCTCTAATTCAGTATTTCAATATGGCCTATATTGTTTGCGAGCCCCTATAGGTATTGTTTTATGGGCAGCCTGAAGCATGCATCTGCTGAATTTATCGACTGCCTTATTTATGTCTTCATCTCTAGTCAGACCTCTGGTCAGTTCACTAGGCCGATGCTGGTACATTGACATTCTTCCAATTCCACCGAGGCAGGGTACTACTCTCCTTAGCGTATTAATTTTCAACAGTTATAAAGACTGGCCTGTGGTCACTACCTCCAAGTTGTTTCCGGCCAATGCGTTTAATGTTCTATTCCATGCATAGTGAGTGCAGTGCCAAATCTGGTGTAAAAAAGGTGTGCCACAATCTCGAGTAGAAGGTCGGTGGGTCAGTTGGCTGGGTAATCAAGATAAGCCCGTTGGCATGCTGCTAGTTTTCTAGTTCCTCGCCTTCCTATCCATTTTATCATAACCACAGCTCTGTGAGTGGTTATTGAAATCTCCACACACAATCAGTCTTTCCTTTGTTGGGATCGTGTCTAGCCTCAGCTCTGTGAGTGGTTATTGCAATCTCCACACACAATCAGTCTTTCCTTTGTTGGGATCGTGTCTAGTGCCAGTGGACGATCACTTGGACAGTAACAATTTAGCAGGGGGGAATTCTGTCTTGAGAAGTAGCATCTGGTACTCCGCCCTTTCCATATATACTTTCTGCTGATAAGCATTGATGCTATTTTTCACCAGTATCAGTATTCCACCCTTCTGTCTGTCTTGTAGGTCAGACCTTTAGCACTCAGGTCAGGTCAAGGCATTCCGTAACCGGTGAGGTCGTTGGGGCACACATGAAGACATCCTCACAACCCCACGCCACCCTTCTCTGTCAGCGGCTGCTGCCTGTGCCTCTTCTGGTTGGAGATTGGTCCATTCTTTTATGTTGTCCTCCCACCTTTTTTGGGGCCGACCTCTTCGTCGTCTGTCTTGCACCTTTCCGTGAAGGATCGTATTTGCAAGACCATTTGATCTCGATATATGACCGTACCAAGTGAGTTTCCTTCTTTTGACAGTTGCCAAGATGTCTTCAAAAGGCCCTATTGCTGTTGTAATTCTATCTCGTATTTCCTCATTTGTAACTTGATCTTTGTACGTGACTTTTAAAAGTCTTCGGAAACATCTCCTCTCCAAGGCATGTATCCTTCGCTGAAGGTCAGCTGTAACTGTCCATGTCTCACAAGCATAGAAGAATATTGACAGGACCAGTGTACTGATTAATTTGATTTTCGGGCATAGTGGTAATCGTTTATCTTGCCAGATTGTGTTTAGCCGTGCAAACGCCGCTATTGTTTGTGTTATTCTGGCCAACACGTCACATTTTGATCCTTCATCACTGACAATCTAACCCAGATATTTAAAACTGTCAATAACTTCGAGTTCCTGACCATTAACCTTTATCCTGTTGTTTTAGCCCTCGGCGTTATTGGTCATTAATGTTTTCTTTCCAGCGTTTATCTCCATACCATAGGCAAGAGCTGTTTCATCGAGCCTTCTGACCCATTCCTGGAGTTCTGCTTCTGAACCCGCCAACCCGTCGTTGTCATCTGCAAAACGAAGGTCGCGAGGAACAGACCAGTCCAATGAAATTATCAAGCACTTGGGAACAGCAACTACAGCACTGGTATCCTCTAATTTTGAAGGCTATTTCTTTGTTGAGATGCGTTTCTTGCAAGCAACATACATTAACTTGCTTTTCATACATGATATTCTCAAGCTCTAATTTTTTACCAAATTCAAATTAAAAATATACCTGAGTCATTTGTACCTTTCCCGGTGTCGTTTGTTAAGAACATCTATAGATGACGCCCAACCCAGCTCTAGTGTTTGAGTCTATAAATATGGACTCGCATATAGGTAAAAGCCACCCTCCAAGAAACTTGCTTGTATACCGACTCTGTAGAGTCTTCTAATCCAGTAAACAGACGTTAAGTTATTGTGAGTGGTAGAACGGGGACACTGACTATACAACACTATGACTACTGTAAAAACATGATACAGCGTAACTACCAAAACATGGTCGGTGTAACTAGGTAAACAGTACAACAGTTAAAAGCCAGACACGCAATACCACATTTCTTTATACTGCAGAAAAGAAAGCCATAATCTAGCAATAAACTTGGTCTTTATGAACAATCAAGTTAATCGTCATTTTATTCCCTGTAACATAATGTTTGGAGGGTGTTTCTTGAACTTTCTAACATACCAACCAGACATGTCAAATGTTCAGGAGCCTTCTTATCTACACTTAGGCCCAGTTCTCCCTGGAAACAGACTGGTTTATTGTAGTCTGGCAAGCGAGGTTGGGGAATCGACGTGATCCCCGAAGTAGTAAACGACACACAGATGAAGTCAATCATAGCACAACCGCCTGGAGTATCCCTGTCCACCTTCATTAGTACGTTCTGGATGTGAGGAAAGCTACTGCAACCCGCCACTTATGTCATTTTCAGGGCGCACAAAAGAGTAAACTTTCTCACTGTGGACATTCAACAACGATTAGTAATCAACTAGTGCCACAGTATTTAGAATTGGCAAATCTAAATGCCTTAAGTAAGATCATTATATAACTAAAGTACAAGGACATTACTTACAAGTCTTTACAGAACAAAGTCAACACTCAAAAGTTGTTTGGAATATTTAATATTTTATTCACTTATAATGTGTAACATATATTTTACAATGTATATTCTTGCCAATATGTATCAAATCTGTTAAATATATTTTACACTATATTCTTGTCAATATTTATCAAATCTATAACATATATTTTACACTATATTCTTGTCAATATGTATCAAATCTACAACATATATTTTACACTATATTATTTTCAATACTGTTTGACATGTATAACAACCTTTGTAAAAAATGGAATACTTAGAATCCTGATATTCAAACAGGCATGTTTATGTCTGTTGCCAGGTAGCCTAAGGCTTCGGCTACACGCAGTATGTATCTTACAACTTCCTGCGGCTTTCTAGGCCTGGGAGAAGGTACAAATAATTTAGGTAAATTTATAACTAGAACTTTTGAAGTTTGGCCAGCGGCTGTTAAGTCTACTCTTTTCAGTTTTTAACTGCCAAGGGATTTTAACGTGCTCAACATTAACACGGATCCCCAATCTCACTACTAATAGACCAAGGAATTTTTGCCATAAGATTCACTTTAAAAAATTCCGGTCTCCGCCGTGATTTGAACGCACGACCTCCAGCACCCGAGGCGGACACCTTACCTCGAGATCACTCAGCCCCAACTAAACTTCAACACTTAGTTTCTCCTTAACCGCTTACACCCTGCCTTTAAACAGGAATTGTTTTTATATTTTTTCAATGATTTTTGTGTTTACATAGCTACAATGAATTATGTCTTTAAACAGTTTCAAAGAATTATGCTTACACATAAGTTACCATCAATCAATCAAAACCCTTCCACTCCCAAAGGAGTACAGGTCTTCAGCAACTATATGCCCTGTCTTCCTGTCCTGGGCCAACTGTTCCAGCTCTAGCCATTCAGTTTCTGTTCCCTTTAAGTTTTGCTTTCCATTTTTCCCACAATGGGTTTCTCGGTCTGCCTCTATCTCTCTTGCCTCGAGGTTTCCAGAACAGAGACTCTTCAACTTTGCGCATGCTCTTATTTATTTATGTATGTATGTAATTTTTTCATCGATTATTTAATTGTTAAACACGCTTCAGAGACACTTAACAGAACGGATGTATCATTTGAGTTGAAGATTCACAACTTAATATTTCCAACAGTTCTTTAGAGCTATTAAACTCCTTTCACTTTCTCATCCATAAGTGGATATCTTTATTTGAACCGCCTATAATGTATATGTTGCTCTATCTTTCATTTATTATGGTAGATAAATACGTACCTTACTAATATATATATATATATATATATATATATATATATATATATATATATATATATATATGCAATGAATCACAGAGAAATGTATTATCATAGGCGTCTCAGTCTCTTTAGACCATGAGCGGAACGCCCTGTAAGTTTTTGTCCAGCTCTGTCTCCTGTATCTCTACATAGTCTGCTATGGCTGTAAAGGCCGATCCGCGAGTGACAGTCCCTGACACAGATCATACAACCATACTGAGGAGGCTGGCTTACCTGGCTGTTCCTTGATTTCTTCAGTCTTTCTCTTTTCTCTGCAGCCAGAAGACCTCTACGAGCGTCAGCAGCCACTTTGCCCCCTCCACCTGACTGTCTCCAGATAGCTCGAGCCTGAGCAATTTCTTCCCAGCCCTCGGATGGGATGTCGCATGATTTCATGTCCCTCTTGCATACGTCCTTGAATCGCAGTGTGGGACGGCCGATTCTTCTAACTCCAATGGCTAGCTGTCCATAAAGAATATCATTTGGCAGCCTCTCATCTTCCATGCGATAAACATGTCCCAACCACCGAAGACGTCGTTGGCTCAACATCGAGTAAATGTTGTGTGTATTTCCGATGGAAATGTATACACTATTGTTTACACACACACTGCCACTAATCTACAGAGGCAGTAATATATAACTTTTTAGTGGCGAATCAAACAAGGGGAGAGGATTAGATCACATTTTAAGAAATCATAAAATGATACACAGATGGAACTATACAGGGAAAACATTAAAGGAAATATCCAGAGATGCTTATAGAAATATGGGAATTGAACAGGTTTTTATTTTTGTTTAAAAGGCAATTTAAGTGACACTTTATTTTGAATGCTCCTTTATGTAAGTAACAGATAGATGTTGCTGGGCAGATAATATTGTTTTTTAAGGTTTATATGTATTTCTAAATGAGAAATACACACCATAACAATATAGAAGATATAACTAGATATAGGAGAAATTACACTCGTTACATCTGTAATAATTGGAAGCTATTACAAACCGATTCTCAGATTTTTTAAGGCCATGATTTCTAACCGGGAAACATGTTATATCTCACAGATAAGTTTTCATGTCTCGTTTTCTAGTCACATATATAACATGCTCCTATTTACTGACACATTTCTTCTGTTATGAAAAGACTAAGAAGGTAACAAAACCCACTTTTAAGTGAGAAGTGAGAGCCATAAATTCTAAAATGCCTTTTTTCATGAAGTCATCCTCACCATTAACATCTCTATTGAGCTGCAAGAGTTCCAAAACTGTATCTGAGACTTATCGAGGATATGTGATAACAGTTATGACTTCCAGAGGGAGCACAGGAAAATAAATCTGGCATATGAAAACCTATTGAGCATTTGTGAACACTTTACCTTCACAGAGATAAAACAACCTTCATAATTTACTTTCCTAAATACATATAGGAGCATTTACACTCTTCGCATATAAAAGATTAGAAAACTATTTCACGCCGGATTTTCCGTTTTTTCCATTGAAAATATAATACGCTACATTTACCGGCATATTCCATTTAATTGCAAGCAAAAGACGATAAGGAAAGTCGACTCTTGAAGGGAGAAGTGAGAGCCATGAATTCTAAAGGCACATTTCCTTTACTTTTGCTCTAACATCCATGAAGTCATCCTCACCTTTAACATCTCTCTTGAGCCGCAAGAGTTTCCAAAACTGTATCTGAGCCATTATACAGGGTATGTAATAACAGTTATGATTTCTAGAGGGAGTACAGGAAAATTTAATCATGCAGACGAAACCCTACTGGGTATTTGCGGACACACTCTCCCTTCACAGGGAGACAACACCCATCATCACTTACGTTTATAAATAAATATAGGAGCAATTGCTCTCTTCACATAAAATACTAGAAATAAATCTAACAACCGATTCTCATATCCTTATTAGATCATAATTTCTGAACGGATAAACATGTATTTCATACACCTAGAGATAAAGCATTCCAATTGTTTGTTTTTACTTAAATACGCCCCATATATCAACTTTCAATCCGGTTTTTTTTTGGTATATGTGAACTCATTCTATTCTCTACCTCCAAAGGAAGATAATACAATCACAACTTAGTTTTAGAAATGGCTTTATTAGCATTTTTTCTGACAATGCCTTAGAAACTACAGAATCTGTTTAATGTCTACTTTCGGACCTTATAAAATAATACCCTTAATATTGCAACCAAGTAAAACCAAGAATATCGCACATATAACACCTTTTAATATGGTATAAGTATGTAAATAAGACAATGCATAATATATAGCCTTGTAACAATAATAATAAATCAATGATATGAAAATTGTATAAAGTATCTGAAACTGTGATCAGAGTATGTCAATATCTTGATAAGATCACCATAAGTTTTCTGCGTTGCTTTGCTGTGTTTTTATACTCCCCCATGAGATGACAAGAACCAGCAGCAATCTCTGTCCAAACCTATTAAAGTCATCATTCCACCCTCAACCTCCGATGTCCACTAAATTCACCCACACCCTTCTACAAATACACATGATGACTATCCACGTCACACCCCAACCACAATTGATCCCCGAGGATCCAATTTCCAATGCAGTATCTTCAAGATTTACTTCAAAAGTCAAAAGATCTCTTACATCTGGAGCAATTTTGAACACGTGACTGGGATGAAAACATCCTAGCGAGCGTTTGACCTGAAATACCAAAACTAGACGATCTAGAATGCTCGGTAAATGGAATGTGGCAATGGAAACTCCTATGTTAGGACTATCAACACTGAAGTGAGAGGGGGCAATCATTGGTAAGGAACAAACAACAGCATTATTAGCAACAGAAATCAGATTGGGACATGTTTCTGTAAAACACGACAACATAAACAAATTATTATAATTAATAAAGAGGAGCACAATTTATCAGCACCCAACATATACAGAAACAGCTTCAAACTTTGTGTAAATTAGATATATTGAGGAAAACAATGAGGGACCATTGTATTATATGTATGACAACATAACTGGGAAAGCGATGTGTATCTGATTATCTAATTTATGGAAGACGGAAGAATAATCAGTCAAGTAAATGTATACGTCTTATTCCGCGTTCAGGTTTTTTTTTGGTCATGCTAGATCAGTAGTCCGGTCGCCAAGAGTTAGTCTATAGTTCTCTCCAGGTCCAGGTGGCAGCCCCACATCTTCTGTGTCAGCTCAGTTCCTTCTGGTCGTGTTTGGAGTCGTACGTCTCTGTATATTGGACAGTCCTGTAGGATATAATTAGGGGTCTGGACTCTGGTTCCACGTAGACAATCACTTGTGTATGATACATTGAGCCGATGTAGGTGACGCAATAGTCTGCAGTGGTCTGTTCTCATGCGAAAGATGGTGGTTTGTTAATGTATGTGGAGCTGGTGGTTTGTTAGTGTCTGTGGAGCTGGTGGTTTGTTGGTGTCTGTGAAGCTGGTGGTTTGTTAGTGTCTGTGGAATGGTGGTTTGTTGGTGTCTGTGAAGCTGGTGGTTTATTTGTGTCTGTGGAGCTGGTGGTTTATTGGTGTCTATGGAGCTGGTGGTTGTTAGTGTCTGTGAAGCTGGTGGTTTGTTAGTGTCTATGGAGCTGGTGGTTTGTTGGTGTCTGTGGAGCTGGTGGTTTGTTAGTGTCTATGGAGCTGGTGGTTTGTTGGTGTATGTGGAGCTGGTGGTTTGTTAGTGTCTATGGAGCTGGTGGTTTGTTGGTGTCTATGGGGCTGGTGGTTTGTTGGTGTCTGTGGAGCTGGGGGGTTGTTGGTGTCTGTGGAGCTGTTGGTTTGTTAGTGTCTATGGAGCTGGTGGTTTGTTGGTGTCTGTGGAGCTGGTGGTTTGTTTGTGTCTGTGGAGCTGGTGGTGTATGTGGAGCTGGTGGTTTATTTGTGTCTGTGGAGCTGGTGGTTTGTTGGTGTCTGTGAAGCTGGTGGTTTGTTAGTGTCTGTGAAGCTGGTGGTTTATTTGTGTCTGTGGAGCTGGTGGTTTGTTAGTGTCTGTGGAGCTGGTGGTTTGTTAGTGTCTATGGAGCTGGTAGTTTGTTGGTGTCTGTGGAGCTGGTGGTTTGTTAGTGTCTATGGAGCTGGTGGTTTGTTGGTATCTGTGGAGCTGGTGGTTTTGTGGTGTCTGTGGAGCTGGTGGTTTGTTGATGTCTGTGGAGCTGGTGGTTTGGTGGTGTCTGTGGAGCTGGTGGTTTGTTGATGTCTGTGGAGCTGGTGGTTTGGTGGTGTCTGTGGAGCTGATGGTTTGTTGATGTCTGTGGAGCTGGTGGTTTGTTAGTGTTTGTGGAGCTGGTGGTTTGTTGGTGTCTGTGGATCCGGTGGTTTGGGTCAGGTCTATTGCTCACGTCCATGTCTTTCTTCTGTCTTCAGTTGTACTCATTGTGAATAAAAGTGTTTGCCTCTCGGTAAGATACTGCGTGGATAGGTTGCTCCATCTTGCCACCTGCTTTGGACAGGACATCAGCTATCTCATTCCCTGTGATTCCACAATAACTGGGTTGAGGTTCTTTTGATTTTGTTAAGCTTTGATCTGATTTCCCGCAGCATTAGTTGACCTCTGGTGGTTTGTATTGCTTCTAGTAGTGATCTGCAATCTGTAAAGAATACAATCTGAGATGATGGGTGTTCGTCTGATCTGGTGAACATTCTTAGTGCCTGTAGGAGCGCCATAGAGTCCGATGTAAGGCTGGAATACATTTTCTCAGTAGGAAAAGCCATATGGGGGATTTTCCCACTGTTGTATATTACAAAAATGTCTCCTCCGCCATCTTTAACTGAGTCCTCTGCGGATTGATCTGTATATGCGCGAGTCTAGTTCTTAGGGCTGTATTTTCCTTAAATCATCACATGAGCTAGGTTTTTATTTTCAGATGTTTAGGTCACAAACAGTAGCAAACTAATTATATAGGGTTGCAACTTGGCACTTGGATATTTATGTCGTTCCTCTTATCAGTTATAGGCATTTGATTGTATGGTCGCGCGAAGAATATTGTTTACCTGCAAATACTGACATCGTGACGGTGCTATTCTCTCTTTGTTCGTACTTTACACTGTGAAGAACTAAAGTGAAGAATGACCTGTCACTTGTTAACTTTGATGGATCTGTATTTTATAGATGGCACCCATTGAACTACAGCTGCACTACACCTGATGGCAGCCTCTCACATAGATCCCCCCAACTAACCCCTGAACTACACCTGATGGCAGCCCCTCACATAGATACCCCCGACTAGACCAAGCAGAAATGTAAGCGAGTATCATACATATGGCAGCAGCAAACATTGAAGAGTTTCTGGCCTCACACTCTTTCTCTCTCACACAGTCTCTCGTACGTAGGGATACATCTTAAACCCCCTCTTCTCTAAGACCTTCTCTAACATATGCATCGACATATCCTTTGTATATGTGAGAGACGTCCACGACTAAACGGGGCAGTGAGAGACCAGTCCAAGACTAAACGGGGCAGTGAGAGACGTCCACGACTAAACGGGGCAGTGAGAGACCAGTCCAAGACTAAACGGGGCAGTGAGAGACCAGTCCAAGACTAAACGGGGCAGTGAGAGACCAGTCCAAGACTAAACGGGGCAGTGAGAGACCAGTCCAAGACTAAACGGGGCAGTGAGAGACCAGTCCAAGACTAAACGGGGCAGTGAGAGACCAGTCCAAGACTAAACGGGGCAGTGAGAGACCAGTCCAAGACTAAACGGGGCAGTGAGAGACCAGTCCAAGACTAAACGGGGCAGTGAGAGACCAGTCCAAGACTAAATGGGGCAGTGAGAGACCAGTCCAAGACTAAACGGGGCAGTGAGAGACCAGTCCAAGACTAAACGGGGCAGTGAGAGACCAGTCCAAGACTAAACGGGGCAGTGAGAGACCAGTCCAAGACTAAACGGGGCAGTGAGAGACCAGTCCAAGACTAAACGGGGCAGTGAGAGACCAGTCCAAAACTAAACGGGGCAGTGAGAGACCAGTCCAAGACTAAACGGGGCAGTGAGAGACCAGTCCAAAACTAAACGGGGCAGTGAGAGACCAGTCCAAGACTAAACGGGGCAGTGAGAGACCTGTCCAAGACTAAACGGGGCAGTGTGAGACCAGTCCAAGACCAAAAGGGGCTGTGTGAGACCAGTTCAAAACTAAATGGGGCAGTGAGAGACCAGTCCAAGACCAAAAGGGGCAGTGTGAGACCAGTCCAAAACTAAACGGGGCAGTGAGAGACCAGTCCAAGACTAAACGGGGCAGTGAGACCAGTCCACAACTAATTGGGGCAGTGAGACCAGTCCAAGACCAAAAGGGGCAGTGAGAGACTGTAGCAGCTCCAGCTGGTTGGCCTACCGTAGCAGATGGTGCAAGGGGTCAGCACTAACTATACTCTCACTTCAAACAAATTAACTTTGACACTAATTGAAAATAAAACACAACAGTCAAACTTTATTTCTACACGCGCACAACTGACTCCCCAATCTTCACCATAACTAATTTTAAATACAGCAAAATGTTTAATTTCAATGTATTTATTGTATGAAAATTGTTGGCTTCGTTTCTTGTATTTACTACCGAATTATGTGTATTTAAATATGGCAACAGGAGCATGCCAGAGTGTTCTGCCAGGGTATTTGTATAGGACAAGGACAAGAATAGCACTATTGTCTCACAGAGAACTTATCGTAAGAGGCGACTAACTGTGTGACATGACATAACACCGGCTATGGTTAGGTGGTTTGTTTAGAACAGCATAGATGGCGCCTAACAGGCCGATGGTCTACTTTGCTCTAGTTTTTTTAGTCTCTTAAGATTAACTCTCACACCGGTTAACCACCCTCCGTAAGCGATTGTTCCAGCGCAGTGGAGTATTAAGCTGCTCGAGCCTAGCCCACTAAGCAGTAAATCCCTCTCCCGGCTACATACAGCTCATACCAGAGATGGAACCTGCACAGGAGCATCTGCTCCTGTTTAAGTACAAGTCGACTAAGAGCTAAGAACAGGAGGCTTACAAAGGCACAGGCCCATCATTTTTAGAGTGACATGAAGCAAACGGTTTGTTCAACGAGGAGGGTTTGATTGTTTGGCTTTCACATCCTGTTGGGAATATGTTCTGGTTCTCACATCACATCCTGTTGGGAATATGTTCAGGTTCTCACATCACATCCTGTTGGGAATATGTTCTGGTTCTCACATCACATCCTGTTGGGAATATGTTCAGGTTCTCACATCACATCCTGTTGGGAATATGTTCAGGTTCTCACATCACATCCTGTTGGGAATATGTTCTGGTTCTCACATGACATCCTGTTGGGAATATGTTCAGGTTCTCACATCACATCCTGTTTGGAATATGTTCTGGTTCTCACATCACATCCTGTTGGGAATATGTTCTGGTTCTCATATCACACTCTGTTGGAATTCTCTGTATATACTTTCCTAATTTTCCCTCTGATCACTACTTTCCAGGTCTCCACTGCGTTGGGTTTATTAGAGCATACCACATTTACAGATGATAACGATAACATTACTGTGTGTGGCCGTCACATCTAATGATACATCCAGAACTCAGAGCACTGATTTAATCAGTGAAACAGAACACTCAAGAATATAATATTGCTTATGTTGCAAACATGATAGGAATCATAACATTTCAATTTTAAGTATATTATATAAAAACAGTTTTACAAAATTCCAAATTGTTAATTGTTTGTACGACAAACTAGCAATTATGTACATTCAAATGTGCAAGTGTACCACAGAAATATATTTTGTTGTTGCACTAAAACACTACAAAAACATAGTATCAATGTGTCAAAATTAGTGACATATACATAAAAAAGAGTTAAATATAAACTGATTATAATTTGTAATAGACCAAGCATGAACTATGTAAACAAAAAAGAATGTGAATATTCAGAAAATGGAACTGTTAAAGTGAACATCAAGTAGAAGACGTAGTGTGGAATTTTATGAAAAACCTTTAATTTAACACCATAGTACTGAAAACAAATATATTTCAGCATCTCTGAAATGAGATTATTAATCGACATTTGTTATTTGCGCCATTCTCAGAATGTGATTCACTTATTTTATACACACATTATTTGTAAGACAGGATGGCTACAAGACATAAAACAATTAAGAAATATGACGGTGTTATGATACTGAAAAAAGTAATAAGAAAGAGGGGCGGAGAATCAACCTGCAACAGGTTCACTTGGTACAGAGCTCAACAGAGAGAGAGAGAGAGAGAGAGAGAGAGAGAGAGAGAGAGAGAGAGAGAGAGAGTAGAATCAACCTGCAACAGGTTCACTTGGTACATAACTCAACAAAGAAGGAGTAGAATCAACCTGCGACAGGCTCACTTGGTACAGAGCTCAACAAAGAAAGAGTAGAATCAACCTGCAACAGGTTCACCTGGTACAGAACTCAGCAAAGACAGAAAGTACAATCAACCTGCAACATGTTCACTTGGTACAGAGCTCAACAAAGAAGGTGTAGAATCAACCTGCAACAGGTTGACTAGGTACAGAAGTCAACAAAGAGAAGGTCAACAAATAGAGAGTAGAATCAACCTGCGACAGGTTCACTTTGAACATAGCTCAACAAAGAGAGAGTAAAATCAACCTGCGACAGGTTCACTTGAAACAGAGCTCAACAAAGAGAGAGTAAAATCAACCTGCGACAGGTTCACTTGAAACAGAGCTCAACAAAGAGAGAGTAGAATCAACCTGCGGTAGGTTCACTGGGCTCAGAGCTCTTATTTTTCGTCAAAACAACTAGTAGTACCACAGTTATAATTATTCCAATACAGAGAAGGAATGAAACATATGCCAAGTTTATTGCGAGTTTGCCAAATTTTAGAGCCCTGTCAATGTTTCCTTTCATGAGTCCATCATTAAATTCTTTCTCAATTCTGAAAGCAAAATATACTGCAAATATGCCCAAAGGAAAGAATGCAAAACAAGCAATAATGGATGCTATTTTGAGATATTTAATCCGTTGCTTACGAAGAGACGGCCCTGACCTATGCTGTTCAATTCTCTTACTGACAATGTAGCGAGACCCATCTGCTCTTGTCACCATTGTCAGCTGCTGGAAATTGCCTTCGCTAGAACTATACTGATAAGAAAAGACTGACGGTGTCTGTGCTGGGTTGCTTACTCCATTTGTGTGTGAGCTGTTGACACCAGATGCAGGTTCAGTGGATTCAAGGTTGTTTTTGTAAGATGTTTCGGCAGTGCTACTTCCGTGATTGGTCACTGGCTCAACAACAGTACTGCCTTCCTTTGGTCTCTCACTGTACACTTCCTGTCCTAGTTGAGGCTGTAGTTGAAGATCAGGGTATGAACGGCCAATGTCAGGTACATTACCAGCTTCATCTTCGTCCCCAAATTGAACGAAGTCAAAACCGCCATTTTGTGCCATACTTGATAAATAATGTTAAAAAAAATATATTCTGTTAGTAATACTGAATCAGCGATAATTCACGTGTACTCTAAAGATTACACAGGGAAATATTTTATATCTTTAATACCATAGAATTAAATGAATAATATTGTTAATTACAAGGCAGTCATATATCCCAAGAGAGGGGGGGGGGGGGGGGCACAAGTCGGAGGGACCAAGTCATGTTGCGATTATTTGTATTCCTGCAGTGTAGGTTTCTGTTGGCTGGTACATGGGCGTTTAATTAGCTTCCTGATGCACTTCGTCATCAGTGTGAAACGTTTGTTCTTTCAGAGAGACAAAAAGTTGAAGTCTCTTCTGGGCTAAGTCGGGATTGTAAGGCGGGTGTGGCAGTACCTCCTAAATACAATTGGTCAATAACTGCCTGAGTTTTGGTGGCTGTTTGGGGTTTCGCGTGTCCGTGCTGGAGAAGAACACCTCGTTGGTCTAAATTCAGTTGGTTCGACACCCATCGACAGGAAACTTTATGAAAATCAAAATTCAGTTGGTTCGACAACCATCGACAGGAAACTTTATGAAAATCAAAATTCAGTTGGTTCGACACCCATCAACAGGAAACTTTATAAAAATCAAAATTCAGTTGGTTCGACACCCATCAACAGGAAACTTTATGAAAATCAAAATTCAGTTGGTTCGACACCCATCGACAGGAAACTATGAAAATAAAAATTCAGTTGGTTCGACACCCATCGACAGGAAACTTTATGACAATCAAAATTCAGTTGGTTCGACGCCCATCGACAGGAAACTTTATGAAAATCAGAATTATTCCTTATGATAATGTCCACATAACTTCTGCTTATACCAGTAGCCATCGCGACTTTGCGTACAGTAACTCGCAAATCGTTCAAAATAACCGTTCGACACTGTATAACTTCACTCGTAATTTCACTTTTCGGTCGACCTTCTTCGGGTTCACCCTCGAGGACGTCACGACCATCAGGAAAGCGTTTACACCATTCAAACACTGATGAACGTGCTACAGTCTGCTCTCCAAATTCACGTGACAGTCAACGATGAATTTTAGCTTGGTTTTGAACCTTCTTTCGGGACCAAGATGCTGAGCAGCTCATGAGCTGCAGTGGTCAGCGACCCATAGCTGACTGCTAGCGTCAGGGCCAGAGAACCATAGCGACCAAGACCCTTCTACACCTCCACGGGGTGATCCTGGATAACAGGCTGCAGCAGAGCAGACTGGCTAAGGAGAAGGGATCAAAGAGGGAATGCTAACCCGGTACTCAAAAAATTCTTGCTGAAGTCGGATGTGTTGGACCGAAAGGTGCAAATATCGCAGCCAAGCTGTAAACTACGACACAACGCATTCCGTTCTCTGGACTACATTCTGCTACTTAAGCCCTTTCATGGTTTGGCAGCGGGGGATTGAGAACGAACGAAGAAGAAGAAGAAGAACCTTCTTTCACCAGAAATGTCACCACATCACAACACTGCACTGGACTCAACTAGTCCGAGGGGTATAGTAAAAAAGATATACACGCGGGAAAACAGAAGATTCTTGCTCATTCCACCACCAGGTGTCAGACATATTCACTTTGAAATAGTTGCTATACTTAATAAATCTCATTTTTGAGTTGTCCTGACAACATCTCAATATTTACTGGGCGCCCCTAATATTTTAAAAACATAAATATAGCAGAAATTTGTCAAAATGTGTAGCTAGCACTAGTGAGTACATCTTTAAATTTTAGCATTATTATCAACAACAACAAAAAAGAAAAGAGTATTCCGAGTTAAATCGATTGGTTAAAACAAAAGACTACAAGAGATAGGAGGTTCATAGATGATCTAGTAAAAAATTGTAATTGGCTGCCCGAACACATGACCTGCATACATTATACAGTCTCCCAAAACATAGGCCGCAAAAGAAGACACTGCAGTAGCACAGGTACCTATAAAGGACAATAAAGATATAATCCTAACTACCGAGCATGAACAAGATGACAAATGGGCCACACATTTTTCAACTCCCAACCAGACCTGGAACATCACCCAGCCATGCAACAAACTACTAAAGACATTGCAATAAATCTAGCATCACCAACTAAGCAAAAAAACGTAAAAGCTATCAGTCTACTGACAAGAAATAAAGCACAAGAAAAGGATGAATTACCAGAAGAAATCTTTAAGGTAGATCCAAACATGGCTGCTAACAAATTAGAACCACTGTTTGCAGTTACATTGGAGATGGAAGAATTACCGATTGACTGGACGCAGGGAGAAATACAAAAGTATTCCCAGGAAGGGAGACTTGTCTGACTGTAACAATTGGAAAGGAATTATGCTACTATTAATTCCATGAAAGGAGGGGACGGCGTGGCCTAGTGGTTAATTGGCACGGCTCACAACCCAAAGGTGCTGGGTTCGATGCAACTGGTTGTATACAGACTCTGCAGAGTCTTCTAAACCAGTATAAAGACGTTAAGTTAAGTCATCCCCGGGGAAGCAACCCTTAGAAAATGCAGGAGGAAGCAGAGCCTTATATAAAATGCATGCTGAAGTCGGAATGCACTGGGCCCACAGGCGCAAAATAAAAACCACAGTGCAACGCACACCGCCTTGGGGAATAGAGAAATAAGGCGAACGCGAAAAAAAAAAGAAAAAAAGAATTCCATGAAAAAAATAGTAAAATCACCATGCTGAGAATTCAAAATGAAATAGACTAACGAAGGCAAGGAAGAAAATAAAGATTAACTAGTAAGAATGTATTCTGTAACAGTCCGCGCCGGAGCAAATGGTGTTTAGGATGCCTGAACATGTTAAAGCTTAAAGCTACCTGAATGCATGTCAAGGTCACTCACCGTCTCAGCAAAGGAGAACAGAGTTGGGTTAAGGAATGTGGACAGATAGAAACTGACCACTGGCCTTCCGATTTTGGTAGGGGGAGATTGATTGACAGACGAAATTGGCAGCGGGGCTTGCTGCGAGAGAAATGGAGTGACAGGTGTGCAAAGTGTTTCGGTCCAATTGGATTGAAGATGACCATCACCTGAGATCGATTGGTCAAGCTCTGGCCTTGCTTGAGGATATATAACTCGAGACAAAGTTTAGCTCGGGAGGCTGGAGAGAGGGAGGCTGGATAGAGAGAGGCTGTATGGAGGAGTGTGAGAGAGAGAGAGAGAGACTGAATGTAGATAGTATGTTTAACTCACCGACTTAGATAGAGGAGCGATTGATAGACTGTTGGACGAATGTTAAGTGAGAGAACAGGATCGCTCAAATAGGTGTGTGAGTTTTACATTAATGGATAATCTGAAAGTGTGGTTGTAAGCAAGGACACATTGTGAACGAGTTATGTCGAGATCGCCCGCCTGAGAGGATTTCAGTAAGGAAGAGTATTTGATAAGGTGTGTTGAAGATGCAGTTAAGGCGATGTGTGTGTGATGTAATTGCAAGGCAATAGAACTGGGTTTTTAGATAGTTGGGAATTCCATCAATAGCTAATGCTTACAATTCCCGTTTTAGTTGAATGTTTAGTTAAGATATGTATTATATTGAGTTTGTAATTTCTCTACTCATTCTATGATATGAGTATGATATAATAAATATGCCACCTGCTGTTTGATATGTCATTTACTGAGTATGGTCATGAGGATGTGGATGAGTGTGAGAATGTTCTAAGTTAGATCACGGCGAGCAGAGGGTCTGCTACAATTCCCCCGCATGGAAAATCTATGAACAATACAATGAATGGCACAGAAACATTTACACCAACTTTAGGGATTTGGAAAAGGCATTCGACAGTATGCGCAGAGACAACTTGTGGCAGATACTGAGACATTACGGCATACCACGGAGAATCGTTAACATTAAGGCTCTTCTATAAAGATTGTTCCTGCAGTATGAAGAACTCCGACAAAACATTCCAAGTGAAGTCTGGCGTAAGACAGGGACATGTCATGCCGTCCTTGCTATTCAACCTTGAAATCGACAGGGTCCTAAAGAACGCTATTGAGAAATATCAGAGAGGTATACGATGGACACCATTAACCATGTTAGGGGACCTTGATTTTGCAAATGATATAAGTCCTCCTGTGGTGTCACTCCTAGGAGAGATGGAAGAGGACATCAAATACCGCTTAAATAAGGTCAGGACTGTCTTTGCCATGATGAAACCAATTTGGAAATCCAGCATATATAGTAGAGAAAATAAACTTAAACTATATAATAGTAATGTCTTATCGGTACTTCTATATGGTTCGGAATGCTGGAGGAGGACAAAAAGGAAAACTCAGAGATCGGCAACCTTTCGCCATATATGCCTTCACAAAATTGTGAGAGTTTTGATCAGGCAAAATAGTAAATGACAAACTCTTACAGGACACAGACTAAGAAGATATGGATAGCATTATAAGAGAGAAAAGATGAAGATGGCTGGGACATGTTATTAGAATGAGTCCGGTAATGCTAGCAAAAACAATTTACGCGGCCACCGGAGGATAAGAGAAACAAAAGTAGACCAGAACTACTGGTAGACGCACAATGGAGGTTGAGCTGTGCTTCTCTGACATGGGGCACTGCGTGAAAGCTTGCCCAAGACAGAAAGGCAAGGAAAGTCCTTGTTGAACCCTCATGTACCACAGGACATAAGGAGAATTAGATTGCATTAGATAAAAGAAATATTTAATTACATTTTATGCACTAAAGAGCATCACATTTGGCATTATGTTGTATTTCAAACACTATAAGAATTATGTATTCAAGTTAATCTCTGGGATGGATTTTGGAGAGTAAAGAAACAACAAGTCCATGGACTAAACAAACCTGTTAGGAAAAATCAAATAACCCCCGGGGTAGCGCAGTGGCTTCCCAGCCAAGCGATGACGGTTCAATTCCTAGCTGCTGCAGGATTATATCTCATCGCAAACCGGCTCCTGTGGTCGACCCAACAACGGAAATTGGGTACCAGATAAGAATCTGGGCCACGTGCGAGATGCATTATGGGCCGTGCGTCATAAAATGATCTGGACGTAACACCATATTTCATATACGCAGCATAGCATGACGGGATCCCCTTTTCCGGTTAAACCTCTGACCATTGAGCCAGGCCATTACACATCTGAATGACAACCCAAACGCTGGGGTACATAAACAAGCAATATAACTTTACCTTACAGCAGTAAAAGTTACCTCGCAGCTGTCCCCAAACTGGGTGCTTCAGCTGGTTAACAGGGTGCCGGGGCTGGCTTACAGGCTGCCGGGGCTGGTTTACAGGGTGCCGGGGCTAGTTTACATGGTGCCGGGGCTAGTTTACATGGTGCTGGGGCTGGCTTACAGGCTGCCGGGGCTGGTTTACAGGGTGCCGGGGCTAGTTTACATGGTGCCGGGGCTAGTTTACATGGTGCCGGGGCTAGTTTATAGGGTGCCGGGGCTGGCTTACAGGGTGCCGGGGCAACAGGCTGCCGGGCTACAGGGTGCCGGGGCTGGTTTACAGGGTGCCGGGGCTGGTTTACATGATGCCGGGGCTAGTTTACAAGGTGCCGGGGCTACAGGGTGACGGAGCTGGTTTACATGGTGCTGGGGCTAGTTTACAAGGTGCCGGGGCTGGTTAACAGGGTGCCGGGGCTGGTTTACAGGGTGCCTAGGCTGGTTTACAAGGTGCCGGGGCTACAGGGTGACGGAGCTGGTTTACATGGTGGCGGGGCTGGTTTACAATGTGGCGGAGCTGGTTTACAGGGTGCCGGGGCTGGTTTACATGGTGCCGGGGCTAGTTTACAAGGTGCCGGGGCTACAGAATGACGGAGCTGGTTTACATGGTGCCGGGGCTAGTTTACAAGGTGCCGGGGCTGGTTTACAAGGTGGCGGGGCTGGTTTACAAGGTGCCGGGGCTACAGGGTGACGGAGCTGGTTTACATGGTGCCGGGGCTAGTTTACAAGGTGCCGGGGCTACAGGGTGACGGAGCTGGTTTACATGGTGCCGGGGCTAGTTTACAAGGTGCCGGGGTTGGCTGACAAGGTGCTGGGGCTGGTTTACAAGGTGCTGGGGCTGGTTTACAGGGTGCCGGGGCTGGTTTACATGGTGCCGGGGCTACAGGGTGATGGAGCTGGTTTACAAGGTGCCGGGGCTAAAGGGTAGCGGGTCTGGTTTTACAGGGTGACGGGGCTGGTTTACAGAAAGCCGAGGAACATTGTAATATTTTCTCTGAAATGAAACTTATGCGCAACTGTTCAGTAGGCTTATTTTCTGACTTATTGATGCTGTGGAACAATTCTGGTACAGTAATGTTGCCGTGGGCCAAAAATGTTTGGGTACCACTGCTTTACACACTACTTTTATAGTTACACTACAGTGTCCTACAGTACACAGTTCGGAGTTCACAATAAATGACACTGTCTAATAGCACCTAATCGTACGTTGTGTTCTAAATTTTCAAAGTTATTATAAACTTACGTTGTGGTGTGCCTGACTAAACGTTGTTAGTAGAACTGTTTCTGTTGAGAGCTAGTTAGTTGTAATTCTTCAAATACTGCATTGACGTTATCGTCTGTTGTCGACAAGGAACACTAGGCCAGACTTCTCACCACAGATCTGGACCGTAGATCTGTAAAGTGGTCATGTCTACCAGATTAACATTTGGAAAAATTGTCTAACAGTTTTTAAAAAGTGGCCCGAAAAATGCCAAACCTTTTACAATATTAAGTTTCTTAATTGAATATGTTTATTTATTTCATTTTGAAATACTTAAAAACTATTCTAATTCACAAAAATGAAAATTCTGAACATCTTGGAAACTACCGCCTAATTTGCCTACTACCAGCATACAAAATATTGAATATAGTTATTATCAACGGAATCCATATACAACTCTACAAGCATCAACATCACGAATAAGCCGGATTCAAGAAATGGCTAGTGGATGACGCCGCAAGGCCGATCCCCTGAATAAATTTCTGAGTTATGCAATTAACTGAGTAATATGACTGCTACCCAGGTAGAATAAGCCCTTTGTGGCATTGACGTGATTGCCGTTGACAGTGATTCCCGCCGTAGGCAGACCACTGCCACGACTTTGGATATTGGTCTTCGTGTTCATCCCAATGACTCCCTGCACAGACACTACGTTTTGGAAGGCATATGCTACTTGATGATGATGATATATACATACACACACGTACATATACATTTATTTATAATTATCCACAGAATCACACATGGTGGGCCGCTATAGCCGGTAAGGTGCTAGTTTTTTAAAGAAATAAGGTTGCCAAGTGGTGGGTGTTCGAATCCTACAAGTTTCAAGCGTTCCCTGATTTCAAGGAGACGGACGATAGAGTCAAACGTCCCATGTACACGCTGTACGTGTAAAATAACCATTGGCCGATATCCAGGAAACAATTCTAAAGGAATCGGAATTTCTACACAGAGTTGATCTGCATGAAGGCTAAAAAGTAGACGGGCCCTCCATCACGCAAAGATTGCAAGATATTACCAATAAATGACCCCTACACGTCAAGGGATAAAAGAGGAGCTACTGGGAGAAACAGAACAGCGGGAGGTCGCAAAGGAGGAACCATACATGAAAACATAAATCCATCACGGAATAACTATATTGTATGTGATAAGACTGTACTTATAACTTAACTTAACGTCTTTATACTAGTTCAGAAGACTCTACAGAGTCTGTATCCAACCAGTTTCTTGGAGTGTGATTTTTACCGATGTGCGAGTCCATCTTAATAGAATCAAACACTAGAGCTAAGTAGACCCGCAGCCAATTAGACGCCATCTAGAGCTGCCCTTAACAAACCACCTGGTCAAGATATAATCTGTGCTAAATGAAAATCAGTTTGGGTTCCGTAAGGATAGAGGCACTAGAAGTACAGTTGAAGCATTGAGTGTTCTTGGATAATGAATTATAGACTAGGGCAGATAACTCTTTGTCTGCTTTATTGACAAAGACAAGACCTTTGCCAGAGTGCCAGTGTCCAGGCAGTGTTCAGGCAGTCTACAGGCAGTCTCCAGGAATTCTCCAGGCAGTCCAGGCAGTCTCCAGGCAGTGTCCAGGCAGTGTCCAGGCAGTCTCCAGGCAGTGTCCAGGCAGTTTCCAGGCAGTCAATAGTTTCACCTGCCTAGGCATTACTCTCACCAGAGAGGCAAATATCGACTGTGAGGTCAACAATAGGATGGCTAAGACAAGCTCTGCGTTTGGGAGGCTCCAAGCAAACGTCTGGAACCAACAAGGCATCAGTGTCCCCACCAAGGCAAAAGTGTATCGTATTGTAATAATATCCACTCTGAGACATGCCGGTAAAATATGAACGGTGTATAGCAGACATGTCAGACAGCTAATTGTTTTTATTTGAACTGTCTGCACATGCTGCTCAAGATCAGGTGGAAGGACAAACCGCTCAACTCTGACGTTCTCAACAAGACTAACACATTGAGCATCCATAGACTTATGTAACTAGCTCAGATAAGATAGACGGAACATGTTGTTCACGTGCTAGATGAGCGTATCTCCAAGCAACGGTTATACGGTGGTGAGTCCACAACAGATAGACGCTTATTGGCAGAATAAACGCTTCAGAGACTCATTGAAAATGTATCTGAAAAGCTTCAACATTGATGTCACCGCCTGTGAGATGCTGGCATAAAACCGTACCATCTGACACGCTAGTGTCATCGAAGGTGCTCAGAACGCAGAGAGTAAAGCCTTCGCGGAGACTCAGCGAAAACGTGCTGCTCGAAACAAATTAAAACTCACGACTGAACAACTGGCTCACCACATGAATGTGCCGAATGTGGCAGGTTATGCCGTGCCAGGATTGGTTTTTAAAAGAACATATTTCACAGAGCAAGTCTGATGATGTCGCTATCTTACGATGGCTAACTATTATTCTTATTATTACTAATAATTAAACTAATGTTGAACTTTTATGCAATTCAAACGACTAATATGTAGCTCAAGAAGGTAATAACAAGCTTAGTTCAAATCAGCAAAGGAGTGGATAGGGATGTTTATTATTATCGCCCGTTTAAGGCTCATTCAAAGGTGATGATATAAGAAATCAGTACACCATATACATACCAAGATATCTGGTATGAAGATTGGTGCTAATCAAACTAACGCGATGGCAATAGCCAAACAAACCAAACATAACTACAGTTATCGGCATCGAGGGACAGACCATGGAGCTAATGCAGATGTTTCTATGTAGGAGTCACATTATTATAGAGCATGGCCGTTGTGAAGTTGTAATCAGAATTAGGATAACAATGACATTTGTGAGAAATAAAAACTATTGAAATCAAGTAATATCAATATCGATCTACTGAAAAGAATCATCACAAACACATCAGACCCGCAGCACTGTGCGGCACGGAAACACGAACTATGATCAAAAAGGTTGAAAAGACATTAAACCTTTTCAGATGTGGTGTGCTTTCGCCGTGGTATGCTTTCGCCGTGGTGTGCTTTCGCCGTGGTCTACTTTAGATAGTCTGTTGCTTTTGCAGGAAGCAGAGAGTGAGCTGGACAGATAAAAAAGGTCAAACGAGCAAGTGCTTAAACATATAGGGACACATTCTAGTTGACCACGACAGGCGAATATGGCGACAGGGTTAGATCTTGTATATGATCAACTCTGCGACTTGGCGCTTAAATAGATTTAGATGAGGAAAATGTGACATAATACTAGCAGAACCTCTTAGATTAGTGGAAAAAACAATGGAAGAAGGAAGAGAACGATTATAGTAAGCAAATCCCTCCGTTGATTGGCTTGAGTTGATGGGTCTGTTAAAAGTCAAATAACTTGATAATTCCACTGCAATCCGAGCGATAACGTGAGCATGTTTACAATAAGGGTTGAACAGTCGAACAGATACCGGAGGTGTTCTCGGGAACCAGTTGTGCCACAAACTTCAGAACTTGACGTGCGTTAAGTCCCGTATTGGGCAACAAATAACAGTCAGTAGTGAGTGATGTTTAAAATGTCTGGTGCAGCACAATCTGTTCGCAGCGCTAGCCTGCACTTCTTTATACTTAATAATAAAACCGCTTTTATTTCATCCTGTGGAAGTAATTTTAGCATGTTAAAACAAGTTTCAATATATATTTATATGTTTATATTATTCTAGTGCCAATCAATACTCACAAAAGTCAACAACAATGCTAAACTTTTGAAACCAAACAATTCTACCACATCCCTCACTCCAACTGCTCCTGAAAGACTTTTCTGGATATCAACGTATAGAGGGGTAATAAAGCTTTTCTTAAATTTGGATTTACAGAAGTCAAGCTGGCAACCTTGAACAGTAAGCTGTCAATGTAATAATCTAATAATAACTGTTTATACGCTTTTTATTTATTTATATATAAATAGGATATGAAAAGCTATTGGTTATTTTGAATAGTAAGACTTCAAAATCATCGATCTAAACAGTCTGAATAGAAACTATAACATTGCTTCTACTTCTTCGTGTGCTCCTCCCTTTCCGTGTCCAAGCACCACCATTATATATCTTACATCCAGTATTGAGCGAAATGGATTGCCTTGTTAATTGCCTCAAGCATGTCTCACTTATTGCATGTTTCCTGGAGGTTGGGGCAGGTCTTCAGGTGGTCTGGGTCCTGTATTGCGCCACAATCACGTGTGTCATCATCTGTGTATCCTCATCGCTTCATATTCCTCTTACACTGTGATACACCAGTTCGGAGTCTGTTCAGCGACGTCCATGTTGTGTATGGAAGATGATGTCCAGGAGCAGGTTCCTCCCGAAGTTCCATCTCTGGGGCCTGCACCAATTCGTGCCATCTCTCGATAAGGCGACTTTCAAGGTGTGGGGTTTGTTGTATTTAGAAAGCTATGTCTGGATTTGAGTCCTGTGTTTTGTACCTGATGTCCAAACATTGGGTGCCTTGAGTCTTGTGTTTTGTACCTGATGTCCAAACATTGGGTGCCTTGAGTCTTGTGTTTTGTACCTGATGTCCAAACATTGGGTGCCTTGGGTCTTGTGTATGGTACCTGATGTCCAAACATTGGGTGCCTTGAGTCTTGTGTTTTGTACCTGATGTCCAAACATTGAGTGCCTTGAGTCTTGTGTTTTGTACCTGATGTCCAAACATTGGGTGCCTTGAGTCTTGTGTTTTGTACCTGATGTCCAAGCATTGGGTGCCTTGAGTCTTGTGTTTTGTACCTGATGTCCAAACATTGGGTGCCTTGAGTCTTGTGTTTTGTACCTGATGTCCAAACATTGGGTGCCTTGAGTCTTGTGTTTTCTACATGATGTCCAAACATTGGGCGCCTTGAGTCTTGTGTTTTGTACCTGATGTCCAAACATTGGGCGCCTTGAGTATTGTGTTTTGTACATGATGTCCAAACATTGGACGCCTTGAGTCTTGTGTTTTGTACATGATGTCCAAACATGGGGTGCCTTGAGTCTTGTGTTTTGTACATGATGTCCAAACATGGGGTGCCTTGAGTCTTGTGTTTTGTACCTGATGTCCAAACATTGGGCGCCTTGAGTCTTGTGTTTTGTACATGATGTCCAAACATTGGGCGCCTTGAGTCTTGTGTTTTGTACATGATGTCCAAACATTGGGTGCCTTGTGTCGAGCTCCTGTTTTTCTCGTTCGACTTCTGCTGCGACGCTTCATCGGATCTCGGAGGGTACTATGCCAATTATGGGATATATTTTATCAAGGGGTGGGTTTTAGGCTACTATCCCACCCGCCTCATTTATTGCTGTATCAACTAGTTTCGCATGAGCAGAGTTTTTCCAGACTGGCGCAGCGTATTCAGCTACGGACAAACACAAGGCAAGTGTAGATGTCCGAAGGACTGATGGCTGTGCCGCCCCGCCGCCCCCCCCCCCCCCATGTTGGGTCGGTCAGTTTTCTGATGATATTATTTCTTGCGTGTATCTTACGCTTTGTGTCTTGGCTGTGCGTTATGTAAGACAATGTGCGGTCTAATTTCACGTCTAGATATTTGGGAGCCGTGCAGTGTTCAAGCTCCTGCCCTTACCACCTAATTTGAAGTTTTCTTTTTGTCTCTATCTTTCTGAGGTGGTAGGCACATACCTGGGTTATACTGGAATTTGGTTTAAGGTCATTGTTGTGGTAGTATTCTGCCAAGGCATTGAGAGAACTTGACAGTTTGCTTTCCACTTCCTCAAACCCTTTTCCCTGGGCAGCAACTGCTGTGTCATCAGCATAGATAAAGTTTCTTGTGTCTGTGTCCATGGGTAGGTCATTAGTATATATGTTATATAGCATGAGTGCTAGGACACTTCCTTGTGCCAGGCTGTTGTTTTGGTTTCGCCATCTGCTGTCTGTTTCCCCCAGAGTTACATAGAATCGCTTATTTTTCAGGAAGCATTTGATATTGGTCAGACGCCAGTCTTTTGTTATGGTGTATAGCTTTGATAGTAGTCTCCGATGGTTTATTGTGTCATATGCTGCACTTAGATCAATATAGACCACTCATGTAATCTGTTTGCATTCGTAACCATCCTCTATTAATTGTGTTAGGTTAAGGATTTGACTGCTGCAAGATCTTCCAGGTCTGAAACCAGATCGTTCCTTGATCAGCTTCTCATCTATCGAGGGGGAGATGCGATTCAAGACCAGCCTTTCGATACTGGACGGAAATTCTTAGGTTCGGTTGGTGGTTTTCATGGTTTTATCAGCGCAACCACATGAGATTTCCTCCAGATCTTAGGAATTTGCATTTTGTCAATGCACGATTTCACGAGCTTTAGCAGCCATTTGATTGTTTCTGGTCTGAATTTTACAATTTGTTCTGTTCTCAGTTCATCGGGACCAGCTGCTTTATAGTTTTTCATTTGATTTATTGTATGATTTATTTCCTCTATGGAGAAGGGTGTATTCATTTCGTCGTTCTCATTCTGACATTGACGTTGGATCTTTGTTTGCTCAGTTTTGTGATTGATTTTCCCATTCATCAGTAATTGGTGGGTTATTTGGTTCAGGGTAACTTGCTAGGAGCAGCATTGCGATTTGTACACGACTTTTGTTGACCTGACGAACGGTTTTGACCCTGTCAACAGGAAAGCACTCTAGAAAATAATGGCGACATTATGCTAATCTGAAACATTCATTACCGTTGTCCGCCAGCTTAATGAGGGTATGTTGGCTCGTCTACTGAATGCTGGTGAATTGTCTGCAGCATTCCCTGGCATACATGAAGTAAAACGGCAGCGAGCTGGTCTCAACGTTATTTAATATAGTATTTAGGGCTATGCTTCTACACATGGGTGTGCCACTGACAAACATATCAGATATAGAACGGACAGTCGTTCAATCTGAGGCGTCTACGGCTCTCCCCCCTTCCCTGCCCTCCTCCCCACAAATATTATATATGAAAGAAGCATCCATTTTAGATCTCCCCTTGAATGAAAGCCATATAGTCCTGCTTGCAGATGCTCTGGCCGTAGTCACAGCACTAAAAAGCCAGAAAAATACTGAACTTAATGATTTAAGAGCAGTACTCTGTCAACTATGCCAGCAGTCCGCACCAAAAAGGGTAGTGGTGCAGTGGGTTCCATCTCACTGCAACATCCAAGGCAACGAGGAGGCAGACTGGCAAAAGAAGGTGCAAAACTGCCACAACCAGATACTAGTATGACATACGAAGAGTCAAAACGGCTTATTAGAGCTAGATACATGACCAAATGGGAAACCGAACATACTGGCTACACCAAAAACGATGCATATTACCAGTTGAACAGAAGAGAGCAGGTCGTGGTCTTCAGACTTCGCACTGGCCACAATAGACTGAGGTACCACCTATTCAACAAATTGAAGATAGGTGGCACCGACGAATGCCCGTGTGGTACCGGGAAAATGACCGCTGAGCATTTGCTGCAAAACTGCCCAACATACGAGGATCAGAGAGAGCAGATGTGGCCATCACCAGTGGCAACACTATAGAAGCTCTATGGCAGTGTCGACAGCCTCAGGATGGCCGCTGCCTTTTTCGAAAAAAATGATTACTGTCTGACTGCGTACGATGAAGAAGAAGAAGATCTCCCATTGGGATCAAGATGCTGAGCCACGCATGACCTGCAGTGGTCAGAGACCCATAGCTGACTGTTAGCATCAGGGCCAGCGAACCATAGCTGCCAAGACCCTTCTACACCTCCACGCGGTGATCCTGGATAACAGGCTGCAGCAGGGCAGACTGGCTAAGGAGAAGGGATCGAAGAGGGAATGCTAACCCGGTACTCAAAAAATGCTAGCTGAAGTCGGACCGAAAGGTGCAAATATCGCAGCCAAGCTGTAAACTACGACACAACGCATTCCATTCTCTGGACTACATTCTGCTACTTAAGCGTTTTCAGGGTTTGGTAGCGGGAGATTGA
Source organism: Ariolimax columbianus (assembly GCA_036924085.1). Classification (NCBI taxonomy): domain Eukaryota; kingdom Metazoa; phylum Mollusca; class Gastropoda; order Stylommatophora; family Arionidae; genus Ariolimax; species Ariolimax columbianus. Next base: position 85,245,012 of record JAVGWX010000009.1, on the reverse strand, counting down.
GAACGAACGAAGAAGAAGAAGAAGAAAAAGAAAAAGAAGATCTCCCCTTTGCTGACGACTGTGTCATTAACACGTGCCCAGATAAGGTCATGCAGACCACCATGGGCAATTTGTCTTCTGGGTGAATTAATTTGGTCATATATGGGTCAAGATGGCGCCGGACATGGTCGCAGTCGATTTCTCTCTTGATTAAACGGTGTTTTGTTTGTGTTTTCTATGATAACTCTCGGACTATTAACGTGATTCCTGGAAATAAATGTGCCGACTTGTGAATTAAGCATACTAATGTGAAAGAAGTGATGCAACGAAGTATATAACAGTGTATTTTTAGTCGTGAAAGGTAGACTAATGTGTACAGTTTCGATGGGGCAAAGCGTGGCTGAAACTTGACCCGGTCAAAAGCTAGTGTCGCTCCGTGCTGTATCGTGACCCAGATAACGAAGCATGAACACTGAAACGAAGGAGGTCATCCTGACCCCGTCAAACATACGGTACGTCAGAAAGGAGCTCATCACGCTTCGATCAGCACACTACGTCCCTTCAAACTCAGATCTACATCTGTTGCGTGTGCTGAAAATACACTTAACCGAGGAGGCATCGGAACTCACAAGTATACAATCAAGGCGGAAGACCAGAGGATCGAGAGGTGGAAGAAGAATACACAAACAAATGCACTCAGAAACAGATACCTCAAAGCTCAACCCCAGCGATAAAAGAGAAGGGAAGGGCTACCGAGATAATGAGGTACACGCTGACACCATACTGTCTGCATCCGAACCCTTCACTTGAAGTCTTGACAATGTCTTGCCTCTAGAACATGTTGAGTCCGGACGAGAGAGTGAGGAAGATCCTGCGCACATCACCCTCACTATAAACACATTGCGCAACTCACGACATCACCCTACAGATCACACCCTGACTAGCAGCTCGCAACTGGCAGGGCCCCTAAACTGCAGCGGCGGAACAGGCAGAAAATGATCACGAAAACTACCCATCACGCTTGCAACATGGAATGTCCGCACGCTACTGGACAACACCAAAGCAAACAGACCCGAACGACGGACAGCACTGATCTCCAGAGAACTGGCTAAATACATCTGCATAGCTGCCCTGAGCGAGACACGACTGGCAGAGGAAGGGCAGATCACAGAAGAAGGCGCTGGTTATACTTTCTTCTGGAGCGGCCGCAGCAAAGAAGAACGCAGTGAAGCTCGAGTTGGATTTGCCATCAAAACCAACATGGTCGACAAGCTCACAAGCATGCCCAGAGGAATTAATGACCGCCTGATTACACTGCGTCTCCCCCTAATAGGAGGGCGCCATGCAACACTCATCAGTGCATATGCACCCACAATGACAAATTCTCAGGAAACAAAAGATACGTTTTATGAGGACATTGAGGCGCTCATCGCTGCAGTCCCCAAATCTGACAAACTGGTCATCCTCGGTGATTTTAACGCAAGGGTTGGCACAGACCATACAGCCTGGGAGGGGGCCATTGGCAGACATGGTATCGGAAAATGCAATAGTAACGGACTGCTCCTTCTGAGGACATGTGCCGCAAATGAACTACTTATTACAAACACAGCTTTCCGACTACCTGTCCGAAATAGAACCACATGGATGCACCCAAGGTCCCGCCACTGGCACCTCATTGACTATATTATCATCAGACGTAGGGATCGAGCGGATGCTATGGTAACGAAGAGCATGTGTGGTGCAGAATGTTGGACCGACCATCGACTTGTCATTGCCAAGCTAAACTTCAAGATCCAGCCCAAAATGCGCCCCCAGGGAAAGAAACCACCGAGGAGGCTAAATGTCTCTCAGCTGAAATACGAACCCACGAGAGGAGGCTTCCAGGAAGAGCTTGAGGGTAGACTGTCTGAGCTTCGTTTTGAAAAGAACGACATCGAAGAGAACTGGGCATCATTGAGAAATACACTCTACGATACAGCTGTTAAACACACTGGCCCACTCACGCGCAAGCATAAGGACTGGTTTGATGAGAACGATCTAGAAATACAGGGCCTTCTCGATGCAAAACATGAAGCGCACAGGGAATACCAGAGGGGCACACCATCTCCGGCAGTAAAAGCTGCCTTCAATACTGCTCGCAAAGCTGTCCAGACCAGGCTTAGAGAGATGCAAGACTCCTGGCTCAGCAAAAGAGCTGACGAAATTGAGATGTTCGCCGAGCGTCATGACACCAAACGGTTTTACGAGGCACTGAAAGCTCTCTACGGCCCGCAGCCCTCTAGTAATACTCCAGTTCGCAGTGCGGATGGGGTACTGCTAACAGATAAGGTTCAGATTATAGACAGATGGGCAGACCACTTCTGCAAAATACTAAACTACCCATCGTCCATAAATGAAGAGGCCATTCGGCGAATGCCGCAGGTGGAACTGAACCTGGTGTTGGATGAAGTCATTACTGAGGAGGAAGTCGACAGGGCAATCAGTTCACTATCTATAGGGCAAGCTCCAGGACCTGATGCAATACCAGCAGAGGTATATAAGACAGCTGGCCCATCCCTCACCAGAAGGATCACTGAACTCTTCTGTCACATGTTGGCTGAAGGTAAAATTCCGCAGGAGCTAAAGGACGCCTCAATCGTTCACCTATACAAAAGAAAAGGCAACCGTCAGGAATGCGACAATCATCGTGGAATATCGCTACTCTCCGTAGCAGGCAAGATCCTAGCGCGCTTACTGCTAAACAGGCTCAACAAACACCTTGAACAAAGCCACCACCTCCCAGAAAGCCAATGTGGATTCAGAGCCGGAAGAGGAACAGTGGACATGATTTTTGCCGCTCGCCAAGTACAAGAGAAGTGTCCAGAGCAAAATCAGGCCTTGTACACCACTTTTATTGATTTGACAAAGGCATTTGATACAGTAAACAGAGGAGGGCTGTGGATGATAATGTCTAAGTTTGGCTGCCCCAACAAGTTCATAACAATGGTGAAACCGCTACACGAAGGCATGTGTGCTCGTGTACTGGACAGCGGTGCAATCTCTAAAACGTTTCTAGTATCAAACGGAGTAAAACAAGGATGTGTACTCGCCCCGACTTTGTTCAGCATGATGTTCGCGGCCACGATGACAGACGCCTTCAGATCACTGGAGCTTGGAATACCCATAAAGTACCGCACAGATGGCAAGTTACTCAATTCCAGAAGAATGAAGGCCAAAACCAAAGTGGCTGGCGACATAATCAGGAAACTTGTATTTGCTGACGACTGCGCTCTAATGAGCAACTCAGAACTGAACATGCAGGTTGGAATGGACCAGTTCTCTGCCGCATACGAAAATTTTGGCCTAACCATAAATGCCAAAAAAACAGGTCATGTACCAACCAGCACCAGGCATGCCGTACACAAAACCAGAGACTACAGTCAGCGGGCAGACGTTGAATGCCGTAGACAAATTCACATATCTGGTCAGCACGCTGTCGAGATCTGTCAGCCTAGACGATGAGGTGGCAAGCAGAATAGCAAAGGCCAGCACAGCCTTTGGTAGAATGCGCTCGATGGTCTGGGCACGTCGTGGCATCAGCGTCAAGACCAAACTCAAAGTCTATCGTGCAACCATCATTCCAACCCTACTATACGCTTGCGAAAGCTGGACTGTATACTCTGGACATGCAAGGAGGTTAAACCACTTCCACACAGGTTGCATGAGGCGAATATTCCACATCCGATGGCAAGATCGTGTCACTGACATCGAGGTTCTCTCGAGGGCTAACATGCCCAGCATCCATGCACTGCTAGAAAAATCACGACTAGGATGGGCCGGACACCTCGTCCGTATGTCAGACGAGCGGCTCCCAAAGAAGCTTCTCTACGGCGAGCTGAGAGAGGGATGGCGCGAGAGAGGGCACCCAAAGAAACGTTTTAAAGACGGTCTGAAGGACTCACTAAAAAGTTGCCAGATAGACATCGACACCTGGGAATGTCTTGCGCAAAACAGATCTGACTGGAGACGCGCAGTCAAATCGGGTGTAGCTGCCTGTGAAGATGACCGTGTTATGAAAGCCCAGAACAGACGCGAGACGCGGAAATCCCGAGCAGCGGGAACACCATCCCCTTCTACAAACCTCGTGTGCCCGATATGTAGCAGATGTTTTCGTGCTCGCATTGGCCTGTTCAGCCACATGCGCACCCACACCCAACAGGGAAATCTGTGACAAGGATGATGTCGGCGGTCCTCATCGACAACGATGGACAGCTATTATTATTATAATTTGGTCTCACAGATAATACAAAGAAAGCTAGTATAATGTTTATACCGGCTTCCAGACCCCCCATAATGAACCAATAATCGCTGTACAGGAGCAACATCCAAAATCAGCCGATAGCATTACCTATCTTGCTAGTATTCTCCACAGAGAAGTGATTAACAACTCTGTGGTTCAGAACAGGATTGCTAAGGCAAGTGCTGCTTTTGGAAGCCAGCGAGTGAATGTTTCGGACCGTCAGTGCATCATTGTTGCCACCAAGATCAAGGTCTAGCATGTTGTGGTGCTTCCACTCTTCTATGCGCGTGCGAATTGTGACCAGTCTAAAGCAGACATGTCACTAAATTCAACCATTTCCGCATGAACTCTCTTCGCTGGTTGCTTGAGATCAGTTGGCGGGATGAAGTACCCAGCTCTGAAGTCGTAAACCAGGGCTTGGCTCTCGAGCATTTTGACGCTGTTAAAGGGAGATGAGATCAGATGAACTGACTACCTCAACTTTGAAGTTTTCAGCAAGGCTCAGCTCTCCATCATCCTGACGCTGCTGCAGTGAGATCAGATCAGATGAACTGGCTACCTGTTCTAGTTTATCGAGCTCGTACGGCCATTTGCGATCGCATCTGAATACACATGATGACGCTGTCGTCATCTTTGCTTTCAATGGGCAACTATGTAATAGTAGCAGTAGTGGTTGCAGTAGTAGTGATAGTAGTAGTAGTAGTGGTAGTAGTAGTAGTGGTAGTAGTAGTAGTGGTAGTAGTAGTAGTGGCAGTAGTAGTACTAGTAGAAAGAGGAGGAGGAGGAGAAGAAGTAGTAGTAGTAGTAGTAGTAGTATGAGGATGAGAAGTAGGAGTAGTAGTTGCGTAGTAGTGGTAGTAGTAGTAGTAGTAGTAGTAGCAGTAGTAGTAGAAGCGGTAGTAGTAGTATGGCAAGTAGTAGCGTACAGTAGTAGTAGGGGAAGAAGTAGCGTACTAGTGATAGTAGTAGTAGGAGGAGGAGAAGAAGTAGGAGTAGTAGTAGCGTTGTAGTGGTAGTAGTAATTGTAGCAGTAGGAGTAGTAGTAATTGTAGCAGAAGCAGTATAATAGCAGTGGTAGAAGTAGTGCCAATATCGAGCAATATAGTAGTGGTAGAAGTAGTGTAATATATATTACAGTCAATACTTTGGCTCCCGGGCTCCCTTTTATACTCGGGCCCGGATACAGTGTACGCCTTGTACACCATCTCTTATAGGCCCTGCTAGACTGGTCTGGGCTGGAAGGTCCCGCTCCTTAAAGGAAAGTGAAGCGTCTGTTAAAGACACTCCTTTCCATGTGTAGAGATCGCCGCTGGATTCACTGTTTGGCTTGCTGGACAGGAGTTTCCATGTAAATGGACTCTCCTACATTATTGTGTCCCCAGCAGCACCTTGATTAAGGGCTCATTGTTTCTTCTAAGGCGTGACCGAGTACCCGGCGGTATAACTGGGAGGGCAGATTGGGCTCATTAACCTTGATTGGCAGCCAATCTAAGAGAAGGTAACTCTGACTAGAGCTGAGGGCTAGCGTCAGGATCAGTGACCCAGAGCTCAGGGCTAGCGTCAGGATCAGTGACCCAGAGTTGCCAAGACCCTTCTTTACCTCCACCTAGTGATTCTGGATGCAGCTTCGCCAACTCAGATTGGCAAAGGAATAGGGATCGAAGAAGGAAGGATATCCCTGTACCCAAAAATGCCATGGTGCTGTCAGATATGTCGGATCGGAAGGTGCAAATATAGCAGTCAAGCTGTAAACTACGACACAACGTTTTCAGCTTTCCGAACTACATTCTGTCATATGCTAAGCCATTTTTCAGGGCCTGGAAACGAATATTTGAGAACGGAAGAAGAAAAAGACACATTTTCTGGCTATCAGATGGCACCCTGTTGGAATTCTTTGCATATACTTTCTTAATTTTCCTTCTGGCCCCTACTTTCACGGTTCCCACACTGCTCTGGGATCATCAGGACATACCCTGTTTACAGATAATAATTATTACATTACTATGTGTAACATTTACAGATTCTTCGAGAACAAAGAGCACTGGTTTCTTCTTCTTCATCATCGTACGCAGTCAGACAGTAACCATTATTTTTTCGAAAAAAGCAGCCGTCATCCTGTGGCTGTCGACACTGCCATAGAGCTTGTCTAGTGTTGCCACTGGTGATGGCCATATCTGCTCTCTCTCTGATCCTCGTATGTTGGGCAATTTTGCAGCAAATGCTCAGCGGTCATTTTCCCGATACCACACGGGCATTCGTCGGTGCCACCTATCTTCAATTTGTTGAATATGTGGTACCTCAGTCTATTGTGGCCAGTGCGAAGTCTGAAGGCCACGACCTGCTCTCTTCTGTTCAACTGGTAATATGCATCGTTTTTGTTGTAGCCAGTATGTTCGGTTTCCCATTTGGTCATGTATCTAGCTCTAATAAGCCGTTTTGACTCTTCGTGTGTCATACTAGTATCAGGTTGTGGTAGTTTTGCACCTTCTTTTGCCAGTCTGTCGGCCTCCTCGTTGCCTTGGATGTTGCAGTGAGATGGAACCCACTGCACCACTACCCTTTTTGGTGCGGACTGCTGGCATAGTTGACAGAGTACTGCTCTTAAATCATTAAGTTCAGTATTTTTCTGGCTTTTAAGTGCTGTGACTACGGCCAGAGCATCTGTAAGCAGGACTATATGGCTTTCATTCCTTGAGCACTGGTTTAACCAGTGATACATGACACTAAATAATTTCGTATTGCTTTTGCTGCAGGCATGATTTGAATCAACATTTCAATTTTATTAACTTTAAAAAAAAAATAAGAGTTACAACATTCAATTGGTAAGTATGACAAACCAGCAATGACTTAAACTCAATCGTATATGCAATACATAAAAATCTATTTTGTTATTGTGCGAGGATCATTCAGTAACTATCCGATCTGATGTAATTTCTAGACAACTTTGAGAGATGAATGTAAATTAACTGGACCATTTTTCGATGTAATTTTTTACCAGTGCAACATATATTCTGTATTCCGGCATTGTATAATTTTTTTGGCTGGTACCTGAGTCTTTCGAGAACTTCCTGACACACTTCGTCATCCGTGTGAAACTTGTGGGCTCCAAGATGTTTTTCCAGAGGGCAAAAATGTGAAAATCACTCGTCAAGTCGGGTGATTCGCCGTTCGCTCAAAATAACCTATTGGACACTGTATGCGTTCACTCGTAATGACACTTTCTGATTTACCTTCACAAGTCATAGAGGGGACATAAACATGCTAGAAAGAATACAAAAAAGAGCGACAAAGAGGATAGTGGGATTCCAGAATTACAGTTATGAGGAACGACTCAGAAAAACCGGCCTACAGTGTCTCGAAGAGAGAAGAATTCGTGGTGACCTAATACAGGTTTATAAGATGATCAGAGGAATCGATAAATTAGACCATAACAAGTTTTTAAAAATACAGCCACCTACAATAACACGAGGGCATAGCTACAAGCTGACTAAAGAGAGGTCCAGGTTAGATATTAGGAAATATTTTTTTAGTCAGAGAGTGGTGTCTGCTTGGAATGCATTGCCAGGGGAGGTAGTAGAGGCAGGGACAGTTAATGCATTTAAGAATAAACTGGATGCGCATAGCTTTTAGAGCAAGGTGATGTAAATGTAACTGGTTGTATACAGACTATACAGGGTCTTCTAAACCAGTATAAAAACGTTAAGTTAAGTTAAGTTAAGTCTCGTCCTCGATAAATTCACGACCTTCGGGAAGTGTTTACACCGTCCAAGCACGGATGAACTTGCTCAGTCTGTTCTCCAAACACGCATGACAGTCGACGATGAATTTCACCAGGTTGTGAATCTTATTTCATCTGAAATTGTATCCCACACGTTCCTGCACTGGATTGAATGAGCCTGGAGCCATTAAAAAAAATATTTGCCCATTCCACCACCAGGTGTCAGACATTTACTGTTCACTTTGGAATAGTTACTTTACTTGATAAATGTCGTTTCGGGTTGTCCTGACAAAATCCGGATACTTGCTGGACGCCCTAGTATTAAAACCTAAATGTAGCAGCGATTTGTCAAAAGTATTGACACATACATAACAACGAATTAAATGTAAATTCAATTTGATTTGTAACAGGTGAGGCATGAACTATAAAAACAGCACAAAATGGGAACATTCAGAAAATGGAATACGTAAAATAAGCATGAAGTCAAAGATGTAGATTGACATTTCATGAAAAACCTATAATTTATCATGAGAGTAGAGAAAACACAAATATTTCAACATCTCTGCAATTGAGAATATTAGTGGACATTTAGTATTTGCGCAATCTTTAAAATAGGATTCCTTAATTATCTACAAACATCATTTATAAGACATGAAACAATTAAGACAGGACAGCAACAGAACAGGAAACAATTAAGACATGGCGGTTACAAGACATGAACAAATTAATACAGAACGGCTACAAGACATGAAACAATTAAGACAGTTTGGCTACAAGACATGAAACAATTAAGACAGTACGGCTACAAGCCATGCAACAATTAAGACAAGACGGCTACAAGACATGAAATAATTAATACAGGACGGCTATAGAACATGAAACAATTAAGAGAGGACGGCTACAAGAAATGAAACAATTAATGCGGGACGGCTACAAGACAAAAAAAACAATTAAAACAGGACGGTTAGACATGAAACAATTAAGACAGGACTGCTACAAGAAATGAAGAAATTAGGACAGAACGTCTGCAAGACATGAAACAATTAATACATGGCGGCTACAAGACAGAGAACAATTATAACAGGAAGGCTACAAGATAGGAAACAATTAAGACAGTACGGATAAAAGACATGAAGCAATTATTACAGGACGGCTACAAGACATGAAATAATTGATAAAGAATGGCTACAGAACATGAAACAATTACGACAGGACGGCTACACGACATGAAAAAATTAAGACAGGACGGCTACACGACACGAAACAATTAATAAAGATGACAGTTTTATGATAATGAAAAAAAGATAACAAAGTGAGAGTAAAATCAATCTTCGACAGGTTCATTAAGTGCTTAGCAAAATAAAGATTGTCACCACCAATGTCACAACAGAAATAAAGAAAGAGAAGGACGCATATGTCAGCCTTATTGCCAGTTTCGCAAATTTTATAGCCCTGTCAATGTTTCCGTTCATGATTCCATCATTAAATTCTTTCTCAATTCTGAAAGCAAAATATGCTGCAAATATGCCTAAAGGAAAGAATGCAATACAAGCAATAATAGATGATGTTTTGAGATATTTAATCCGCTGCGGATTAAGGGAAGGTCTCGACCTATGAAGTGAAACTCCTTTAGGGGCAATGTAGCGAGACCCATCTGCTCTTGTCACCAATTGTAACTGCCAGACATTGCCTTCTCTAGACCTATGCTGAAAATTAATCACTGACGGTATCTGAGCTCGGTTGATTACTCCATGTTCAGTTGATTCAATGATGCCCTTGTAGGATGTTTCGGCGGTGCATGCAGTACTACTTCCGTGATTGGTCACCGGCTCAACAACAGTGCTGCCTTCCTTTGGTCTCTCACTGTACACTTCCTGTTCCAGGTGAGGCTGTAGTTGAAGATCTGGGTATGAGCGACCAATGTCAGGTACATTACCAGCTTCATCTTCGTCCACAAAATGAGTGAAGCCAAAACCGCCATTTTGTGACATCTTGATAAATAATGTGAAAAAAGAACAATTATGTTGATAATAATGAATCTGTGATAACACACCTGTACTCTAAACATTACACAGGTAAATATCTTCTATTTTTAGCACCGTAGAATTACAAGAATAATACTGTTAATTACAGGGCAGAGTCATAGGGACACAAATCGGAGTGACCAATGTTAAGCTCTATGGGTACACAAACACCGTTTAAGAATGCTGGAACTGATAACTTTAAAACCTTGATCCGACAAGGAATTATCAATTCAAACTATTCCTTACAGAGGGTCACGATTAGCAGGTGGGCAAGCGGGACTTAAACGGTACCCAGCCATACGTAACACAAGTACAGACACGATGGTCAAGCAAATCTGACATGAGCAAGCAACTCTGACATGAGCAAGCACTTCCTAGCCACGTGTAAGGCGGAGCCATGTTCGTTATCAAACTTAGGGATTATTTATCTACGCTGACCATCATTTGGGAGTATAGAAAACTTGCCGAGAGAAATTTGTGTTTTGTCCGATACTAGGCAAGATAGAACATTCTGGTTAACGCTTTCTTCACATAATTGGGGATAGGACAGCTAGAGGCTTATATAACGGAAAATTCAACCAAGATCGGAGCTTAGATCGTATGTTCATGGACTACAACAAGTGGTAGTAATTTTACAATTGATGTTTCTTCCTTCCTGAGTTGAGACTTGCACGTTCGTCTAGAGAGAAAGGTTTGGGCCTGGGCAAGAGTCAAGGGCTGGACATAGGACTGACAGATTGAAGAACCCTCTACGGAAACTCAGCCACGTGGACCAAACCTGATTCATAAACTGGCAACCATATTCTGAAAGCTTTGTGTGGGAATAGATCTCACGAAACAAATTTGAAAGTCTCATGTGCAAATAGATCTAACGAGAAGATATGTTAATGAGATCTGAAAACATTGTCCGTTAGCAGTCCTGGGAGCTAAGACAAAACAACAAGCATACCAGCTTACACCGAACTATCCAGGAGCCTTGAACTTAGAATTAACTCTTTAGCTAGATTGTCTTAAAGTAGAAGAACCCAGACTAGTCAGTCAGACGAAGAGAATCTGAGCAAAAGTAGAAGAAAAAAAACTATCCGTGTAAATTGAACGAAACTCCCGTACAGTGCGACTGACGTCATAGTTGTGTGTGTAAAACTAGATTTCGGTGTACATACTTGTATAGAAGAATTAGTTCGGTAGTGAACTTTCTCATAAACAGATAAGGGATTAAGATGCTGAGCTGCAGTGGTCAGTGACCCATAGCTGACTGCTAGCGTCAGGGCCAGCGAACCAGAGCTGCCATGACTCTTCTACACCTCCACGCGGTGATCCTGGATAACAGGTTGCAACAGGGCAGACTGGCTAAGGAGGGAAGAGAGAATGCTAAACCGGTACTCACAAAATGCTTGCTGAAGTTGGATGTGTTGGACCAAAGGTGCAAATATCGCAGTCAAGCTGTGAACTACGACACAACGCATTTCGTTCGCTGGACTACATTCTGCTACTTAAGCCCTTTCAGGGTTTTGTTGTGGGAGATTGAGAACGAACGAAGCCAAGCCACAAAGCCAAGCCATATACAGATAAGCCATTGTTTGGTATAAGTTATAACTCTTTTATTGTGTACCATGTCATGCAGTGGTCTCGAGGTTATATCTCCGCTTTGAGTGCCGGAGGTCGCGAGTTCAAATCACGGAGGAGACCGGTTTTTTTTCACATGGATCTTCTGGTAAAAATGTCCCTGATCTTGGGTAGTGAGATCTTCTTCTTCTTCTCCATCGTACGCAGTCAGACATCAACCTTTATTTTTCGAACAAAGCAGCGATCATCCTGAGGCTGTCGACACTGCCATAGAGCTTGTCTAGTGTTGTCACTGGTGATGGCCACATCTGCTTTCTCTGGTCCTCGTATGTCGGGCAGTTTTGCAGCAAATGTTCAGCGGTCATTTTCCCGGTTGCCGCACGTGCATTTGTCAGTGCCACCTATCTTCAATTTATTGAATAGGTGGTACCTCAGTCTGTTGTGGCCAGTGCGAAGTATGAAGACCACGACCTGCGTCTCTTCTGTTCAACTGGTAATAGGCATCGTTTTTTTGTGTAGCCAGTATGTTCGGTTTCCCATTTGGTCATGTATCTAGCTCTAATAAACCTTTTCGACTCTTCGAATGTCACACTAGTATCTGGTTGTGGTAGTCTTGCACCTTCTTTTGCCAGTCTGTCTGCCTCCTCGTTGCCTTGGATGTTACAGTGGGATGGAACCCATTGTAACACTACTCTTTTTGGTGCGGACTGCTGGCATAGTTGACATAGTACTGCTCTTAAATCATTAAGCTCAGTATTTTTCTGGCTTTTTAGTGCTGTGACTACGGCCAGGGCATCTGTAAGCAGGACTATATGGCTTTCATTACTCTTGCTTGTCACCATTTCATCTACTGCAGCCCTCAGTGCCTCTGCTTCCGCTCTGAAATTGCTTGAGTATTTTCCAGTTGCCACTGACCGTGTTACTTTTCTACCATTTGGTAGGCACAGGAATACCCCTGCCACTCCGTTCTGTGTTGTGTTTGTTACAGAACGGTCGGTGTATGCATGGGTCCAGTCTAATCTTGGGTAGTTTTTCGTTATGTACCTCAGGGTTGTATCTCTTCTTTTTTTTCAGTCTGCCTGTTTTTGTTTCCAAAACTTGGTATGTTTTCTACCACCTCTGGAAATATATGCTGCCTCCAGGTAGGGTTTCGTACAGTAGGGATGGGCTTTGGTGTTGTTAATGCGTTCATAGGGTCTTCGCTCATCTTTGCTTTAGTTATTTCTGCAGTTTCTCCGCTTTAGTTTCCTTCTTCTTCTTCTTCTTCGTACGCAGTCAGACAGTAACCATTATTTTTTCGAAAAAAGCGGCGGTCATCCTGACGCTGTCGCCACTGCCATAGAGCTTGTCTTGCAGTTCCACTGGTGATGGCCACATCTGCTCTCTCTGGTCCTCGAATGTCGGGCAGTTCTGCAGCAGATGTTCAGCGGTCATTTTACCAGTACCGCACGGGCATTCGTCGGTAACACCTATCTTCAGTTTGTTGAATAGGTGGTACCTCAGTCTATTGTGGCCAGTGCGAAGTCTGAAGACAACGACCTGCTCTCTTCGGTTCAACTGGTAATAGGCATCGTTTTTGGTGTAACCAGTATGTTCGGTTTCCCATTTGGTCATGTATCTGGCTTTGATAAGCCGTTTTGACTCTTCGTACGTCATACTAGTATCTGTTTGTGGTAGTCTTGCACCTTCTTTTGCCAGTCTGTCTGCCTCCTCGTTGCCTTGGATGTTGCAGTGTGTTGGGACCCACTGTACCACTACCCTTTTTGGTGCGGACTGCTGGCACAATTTGCAGAGTGCTGCTCTTAAGTCATTAAGCTCAGTGTTTTTCTGGCTTTTTAGCGCTGTGACTACGGCGAGAGCATCTGTAAGCAGGACTATTTGGCTTTCATTTTCATTGTGTGTCACCATTTCTTCCACTGCCGATCTCAGTGCCTCTGCCTCCGCTCTGAAATTGCTTGTGTACTTACCAGTAGCGAATGGCAGTGTTATTTGTTTGCCATTTGGTAGGTTCAGGAATGCTCATGCCCCTCCGTTCTGTGTATTGTTTGTTACAGAATCGTCGGTGTATGCATGGGTCCAGTCCATGCTTGGGTAGCTTTTCGATATGAAGCTAAGGGTAGTATCTCTCCTTTCTTTTTCAGTCTGGCAGTTTTTGTTTCTAATACCTGGTATATTTTCTACCACCTCTGGAAATATATCCTGCCGCCAGGTAGGTTTTCGTACAGTAGTGATGGGTTTTGGTGTTGTTAGTGCGTTTATGGGATCTTCGTGCATCTTTGCTTTGGCTATTTCTGCAAAGTTTCTCCGCTTTAGTTTCCCATTTCCCAAATTGTTTAGTCTCTGGTGCATTGGATGGTCAGTCAGTCTTCGGAGTTTCTCTGACTGCAGCTGGCCTCTGCAGTCTCTTCTATCGGTCATGGATTGCAGTTTTGTAATCTTTTCAAGTTCTACAATTGGCGTTGACTTCATGCCTCCTGTTATAACTCTCATGGCTTGGTTTTGAAGTTTGCTAACTTTATCGAAGTTCGCATTTGCTGCTGTTGTCCATGCCGCAATGCCATACTCGAGAACTGGTCTCACTCTTCCAGTGTACAGTTTCTTTAGTATGCCTTCGTCTGCTCCCCAGCTTGTGCCAGCAAGTTTCCTCATGATTGCCATTTTTTCTCTGGCTCTCACTCGGTTTCTCTCGATCTGACTTTTCCATGTCATGCGCTGATCAAATGTGACTCCCAGATAGGTTGGGTCGTCGTTTGGCTGCAGGAATTTGCCATTTAAGCTTAATTTGGTATTTTGGGGTTTGATTGAAAGCGAGAATATTGTGCATGTGGTTTCTCCTCGTTTATTTTGACCAGCCATGAGTTCGCCCACTCTTCCAGCGATGTTAGGGCCTGCTGCATCCGATTTCTTGCTATGGTGAGATTCTTTTCAGAGGTCCACATAGCCAGATCGTCTGCAAACATTGAGCTAAGGACTCTCCTTGGTATATTCTCTGTAATGTCGTTTATATACACCAGGAAGAGTGTGGGTGACAGTACTCCCCCTTGGGGTAATCCCTGCTCGAGTGTCACCTTTTTGCTCATCTGCCCTTGTACTTGGACTCTGGCCGTTCTTTGTTTGAGGTAGTGGTTGATCCACTTGTACATTTTCCCACAAACATCACTTCTTCTTAGCTTGGCTCTAAGTCCGTCTTTCCAGACATGGAGCTGTGGATTCTTCTTGGTATATTCTCTGTGATGTTATTTATATACACCAGAAAGAGTGTGGTGACAGTACTCCCCCTTGGGGTACTCCCTGCTCAAGTGTCACCTTTTTGCTCATCTGCCCTTGTACTTGAACTCTGGCTGTTCTGTTTTTGAGGTAGTGATTTATCCATCTGTACATTTTCCCACAGACTATGCTTCTTCGTAGCTTGACTTTAAGTCACTCTTTCCAGACTTTGTCAAATGCCTTTTCTAGGTCCACCCAAACCACTACTGTGTACTTTTTCTCCTGGTAAGCATCCTCTATTTCAAGGGCTATGAGAGTGATCTGATCCTCAATGGATCTGTGCTGTCTAAAGCCTGCTTGCTGTGGAATTAGTATGTGTTTTTCTTCCAGATGCCACATCAGTCTGGTGTTTATCATACGCTCCATCAGTTTGCCGACACAGCTCAGTAGGCTGATAGGTCTTTATCCATTTGGATCTGCTCTATCTTTCTCTTTCTTTGGTGCTGGAATAATTACCGCATCTTTCCATGCCTGCGGTACTATTCCCCTTTTCCAGCTTTGGTTCAGGACTGATAGCAACTTCCTCTTAGCTGTTTGGCCCAGCCCCACCAGCATTTCGTTTGTTACGCCATCTTTTCCGGGCGATTTCTTTTTTTTTAGAGTTCTCATGGCCTCTTCCATTTCATTCATTGTTAGTTTTGCCATCATGTGCTCCTCTGGTGCCATATTGATGTTGTCGTGCCCCTTTTGTTCTTAATTAATGTCTGTGTGCCTATTTGTAGGAACATCAATGTGGTTTGCTCTGGCATAATGTTCTATAAAGGCGTTTGCTGCTTTTTTTCCAGTGAGCATATTATCGCCATGCTTGAGGGTGATTTGTTTGTTCGATGGAGTTTCGTCGTTCATGGCTCTGACTAACTTCCATAGTTTGTTCCCGTCTTTGTCTAGATTGAGGCTTTCTGTTTTGTTTTTCCAGCTGTCTCTTGTTATTTGGTTTAGAGTGTGTTTGTATTTTGCCGTGGTGGCTTTGAGGGCGATATTTGCCTCCATAGATTGTTCTCTCTCTGCCATGTTCCTAGCATTTGAGACTTCGTCTTCCGTTTTCTGCAGTTCATCATTTCAATAGGGCTTGTAGTTTTTCCTTGACCCTCTTGGGATGGTTTCGGTGGCTGCCTGCATTATTGCTTTACTTAGGCTTTCCACCATGGGTTTCATTTTGTTGTTCCGTGTGTTGATGGTTTCGCATAGCCCATCTGTCAGGATTGCAAATCTGTCCCAGTCGGCTCGTTTATAGTTCCAACGTGGGAGCGGTTTTGTTTCCTGTGCGCCTACTTCCATATCAACGTCTAGCCTAATTGGCCTGTGGTCGCTACCTGCCAATTGGTTTAGCACCTGGCGGTCTATTTTGTGGTGAATATCCACCGTGGAAAAGGCCACATCTGGAGTAGAGGTGGTGTGCCATGTTCTAGAATAGAAGCTAGGGCTATCCTCCGGCCTATTGATAAGTGGGAGATTTGTGTCTATCTCCCAATCTTCCACTTCGTCACCTCTGCTATCTGTGTCCGAGTATCCCCATCTCTCCGAGTGGCTGTTGAAGTCTCCAACTACTATGCAGTTGGAGTCTTTGACTTCCATACTCGAGAGCGATAGGTCTTTGTTTGGTGGGGGTAGTGAGATCGAACTTCCGTGTTCAGTTTCGAGAGCATTAATCATTAATTGGCAACTAGAAATCGAAAAAGTGTAGTCTTAACGGCCACTGCATGGACAAAATTAAAAATTTTAGTTAAAAATCTACCAAAATTATTTGTACTTTCCCCCAGGCTTAGTAAGCCGCAGAAAGCTTAAAACGTCTACTACGGATAGCCGATAGCCTTCGGCTACCTGGCAACAGACATTAACATGTATTCCAAGTATTCAAAGAAGTTTCATTTGATTTCGTTCGGTACATTTACAACCTCACTTTGCTGTTTGCCGGGTGTACTGGAGCGTTTCTGCTCACTTCAAATCTACCTTCCAGTAGTTACGAATCACACAAAAAATAGAGGAGAAGAGGTTGATGAATAAAAAAGCGGGAGTGCTAAGCAGTCTAGCGGTGCTAG
The DNA here is from genome assembly GCA_036924085.1 of Ariolimax columbianus. NCBI lineage: Eukaryota > Metazoa > Mollusca > Gastropoda > Stylommatophora > Arionidae > Ariolimax > Ariolimax columbianus. The sequence continues at coordinate 85,228,140 of JAVGWX010000009.1, read as the reverse complement.
CACTTTGCAGCACACCTTATCACCAGTTCATGAGAACAACATGCCTTGCCTTAAGTGTTCTTTGTGCCAATAAATGTATTATTTACTTATGTTATTGTATATATAATTATGTAAGAGAAAAGCCAAAAGTATAGTATTTAATATTTTAACCGTTATAAAATTGAAAATAGTGTAGATAATTTACTAGGTTCGCCATTATTGTCGAGAAGTTACGGTGAGAAAATAAACATCTTGAATGCTGAAATATCTAGCCCTGGTCTTGACAGTTTAGTTTCCAGTTGAATGTTGGTAAACCTAGACCTGGTCTTGACTGTTTAGTTTCCAGTTTAATGCCGGTAAACCTAACCCTGGTCTTGACAGTTCAGTTTCAAGTTGAATGTCGGTAAACCTAGACCTGGTCTTGACAGTTTAGTTTCCAGTTCAATGCCGGTAAACCTAGGCCTGGTCTTGACAGTTTAGTTTCCAGTTTAATGCCGGTAAACCTAACCCTGGTCTTGACAATTCAGTTTCAAGTTGAATGTCGGTAAACCTAGACCTGGTCTTGACAGTTTAGTTTCCAGACACAAAAATAACTGTGAATACACACGACACTTTGTAGTTTCATGATATGATATGGCAGAATGGTTGACAGCTTGTGAGGCTCGATCTAAGCCTTTTTGTTGGTCGTGTCTACCATTTGCTAAAGTAAGCTAGAGGAGTTTGGAATAAACGAGGAATTTATTGATCAGTTTCTTTTACAGAAGAGGGGATTCGAGTTGATTTATAAATACAATTGGTAACTAATATACTTGTTTTGAATATATTTACGCATTCCATTCTCCTTACTAAATCCTTCTGCTTGCCTGTTCAGGGCTTGGTAGCGGGAGATTGAGAACGAACGCAGAAGAAGTTTAACTCTAATACGTTTTAAAGCACACCCTGTTTGAGATTCCTCGGTACACCATTGATGTCATGTGTTATAAATACATACACATGCAATTTAATTAACACAATTTGTTGTAAAGCCGGAGAACATGGCCAACTCTAGATCTAAAGAAAGCAATGCTGAGAATCGTCAAAGTTGTATTGAACCTAGAAGAATATATGAATTAAGAATAAAAGCAGAGGTTAGAGTGCTTAGACTGTAACTGTGTTACCTTATAATAAATGGTCTGGTGACAAGAATTTTAATAAGGAACTGTAAGACTGTCACGTGATAATAAAAGGTCACAGTGACCTGAACAAGCAATACATAATAAATCGTTGACACTGTCACGTGATAATAAATGGTCGAGAATACAGTGTGAAAGGTATCCAGAAACGTATCAAGTGAGTTGCACTAGAAATACTCCGATTGTGAAGGTGCGGTACATGCAGGGATTGTTATCAGTGACTTCCAGACATACACTAGCACAAGTCAAAGCATATATCAGTCATTATAGACACGCAGCACCTTCTGTACATTAGTATCTTAGACATCAAGAGATCAAGAGAGGAGGCTCACCCTGAGGGCCACACCCTGAGGGCCACTCTTCCCCTTCTCTCTTCTCTTACCTCACTCTGTTTCATTTGACTCTGTCTAACAGTCACACTCTTGCACAACTTTCACACGCGCCCTCATGGTGAGGCCCTTCCATTGCACTTTGGTTGGGCTAGCTTCTGAGGGCGCACAAACCTAGCATAGGTACATACAGACGCATACATTCATCCAAGCACTGGTTTATGCGTCCTGATATCGCCCAATGGACTACGGTCTGGGGTGGAAAATGGCGCGCCTCCGCCAGTAGAAACTAGTGAGGCAAACATCTAAGCAAAAAAAAAAAAAAGATCAAGAGAGGAACTTCATTGGTGGCACAGGCGGAAAAAAAACAATCGGACAAGTCACCAAGTCACCCAAGCTGAGGCGATATCTAAAAGTGGGGGGGGGGGGGGGGAGGGGGAGTGAGGGTGTCGGAACATACTGTTGATAGAATGATAGAGTTACCAGAGTGTCATCATAACCTTAGGCAAGGAAAGCAGAGAATTGGGCAATGGAGGAGCAGAGCTCAAGGTGAACTTACCAGTTGATAAATGAGAACACACAGGATAGTAGTGCAGTCATTAACGTCGAGGGATCAGTGCTGCGCAGGAGGACATCATACTGGGCTTCTCGGCTAGAGTGAAAGGACAGGTCCTTGCTGAGTGGGACATCAGGTTGGGCTTCTCGGCTAGAGTGAGAGGATAGGTCCTTGCTGTGGGACATCATCCTGGCCTCGGCTAGAGTGAGAGTACAGGTTGTTGCTGAGTGGGACATCAGGTTGTGCCTCGGCTAGAGTGAGAGTACAGGTTGTTGCTGAGTGGGACATCAGGTTGTGCCTCGGCTAGAGTGAGAGGACAGGTCCTTGCTGTGGGACATCATCCTGGCCTCGGCTAGAGTGAGAGGATAGGTCCTTGCTGTGGGACATCATCCTGGCCTCGGCTAGAGTGAGAGGATAGGTCCTTGTTGTGGGACATCAGGTTGGGCTTCTCGGCTAGAGTGAGAGTACAGGTTGTTGCTGAGTGGGACATTAGGTTGTGCCTCGGCTAGAGTGAGAGTACAGGTTGTTGCTGAGTGGGACATTAGGTTGTGCCTCGGCTAGAGTGAGAGTACAGGTTGTTGCTGAGTGGGACATCAGGTTGGGCTTCTCGGCTAGAGTGAGAGTACAGGTTGTTGCTGAGTGGGACATTAGGTTGTGCCTCGGCTAGAGTGAGAGTACAGGTTGTTGCTGAGTGGGACATTAGGTTGTGCCTCGGCTAGAGTGAGAGTACAGGTTGTTGCTGAGTGGGACATCAGGTTGTGCCTCGGCTAGAGTGAGAGGACAGGTCCTTGCTGAGTGGGACATCAGGCTGGGCTTCTCAGCTAGAGGACAGGTCGTTGCTGAGTGGGACTCGGCTAGAGTGAGAAGACAGGTCGTTACTGAGAGGATTGAGGCATTCACGTCAATAACCTCCAGCTTGAGAATGGAGATGGGGCAGTGACAATAGCGTTAAGATGCCTTTCTGAGAAAGGCAATCATCGTAGCTGACGCGAAAGCCGAACTTCAGAAAGTATAGAATTGATGGCTGAAGTACGAGTGGATAGCGGCTGTTGAGACCTCAAACCTCCAGGGGTTGACATGGATCTACTGTTCTGGTCATACATCAGTTCAGGGCAACAAAATAGCTGACATTTTGGCTTTACAAGCTCTCATCATGGGCACGTTAGTAATGAACAGGAGTGACATTTAGAAATCAACCAATGACCGTCTGTTGAATGAAGAAATCGAAATAGATTAATCAGCAATCCCCAGACTGCAACGTTTCGAAATTCAAACAAGGTTGGAGCGCAGTTGGGCGCATGAGAAGATGGAGCAGGAGAGTGTACAACCAGCGAGCTGCAAGGACCATAAAAATCTTGATCCTGCACCATTTGGTGAGAGAGACGGAGCACCTGTTGGTATGCCGGAGTGCAGTGACGTCGATTTATAGAGACAGAATTAAGGGTCATAGTGACACAAACAAACAAGATATTTAAAACCGTTGACACTGTCATGTGATAATAGATGGTCACACGAGCAAGGATCGAAATAAAAGAGCAGAAGAAGTAACTTCATAATATTATATAACATTGAAAATGAACTTTTTCTAGATTTTCGCGAAATAATAGAATCACAGGAGCAAAACATTGCTTAGCTTTAGTATTATTAACTAATACTATTGAAAACATCTTTTATTCTAGAATTCGAAAAGATTTAATGAGGAGTAATAGGCCTATTTAATTACCCTTTAAGCATTAAATAACGTCACATTTGACATTATGTTGGCGTATATACGTCAAATCTCTGTAAGCGATTGCCCCAACGGAGTGGAGTATTAAGCTGCTCGAGCCTGGCTCGCTAAGCAGGAGATCTTTCTACCAGCTACATCCAGCTTATACCAAAGCTGGGACCTGCACAGGGACATCTGCCCTTGTTAAAGTACAGGTCGACTAAGAGCCTAAGAATGTGCAGACTGGATTTTAGTTTGACCGAAAGAAAAACAACAAATGCCTTACCGAAGATTTGAACGCAAGACCTCGTGTCAAAGGCCGACGATCAAACCGGTCTACAGTGAGTATTAATTTTATAAATTAAAGGTTTTAAGTCTACGTGAATTAACGAGTAGTTATGCTACCTGTCTATGTGGATCTGTTTCTTTCCTTCCCCATCATTCAATCCTTCTCATAAAAGACCTCACGGGTTTCCAAAAGACCTTTACCTATTAAATGTTTATCAATGTAAGTACTCCAATGAGTCTGTCGGCCCTTGATTGGATGTGTGTATTCTTTGCTCTCCTCCACGACCAAAATAGGAGGTCCTGTGATACACCGGATATTGTGCGACATGTGGGCTGTGTCTGTCAGACTTGGAACAATTGGAGCAGACCCAACGTCAATAAAAACACTACAAAGCGCAGCACAAACATAGATACACACGTACGCATCCATTCCACACAATGGCCAATACGTCATACCATCACCTAAAAGAAAGATAAACCCTAAACGAAACACAACAAATATTGCTTTCTACATCTGCAGTATTATACATAAATGTCAGTTAGTAACATAATTATACGAAAGTATTAATTAAGTAATTGATCTCTGCTACGGTAACACCTTTGATCGTTATGCCTGGCTATTTCACATTTGAATGACAAACCAAAACATTAGGGTACAAACACGAACATTAAAATCTAGCAATCTTACCTTATTGCCTACACACTACTTAGTACAGTTACTCTACACGGTACACTATCTTATCGCCCGTTGTGTTCTCAATTTACTAAGTTATTATACACTTATATTGCAGTGTACATGACTAAAAGTTGTAAGTATAACTGTTGCTATTGACAGCTAGTTAGATCAGCCACTTAACAAAAAGCTGCTTTGACGTTCTCCTCAGTCGCCGACAAGCTATCACTAGATCACACCAATCACCACTTAATATACCCTGAGGTGATCACAGTTTCCGGATGAACATTTAGAAAAATTGCCGAACAACATTTAGAAAGTTACCATAAAAATACCAAACCTGTTAACATTGTTGTTTCTTAATAATCCATGATATTTTTTTAAATGTAATTTATTTATCTTGTAATACTCAAAGATTATTATAATTCACAAAACGGAAGATACTGACTTCTTGGAAACTATCGCCCAATTTATCTACTACCGTGTTAAAGATATTGATTAGTTATTATCAACAGAATGAACAGGCAACTTGACACAACATTACAACCACGAGAAAAATCCGAATTCAGGAAATGGCTCATTGATGAACCCCGAGTGATGTCTGAGTTACTGCGTGCATCAGAAGTATATCTGCTACCCAGGTAGATGAAGGTATGTCTGTTACCCAGGTAGATGAAGGTATGTCTGCTTCCCAGGTAGATGAAGGTATGTCTGCTACCCAGGTGAATGAAGGTATGTCTGTTACCCAGGTAGATGAAGGTATGTCTGCTACCCAGGTGGATGAAGGTATGTCTGCTACCCAGGTGGATGAAGGTATGTCTGCTACCCAGGTGTATGAAGGTATGTCTGTTACCCAGGTAGATGAAGGTATGTCTGCTATTAAGGTGGATGAAGGTATCTCTGCTACCCATGTAGATAAAGGTATGTCAGCTACCCAGGTGGATGAAGATATGTCTGCTTCCCAGGTAGATGAAGGTATGTCTGCTATCCAGGTGGATGAAGGTATGTCTGATACCCAGATAAATGAAGGTATGTCTGCTACCCAGGTAGATGAAGGTACGTCAGCTACCCAGGTAGATGAAGGTATGTCTGCTAACCAGGTAGAGGAAGCCCTCGGTGGGATTGATGTGATTTCTGTTAACAGTGATGTCCCAAATCACACAAACTGGTAAGGCACACGCGTCTCAAGAAACGCAGACGTGAAACGAAAGTTGTTTGGATTCCCCAAGTTTCAAGCGTCCGACGGTTTCAACGAGACGGACAGAGGAGTCAGAGGTCCCGCTTACGAACGTATAGAAACCATTGGCCTCTATCTAGGCAACAATTCTAAAGAATCGGTACTCCTACACAGCGGTGACTTGCATGAAGGTAAAAAAGGGAGGCGACTCCTCCATCACGAAAAGACAACAGGTGAATCGAATGTTTGTCTGCACACTCAATTTCAAGATATTAACACACATTATCCCCACACGCGAGGGGATAGAAGTGAAGCTACTGAGAGAGAGAGAGAGAGAGAGAGAGAGAGAGAGAGAGATAGAGAGAGAGAGAAAGAGAGAGAGAGAGAGAGAGAGAGGAAGAGATATAATGAGAGAGACCAGACAGACAGTATATTAAAACATAAATCAATCATAGAGGCATCAACGATACGTTCTTCTTCTTTGCGTTCAGGATCATTTGGTCGTGCTGTATCTGCAGGCCAGTCGCCATGATGAAGTCTGTAGTCTTCGCCAAGTCCTGGCGGCTGCCCCACAACTTTTTGTCTCAGCCCCGCACCCTCTGGCCAGGTCTGGCATCTCATTTCCCTATAGATTGGGCATTCCTGTAGAATATGCTCAGGGTTCTGGCATCCTGTTCCACATGGGCACTCCTCGGTGTTAGAGATCTTCAGTTGGTATCGAATTTCTAGTAGTCTGCAGTGTCCAGTTCTCAGGCGAAATAAGGTAGTTTGTTGATTTCTTTTGAGTTGGTGAATTTGGTCTGGTATACTGCTTATGTTTCTGTCTTCTCTCTATTGGTGTATATAATGATTTCTGATGATGTTCTTGATTTCTCTGTATGGTACTCGATGATTAAAATGTGCCTTTTTGCTCATGCATAACACTATACTGAACACAGGATAGAATCTGTGCTAAATAAAAGTCAGTTTGAGTTCCGAAAGGATAGAGACACTAGAGACACAGTTGAAAAACTGAAGTTTCTTGGACAGATAATGGTAGAACGAACAGGGTAAAATACTCTTTGTCTGTGTTTTTTTACTGTGACAAGACCTTTGACTGAGCGACGTGGAACAAACTTTTTCCTGTTTTAGAACAGTTTTGGTAGAATAGATCAATAATTAGACTAATACTGAACTTATATGAAAATCAAACGACTAATATGTCATTCAAAGAGGGAATAACAAGCTGTCCTAGTCAGAAAAAGAGTGGGACAGGAATGTTTACTAGGATCATCTGGGTAATACTCATTCGGAGGTGATGATAGAAGAGGCTACCAGGAAATGCTGCGTGAGTGTTAAGGTCAATGGAGAACGTAAATGGGTCTTTTAAATTTGCAAATGACTAATACGCAGTAGAAGGAATAGAGAAATAAATACAAAATATACATACCAGGATATCTGGTATGAAGATTGATGCTATTCAAACTAAAGCGGGATCAAGATGCTGAGCAGTGCATGAGCTGCATTGGTCAGCGACCCATAGCTGACTGCTAGCGTCAGGGCCAGCGAACCAGAGCTGCCAAGACACTTCTACACCTCCACGCGGTGATCCTGGATAACAGGCTGCAACAGAGGAGACTGGCAAAGAAGAAGAGATCGAAGAGGGAATGCTAAACCGGTACTAAAAAAATGCTTGCTGAAGTCGGATGTGTTTGACTGAAAGGTGCAAATGTCGCAGTCAATTTGTAAACTACGACACAACGCATTCCGTTCTCTGAACTACATTCTGCTACGTAGGCTCGTGTCAGGGTTTGGTAGCGGGAGAATGAGAACGAACGAAGCCAAGCCAAGCCAAATTAAAGCGATGACAATAGCCTACCAAACCAAAACATAACTACAGTTATCAGCATCGAAGGGCAGACCATAGAGCTAATACAGATGTTTCCATGTTTGAGCCACACAGAGCATGTCCGTTGTAAAGTTGTAATCAGAACTAGGATCGCACGATCAAAAAAGACATTCCATGAGAAATAACAACTACTGATATTAAGTAACATGAATATTCGTCTTCGTTTTTTTCTACTTATTCTTCTTCTTCTTCTACTACTACTACTTCTGTTGTTCTATTCCTCTTGCACCGTGACGTCGTAGTGAGGAGGTATGAGAAGCCTTCTGGTTTGCGCCAGGTGAGAGGCTTGTGCTGCCGACATGTTGCACTTTTGGAATGTTTCTTTGATCACATCTATCCATCGTCGCCGGGGTCGACCTCTTGGTCGTGGCTCTGAAACACTTCATGTAGTATAATTTTGCTTCTGGCTAATGATATTACATCATTGTCAGATGACCAAACCACTGTGAGCCAATATATTAGTTAACCGATGTAGATTTCATCTTATTCTTTAGCGTTCTGTTGTGAATTTTGTCACGCATTGACTTTCCAGCAGCACTTCACACACAGCGCATCTCACAGGTCTCGATACGATATTTCTGGCTATCTAATAGGGCCGAAGTTTGACACTGATAATATAACGTAACGATGATAAATAACATTAATATTGATCTGCGGAGAGGAATAATCACAAACATATCTAACACGTGACCCTGTGCGACTCTGACACATGGACTTATAAACAAACGGAATGACAAGACCTTAGAGCTATTGAGATGTGACGTGCTATCGCACGATGCAGAGATTGAGATGGACAGAAAAAAGGTCAAACGAGCAAGTGCTTTCAACATGTAGCAGCACATAATAGGTGTCCATGATATGTCTACGTGGCGACAGGGTTCCTTGCGCATAAATAGATTTGTACGAGGACTAGCAGTTATTTTTAAATTTCACTACAACAGAAAAAGAATATTTGCCTTACTGGGTTTTTGATTCGATGCCCTCCTTGTCAGCAGACAGGCATGGATACCATTCGGTCTCGCGCGTGGCCGTATATGAGTGAATTATTATTTATTATTGATCATCACAAATGTTTACGAAATATATTTGGTGATAATTGTTGTGTAATTGGCTTGAAGTCAATAGTTTTATGGTGTCGTTTTCCATGAAGATGAGTGAAAGCTAGTTAATACAGTGCTGTCTCATTGTGCTGCAAAATTGATTCCTCTTAGGTTTTCATCTTGAAAATGAGAGTTTTATTGCACATTTGGTCACCATCATGTATATGAACGCTCTGAGAGCGACTTCAACATTTGGAAACATATTTCAAGTTGCATGAAATTAGTTTGCTTGACATCGCATGAGCAGTCACATTTTTTTATATCAAGAACCTGTCGTCTTTTGAGATGTTTACATTAATTTAAAACGTGACTCTATAATTTAAACCAGCCCATTTGTCACGTAAGATAAAATTGTGTGGCCCACAGGTGGTACTGCAGCAAAGCATACATTATTCTACTCTTCTGTAACCAAGCAGCTCGTTAGCTTAGTACATTTCACTTTGACCCTACGCAAGTTGGTTAGTTAGGTGACTGAGCTGCGTAGGCTACTCAAGATCGGGTGGCAGAACAAAGTGCCTAACTCTGACATTCTTAGCAGGTCTACCATATTGAGCACTCATACGCTTCTGCAAGAAACCCAGGTCAGACGGGCGATATATTCGTATGCGCGATGAACCCATTCGTTTACTCCAGGTGCGGCAAAGTCCGCCGAGCCAGGATAGGTCTTTATAGCCGCCATATGAGATCACATCTCGCAGTGTAAGTAAAATGCTGCGGCCATCTTCGCTTGCTATGGACGACTCTCAACACCACATTTCACTTTATGATCAATTGGACAAAGCTTGGCAGTTTTACTTTCAATCTATTTTCTATATTTTGTCAAATGCTTTTTCTAAATCCAGATAAATTGCCAGTGTATATAATAGTTCTTGGAAGTTGGAAGGCTGATCCATTTTCCTGATTACTGTCAGTGATATGATCTTCAATGGATCGTTGTTGTCTGAATTATGTTTGCCGTGGATGTATTATATGTGTGCTTGTTGTTTGTTTGTTGTTTTCTGGGTGGCGTGTGAGGGTGGGGGAGCTGCACCAATCTGGTATTAATACTTTATTCCATCAGTTTTCTTATACAACTAAGTAAACTAATAGGCCTGTAGTCATTTGATTTGTTAAGTCTATCTTTCCTTAGTATGGCTTTCTTCCATGCCGAGGTACAATTCTCTTTACCAACTAACAAAAGCTACTTTTCTGTGTTGTTGCCGTCTTTTCCATGTGGTTTCTTTTTCTTTAGTGGTCTTATTGCAGTTAGCAAATGGAAAGCGAAGACACAACCAAGTCAACAAACAGAAATAGAAACAATCAAGTTTAAAAGAGTACAGGAGGATTACATACAGAAAGCAAAAGAAGGTTTTCCAAAACTAACGAAAGAAATAAACAGCTGAAGACGAGTGAGCGAAGCTCAAGTCCTCTCACTGGAGCAGCGAGGATGCGGAACTGTCAAGACAACAGGCCCAGACCAACAATTACATCATGGTGGAATTTTGCAAACTTGACGGTTGATATGTACTGTTTACATCAGAAGTGACGTCATCATGCACATCGTACGTACGTTCACGTGTTGCAGTTTGATCCGGTTTCATTTAAATACGCCTCGTACACAGCCCGAGATCGCCGCAGTGAATAAGACTAAATTACCGGTTTATCTTTTTCTCCTCTCTTCTTGCTGAATGTCCCCAGTTTGTGTCTGAAACTGGATTATCTGACATAAGATTGGATTCTTTAGACGGTGCAAGTCTGTCAGTGCCGTCAGGGAAATTCACGGCCTCAGGAGATATTTGGCGATCAGAGCTATACTTATCATGGGCAATCACGCCCAGGGCTATATAAAAAAAAAGGATTCGGTCATTTGGGTCGGGAAGGTGAAGCCACCAGCCTATTGAATGAACACTCCGTCCACACACCCCCTAACTTCTCACTTGAGCATCTTTAAAATTAGAGCTAATTCGTTCTTTGAGAGCTCATATTCGTCATCAGCATGTCGATATTAGTTTAAAATATCTACTTTTGTCTTGGGATAAATTGCTAATATTGTTTAGTGTTATTAATGATACAAACTGATCCTCAATATGTAATGAGCATGTCATCACCCTCATCATTGGCGCCTCGGTCTCTGTGGGCCATGCGCGTGGCGCGCTGTAGGTTTTGTCCAGCTGTCTCCTGTATTTCGACACTGTCTACTATAACTGTAAAGGCCGATCCACGGCGTGTGACAGTCTCTGTCACAGATCGTATAAGCACGCTGAGCAGGCTGGCTTGCCGGGTTGCCCCCCCCCCCCCCCTTTCAGTCTTTCTCTTTTCTCTGCAACCAGAAGGTCTCTGCGAGCGTCAGCAGCTACTATGCCTCTTACAACTGTCTGTCTCCAAGCAGTTTGATCCTGAGCAATTGTTTCCCAGCTTCCGTGTGGGATGTCGCATGACTTCGTGTCTCTCTTGCATATGTCCTTGAAACGCAGTGTGGGACGACCGATTCCTTTCATTTCAATGACCTGCTATCCATAGAGGATATCCTTTGGTAGCCTCTCATCTTCCACGCGGTTAACATGCCCCAACCATCGAAGGTGTTGCTGGCTCAGCAGCGAGTACCTACTCAGAGTAAAAATCGCTGTAAAATCAGATTATGTGATGCGCTCAGTGCTGGTTTGCCCCGTTTGATGGCTTCGCAAATTTAATGATCGTGTCAAAGAAAAGCAATGGCACGAGTACTCCCAACAACGTTTCCACCAAACAGATACCCAGGGAGAATCAGTTTTTGTCACAAGAAACATGGATGATCTGAAAACAAATATATTGATTCTAGAAATATGAACAGCTATAATGAAACGTCCTAGAAATAAGATATCGGCTTTTGATGGAATAACAACTGAACAACTGAAAAAATCCAAGCTTGTGGGAAGAAATGATTGAAGTGGCTAGTGAGAATCTTTACAAAAGCATGGAAAGAAGGAAGATTACCTAATGATTAGAAACAAATTGCAATAGTACCAATAGACAAAATTTAAAGAAAAACAAACTGTGATACTTACAGGGGCATATCGCTACCAAGTTATGCAGGAAACATGTATTCGAAACTACTTGAACAAAGAATATATCCAATTGTTGAACCTCATATTAGCATAGATCAATTTTGATTCTGTAAGGGAATGAGATGCACTGATGTCGTATTCACCTTTAAGGCAATCAAGCGAAAGAACGATCGAATATGACAGGCAATTAATAATAACATTAAATGATCAGAAGAAAACTTATGCTTTGGGGGAGAGGGGGCGGGGGTTGTTTTTCGTTCGCCTAATTTCTTTATTCCCCTTATCTAGGCGGGGTGTGTTGCACTATGTTTTCATGTTGCGCCTGTCGGCCCAGTGTATCCGACTTCGGCATACATTTTATGTAAGTGTCTGCTTCCTCCTGCATGTTCTAAGTGTTTGCCTCCCAGGGGTAACGGCCGGTGCTGGGATGGAGAGCGAACCCAGCACCTCCGGTTTGCGAGTCGTGTCACTTAACCACCAGCCCACGCCGTCCCTTCGAAGAAAGCTGTTAATAGAGAATAAATTTGGGACAATAGTATGGAACTATGGAATACAAGGCCAACTATTAAATAATGTCACAGTGATGGTACCATAAAAAAGCAGAAAAAGGTAATAAGAACAATTGATTGATCAGGGATTCTTCTGAAATAAAGACAGGTATACAAAATGGGATATGCTTTAGCATTGCTGCTCAATATTTACATGGACTAAATAATACCGGAAGCCATTCACATTGCAACAGCAGACATCTAACCTAATGTAATACATGAACTACTTTGTACAGATGACATAAGCATATGTTCGAGGATGGAAACAGGCGGAACAATCATGTTAATACAATATGCACAACATAGGAAAGTTAACTTAACTTAATTGATCTTAACCTAACGTCTTTATACTGGTTTAGAAGACTCTAAAAGCTATGCGCATACAATCTATTCTTAAATGCATTAACTGTCCCTGTGTAACAGTTCCCGCCGGAGCAAGGGGAGTTTAGGATGCCTGAACATGTTAAAGCTTAAAGCTACATGAATGCATGTCAAGGTCACTCACTGTCTCAGCAAAGGAGAACAGAGTTGGGTTAAGGAATGTGGACAGGTAGAAACTGACCACTGGCCTTCCGATTTTGGTAGGGGGAGATTGATTGACAGACGAAATTGGCAACGGGGCTTGCTGCGAGAGAATGAGTGACAGGTGTGCAAAGTGTTTCGTTCCAATTGGAATTGAAGATGACCATACCTGAGATCGATTGGTCAAGCTCTGGCCTTGCTTGAGGATATATAACTCGAGACAAAGTTTAGCTCGGGAGGCTGGAGGAGAGATGGAGAGTGAGAGGCTGTATGGAGAAGAGAGAGAGAGAGACTGAATGTGGATAGTATGTTTAACTCACCGATTTAGGTAGAGGAGCGATTGATAGACGGTTGGACGAATGTTTAGTGATAGAATAGGATCGCTCAAATAGGTGTGTGAGTTTTGCATTAATGGATAATCTGAAAGTGTGTTCGTAAGCAAGGACACATTGTGAGCGAGCCAGGTCGAGATCGCCCGCCTGAGGGGATTTCAGTGAGGAAGAGTATTTGATAAGGTGTGTTGAAGACGCAGTTAAGGCGATGTGTGTGTGATGTAATTGCAAGGCAATAGAACTGGGTTTTTTAGATAGTTGGGAATTCCATCAATAGCTAATGCTTACAATTCCCGTTTTAGACGAATGTTTAGTTAAGATATGTATTATATTGTGTTTGTAATTTCTCTACTCATTGTATGATATGAGTATGATATAATAAATATGCCACCTGCTGTTTGATATGTCATTTACTGAGTATGGTCATGATGATGTGGATGAGTGTGAGAATGTTCTAAGATAGATCACGGCCAAGGCAAACAGTGGGATCTGCTACACGTTATTATTATTTTGGTGCCTGTTGACCACGGATAGTCGTGGTAGATTTATAAATATAGTGCGTGTGCAGCTATAGATCTTGATTCGCATGTTTAACACAAGTGTCGCAGTTATATATAACTTGTGTGTGTAGTTAGGAATAGAGGAGTAGCTAGTGGTTAGAGTGTTAGTTACCATAGACAGCTTTTCCAATCATCTGACTGGTAAGTGTGACATTTTTCTTCCACCCATTGTTGTATTATTGACAAGACTTTGTGCGTACTTGACAGTCTTATAAATTTTTTTGGTGGGCCAGACGGGTTTATTCAATATGTCGAGGTTGGACAATGTTAAACAATGTTATCATTGTCTAGCTTTTGGACATTTGTCTATAGGATGCCCAAATATATTTCGGAATACGAACGTTGTCTGGAGAAGAGGACTGTTTGTCAAAAACAAGCCTTTCATGGCACGAGTTACAGTCAGCGATAAGTGGGAGGACAAAAGTCAACTACAAAACCAGCTAAGAGAACTAACAGGCAGAGTTATTCGGCTGGAAAGACAGGAAAAAGATCTCCAATGGAAGCTGCGACAGCTGTTGCAACAGTTTGAAAACGGAGCTTTCAAACCAGCTAGGAAGGAGAGAAGAAATCAAGAAATCACAGAAGTAAACACGGCCCAGTATTTTGGAAGGGGACAGAGTGGTAGGAAAGTGAGTAGGAAGCCCGTACAACTTCCACATTCCGATCCGTGGAGGGACAGAGGTGGAAATCTCAGGACGGACGTGTGTGGACGACTGGAAAGAGGTGTCGAAAAGGGGAGGAGTTTGACCCAGGTGGAGAGGCCAAGTCAAGGGAGAGGAGGAGGAATGGTTGGGCAGAAGTTTGAATCGGGCAGATTCTTAGCCCACAAGAGGCCTTTTGCACGGTTACAGATGGAGAGGCAGAACAGGAGCTATCAAAGAGACTTTGAGCACGAGGCGGATGGACAGAAAGAAAGAGATACAGGTTTTGTGTATCCAGAAAAGTTAGGGACGGAGGGCAGGTTACGCAATGCAAACGAGACAAACGTTCGCTCAAAGGTCCAGAGGAAATGTTACATCATTGGACAGCGTATGCCGAGAATTCAGGAAGAGGGTATTACGTCGATTAACCTGGTCGGGCGTGCTGAAAGGGGCCAAGTTTACCAGGAACTTGTGGTCAAGCCTGGTAGAACATTAGTTAAAGTCGACGAAGAATCGAACAAGGAAATAGTCGGAGATTCGTCAGATAAAGAGGAAAGGAGAGGAGGAGGAATGGTGGCAGGGCCTAGCCATGCGGGAGAAGTTGTTGAACAGACCGAAAGAAGAGACAACCCTTCGGCCACCGAGGAAGGCAGTGGGAATGAAACACAGTTGGAATGTGAAACGGACGCACCGGGTAAGAATACTCGTGCAGCCAACAAAGGAGGAACAGAGTTTCTAAGGAAAACGAAGAAAAGGGAAAGACAGGTTAACCACAGCCAGGACAGCGAACCAGTCATCGAAGCAAAGATGAAAAGATCTCAGTTCGAGATAAGCCAACAGTCAAACGAACAGTGTGAAAAGTATTTCCCACAAATAGTGAATACAGATGGACGGAAGGCTGAAGTAGCGGACGATGTAAGTGTACGTAACACTACCAGAGAACCGGTAGGTACGAACCAAACAACCGTGAAACAAACAGACCAGACGATGGGCGTTTTACAGGAGGAAATCGCTCAGCAATCAGAGACAGCTGATGGGGCAGCACATAGTCTGGTTAAAATAAGCAGTAGTGATAAGGAACGGTTGATACAATGTTTACTGACGCTAGCCAAAAACATGGAAATCAGAAATGGAATTAGGTAAAGTCGTGTGGAGTACTTACACACATGGGCTATCATGTGAAACTCCAGTTAATGTATGCATTTGCATAAAATTTGTTCCATCTACCGTTATCCTTGGGAAACGGAGATTTGGATAATTAGGGGGTAGGGTATAGAGATGGAGGAATGACCAGATGTTAAAAATTCCTTTGAATTCGTTGTCTGAAGTACACGCCAGACAATGAGCGGGACGGTCAGTCTTCGCTTCAGACTGATCGAGATCAAAGGGACATTTCCGACCAGAGAAACGGACAGAACGGACAAGAGACGCAGGATAGCTGGATGCGCCAGGTATTGATTACGCGACGCAGGGTAACACGTGGACGCGATGTTTCGGTCAAAATCTGACCAGGTAGCTTTGATGCGGGGAATTTGTGGAAACAGCGGTAAATTAGTTAGATCAGAACACTCGGTTTTGATTCCTCGTGACAAAGACTGCACCCGGACTAGTAGGGTTACAGCATGACGTAATTCGACAGGTGGACGATTCGGTTTTTGACTTTTGACTCAGACATAGTTTAGTATCTGATTAAGTTACAACTTAGTCATAGTTTAGTGACATAGTCTAGTAGAACTTAGTCATAGTTTAGTATCTTAGAAAGGGGGCATTAACAGGTGCTCATCTGTGGGGCACGTGCAAGAGTGAAGGTTGATGGCACTTGGTCATGTTTATGTGTGTAAATATTTTGATATTTGGATTTTGACAATCATATTACTTGCACTTTAATTGATTGTTGTTGTTTGTTTAAACATGATTATGTGTCCTGACATTAGTATCAAGGTGTGATACGGACTGAAATACTGATATCATGAGTATGCGTGCAAATATTTTGACATTTGTATTTGGTGTTTGGGTTTCGACATTGTATGCAATGCATTTGTCTTGTGTTTTGTTGTTGTTTTTGTTGTTGTTGAATCATCATGTTTACAGGTATTTGATACAGGTTATATAGGTGATCTACAGAGCAGTATATCTCATCCAGACTGTAGGCCTCCGCAAGGACAAGTCACCACGAGTTCCAGAATCACATGTATGTGGAGTCTTTGCAGAGAAGACTACATTGATCAGAAGTTTTAATATTGACTATGACATATGTTGTCAAATATCGTTTTTGTGGGAAACATAAAGAATTTTGCTGTTTTCTTTGAGAGGGGATAGCTGTCAAGAGAGACAATGATAACTAGCCCGAGGATAACCCACGTAAGTTCGTGGCCTCACAGGAGTTAGTATGAAGTGAATCGTCGGCCAGGCGTGTAATGAGACCGCCTGAGAAAATTGACCTGAACTGGTCGTGTGTAACAATGAAGGTTCGTGTCCTTAGAGGAAGGCACGGGAACAGGTCGAGGTATATTGACCTCAATGAGTAAGGAGAATTCCTTAAGGTGTTTCTGTTTTGATGAGTTAAAGGTCCCGCAGGGACAGACTTGGGTGTATTTGACTGCAAAACGATGTAAAAGTGTTGTGTTGTAATTACGCCCAGCCACAGTGTTTTTCTTCTGCTTGTATTGATTGTGTATGTATTACAAAAAGTTAATATGTATCAAATGACATGTCTTTTTATGCATGTACGATGTGAGTGAAGTTGTAAACAGGAGTAGTGTTTACATTTTGGATAGTAGAGACGAAAATGGTGGTCATTTGCCAGATGAAAAAAATGACCATCCATGTTTCGGTCTGTAGTTTAGGGAGGTAATGTAACAGTTCCCGCCGGAGCAAGGGGAGTTTAGGATGCCTGAACATGTTAAAGCTTAAAGCTACATGAATGCATGTCAAGGTCACTCACTGTCTCAGCAAAGGAGAACAGAGTTGGGTTAAGGAATGTGGACAGGTAGAAACTGACCACTGGCCTTCCGATTTTGGTAGGGGGAGATTGATTGACAGACGAAATTGGCAACGGGGCTTGCTGCGAGAGAATGAGTGACAGGTGTGCAAAGTGTTTCGTTCCAATTGGAATTGAAGATGACCATACCTGAGATCGATTGGTCAAGCTCTGGCCTTGCTTGAGGATATATAACTCGAGACAAAGTTTAGCTCGGGAGGCTGGAGGAGAGATGGAGAGTGAGAGGCTGTATGGAGAAGAGAGAGAGAGAGACTGAATGTGGATAGTATGTTTAACTCACCGATTTAGGTAGAGGAGCGATTGATAGACGGTTGGACGAATGTTTAGTGATAGAATAGGATCGCTCAAATAGGTGTGTGAGTTTTGCATTAATGGATAATCTGAAAGTGTGTTCGTAAGCAAGGACACATTGTGAGCGAGCCAGGTCGAGATCGCCCGCCTGAGGGGATTTCAGTGAGGAAGAGTATTTGATAAGGTGTGTTGAAGACGCAGTTAAGGCGATGTGTGTGTGATGTAATTGCAAGGCAATAGAACTGGGTTTTTTAGATAGTTGGGAATTCCATCAATAGCTAATGCTTACAATTCCCGTTTTAGACGAATGTTTAGTTAAGATATGTATTATATTGTGTTTGTAATTTCTCTACTCATTGTATGATATGCGTATGATATAATAAATATGCCACCTGCTGTTTGATATGTCATTTACTGAGTATGGTCATGATGATGTGGATGAGTGTGAGAATGTTCTAAGATAGATCACGGCCAAGGCAAACAGTGGGATCTGCTACACCTGCCTCAACTACCCTGTGGAGCAATGCATTTCAAGTATTCACTAGACTGTGACTAACAAAATATTTTCTAACATCCAATCTATACCTTTCTTTAGTTAATTTGTAGCTGTGCCCTCTAGTTCTTGTTGGTGGTTGCATTTTTAAAAACAAACTTGTTATAGTCAAATTTATCCTTTCCTTTGATTATCTTATAAACATGCATTCTCTTTTCTAGATACTGTAGGTCTTTCCTCATAACTGTAATTCTGGAATCCCACTATCAGTTTTGTCGCTCGTCCCTGTATCCTTTCCCGAATGTTTATATCTACATGCAAGTGGGATTTAATCTGCGTCGTGAGTTTGTTTAGAACACATCCACTTTCAGGTTGACTCATTAAATTATTCACTGGCTGAATTCCTGATGAGAGTGCTTTGAGAGTAGTTCGCTTGCGTATTTTTGTTCCGTGTATAGCAAACGAAGGCATTCTTTTGGGATCGAATATACAGCAGTGAATGAGCTGACAGCAGCCAGCGACTCATAACTGACCAAGATCCTATTCCACCTCCAAGTAGCGACCCTAGAAACAGGCTGAACCATTCAGTCTGGCTAAGAAATTAAGGATCAAGGAGGCAAGGCAAACCCAGTCACAAAAATGTCATGTTGAAATCAGATGTGTTGGATCTAAAATACGCCGATATCGCAGCCTAGCTGTACGGCACAACGTCGCAAACGTAGTTTTCAGGACGAGCGCCGAAGAAAAAGAGCAAGAAGAAGAAGAAGAAGAAAAACAAGAATAAGAAGGCATAGTTTTATCATTTTATCATTTATTTTTCCAATGATACGCCATGTGAGGAGGCATTGACTTAACTTAATAACGCGAATGATAACCCCATATTCGTGAGAAAAAAAAACTTGAACAAGCTGAAACAGCTTGAGGAACAAATGCAAGTATTTAAAAAGATGAACATTGGGTGTGTGAGAAGTCTTAGAATCTGGCTTAGCAATAAAGGCAACAGCAGCACAACTGAACATTGACAAAATACATCCCTCGCCAAGTAATGCGAATCATAACAGGGGGCATGAGAATCACGCACATTAGAGCACTGGGTGAACATACAGACCTGTAACCAATGTAGGATATAATGGACAGCAGGGCTGAACAACAAGGTGAGAAATTCAGAGAATAAATGAGCTTGGAAGGGGAAGACTCAAGCGGAGTAACTTTGTGGCATCGGTGAAAGAAAATGTGAGAATAGATCAGACACATCACAAATAAAGCCGTTGCACACTTCACTAATCTCACGTGTGTCCGTTACCATGAAATGGTGAGGAAACTTGCATGTCTCAATGATCTCCGGAGTTAAGCCAGCGGAAGCGAAAGCTTCCAGAAGGATCACCCAAGCTGGATAAGTCATGTGGACAAAAATAGACTAAACGCGGACAACTCACCTAGAGTATAATAGGTTAGGTTAGGGCCGACCACCCAAACACGGACAACTCACCTAGAGTATAATAGGTTAGGTTAGGGTCGACCACCCAAACACGGACAACTCACCTAGAGTATAATAGGTTAGGTTAGGGTCAACCACCCAAACACGGACAACTCACCTAGAGTATAATAGGTTAGGTTAGGGTCGACTACCCAAACACGGACAACTCATCTAGAGTATAATAGGTTAGGTTAGGGCCGACTACCAAAACACGGACAACTCACCTAGAGTATAATAGGTTAGCTTAGGGCAAGCATCCAAATCTATAAAAGCCAAGGTGGTTACGAACACATTGACAACAAAGCAAAAGCAAATGGTATTGGGAAAGGAAGGGCCTTCGGAAACGAGAAGAATGACGCAGTGGAGTGAAAGCCGCAAGAAAGCTCCACGGTTGACTATCCTTTGGAATACCAAGATGAAAACCAATATAGCAACGTGGAATGTACGAATAAAGTACCAGGAAGGGGGAAACAGTACAGATAGCTAAAGCCATGAGAAATGACAACCAGATTGGCCGCATCTGTGCCAGTCAAGCGTCCAGAAGCACACTACAAGATGTAAGACCAGTAAGAGTAGAACGAGGTACATACGTAGCGTAATACCAGATGTTGCTTGGAATCTTGCAGCTCAAACTACAACATTAACCCGTACAGGGCGCAAGAAGAACACGATATAACGTAACCTCTTACAGTACAAGAAAAAGACAGCATAACCCCCTGACATCTAATAACGATCGTCTAAATTTGGAGTTCACGCAGATGTTTCTTCGTTTTCTGGTCTGGGGTGACCCATGTTGCTTTATGAATGGCTCTGTGTGCAAACATACTTCCTCCTATGACCAATTTGTTTCCTGCACACAAATCTGCAAACCGCTCTCTGTTTTTGTTTAGGACTCCTAGTTCCTCCCTTCCCATAATCTCCTCATATCCCACGTTGTCCTGTCCTATTCGTGCGTTGAAATCGCCCATTAGTTAGGTAATGTCACTCCTCCCTGTCTCCTCCACTACTTGCTGTAATCTGCTGTAGAAAACCTCTTTAACTGTTTCTTCCTTTTCATTTATTTGGGCGTATCTCAGAATTGTATTTAGTTTAACCGTCTTGTTCTTTGTTCTAAATGTAGCCATCAACAGTCGTGATCCGGCTGCTCTCCACTCTATGAGCGCACTTTGGGCCTCCGCTGAGAGCATTAGGGCCACTCCCTCTGTGTGTGGTGCGTTTTTCTCTTTCTCATGTCCTGAGTATATCACAGTCTCCCCTGTTGCCAATAGTTCCTTTCCTGACTGAGTCCATCTAGTCTCACTCAGCCCAAGGATATTAAGGCCATATCGCTCCCTGTCTTTTGAAATCTGCGCTGTCTTCCCCTCCTCCCACGTGGTTCTAACATTCCAGGTGCCGAGTCTGGAAGGCTTTCTTATTGAAAGAAAGGTAGTCGGCAGTCCAGATTCCTTTCGGGTTTGGCTGAGCCGCGTCATAGACCGTGCTGAGGGGACCTTTCCCTTCAAGGACGGCTTTCAGTTTGTTTTTGTTGTCGTTTTTGTAGCAATTGCTTTTTGACGAGGTGGGGTAGCTGGCTCTACGCTCAACCTTCCTCAATTCTCATCCGAGCTTAGTAGTACCGGCCTTGGCGGGGATTTGATATATATATATATATATATATATATATATATATATATATATATATATATATCATCATCATGTCCTTTGTAGAACGTCGCTCCCATCACAGTCTGTCTGAAAGAAGCTCGTTCCCTTGCCAAAACTCCAGCCTTCACCAGTCATACTCAGGCATTCCTGGATATCTTGGTGCCATCGTCTTCTTGGTCTACCCCTTCCTCTTTTGCCTGGCACCATACCTTCCATCACCGTTCTCTCGAGACCGTTGTGTCTCTTGATGTGACCAAAGCATTTGCATTTTCTAGCCAAAATGGAATTGATAAACCAGTTCTCCTCTATGCTCAGCTCTTGCCGAATGTCTACAGTTGTTCTTTTCTCTGTCCAGGGTATTCTGAGGATCTTTCTGTGACATTTTGACTCGAAGGATTCGATTCTTTGTCTAGAAGTTTTGGTAATCGTCCATGCTTCACAGCCATAAGCTGCCACATGAAAAACACAGGCTCTCAAGACTTTTACTTTTATCGTTTTGTTGGTGCCCTGCCATAATTTCCTCAGGCTGTTCAGTCTCTGCATTGCCATAGCTAGTCTTCTTCTGATATACATACACACACATATATACTGATACCAGAGTACACTTGTTTAAAAAACAAACAAACGCCTACAGGTCAGCAATAAAACAGCCACCATTCGCGATTATAAAACGGGTAATGTAACAACCGATTACTAAAATTGAAATAAAAACATCTTTAACACAAATTGCTTTTAACAATAAATTATGGGTGTTTTACTTTGCTTGTAGTCGTCTTCTTCTTCATTTGTCCAGATTTAAATGCAATCTCCTATGTTTATACTTGTTTCCCTCTCCACTTTCTTAAGCTTGAAGGGCATACATTCATACAAAACGTTACACAATATAACATAAATTAGTATATGTATTAGAGATATGTGATTGACAAGGACATTTGATATAATTTTATTTAAATCTTATATAAAGAGTATGGAGTGATAAACATCTTCTAGAAATATAATTCTCAAGAACGGAGCACTTTGGCTAAAACATAAGTGTACCAAGTCAACTTTATAGGCAACCAGCAGTCCCCCTTGTCCATAAATCAAGAACATCAACATTAACCATTTCTCTCTCGCCAATACTAGCATGAGAACATTAACCATTTCTCTCTCGCCAATACTAGCATGAGAACATTAACCATTTCTCTCTCGCCAATACTAGCATGAGAACATTAACCATTTCTCTCTCGCCAATACTAGCATGAGAACATTAACCATTTCTCTCTCGCCAATACTAGCATGAGAACATTAACCATTTCTCTCTCGCCAATACTAGCATGAGAACATTAACCATTTCTCTCTCGCCAATACTAGCATGAGAACATTAACCATTTCTCTCTCGCCAATACTAGCATGAGAACATTAACCATTTCTCTCTCACCAATACTAGCATGAGAACATTAACCATTTCTCTCTCGCCAATACTAGCATGAGAACATTAACCATTTCTCTCTGACCAATACTAGCATGAGAACATTAACCATTTCTCTCTGACCAATACTAGCATGAGAACATTAACCATTTCTCTCTGACCAATACTAGCATGAGAACAATAACCATTTCTCTCTGACCAATACTAGCATGAGAACATTAACCATTTCTCTCTGACCAATACTAGCATGAGAACATTAACCATTTCTCTCTGACCAATACTAGCATGAGAACATTAACCATTTCTCTCTGACCAATACTAGCATGAGAACATTAACCATTTCTCTCTCGCCAATACTAGCATGAGAACATCAACCATTTCTCTCTCGCCAATACTAGCATGAGAACATTAACCATTTCTTACTAGCATGAGAACATCAACCATTTCTCTCTCGCCAATACTAGCATGAGAACATTAACCATTTCTTACTAGCATGAGAACATCAACCATTTCTCTTTCGCCAATACTAGCATGATAAGCATTTGCAAGAATTATACAAAGTGATACAAAGATTGTCAACAAATTTCATAAAGTATTTATACATGTAGAATCCTGAGATTCTATGGAGGTGAAGGAGGAGGAGGTGTTTTGGCAGGGGTGGGTGTGGGTGGTTGGTTGTAAATTCCCGCTATGGCTCAGAGGTAAGATGTTTTTTTCTTTAAAAAAAACGGGTGAATGAAAGCGCAAGGGAGGGGGTTGATCGAATACCACAAATTTCAAGTAACTCCTGATCTCACTGAAGGTGAGAACGGTGTGCCTAGTCCTGTTAAAAGTTGATAATCTCAGAAGTCCTGTATACACGCTTTGCAGGCAATGGAACCCTTGACAGTTGAATATTCAAAGAAGCAGACTGTTAGCTGATGCCTGGGCACAACTTCAAACTGTAACTAAAAGCCTTATTTCTCTATTCCCCAAGGCGGTATGCGTTGCACTGTGGTTTTTATTTTGCGCCTGTCGGCCCAATGCATCTGACTTCAGCATGCATTTTATGTAAGGGTCTGCTTCCTCCTGCATTTTCTAAGGGTTTGCTTCCCCGGGGTAACGGCCGGTGGTGTGATGGGGATCGAACCCAGCACCTTTGGATTGTGACCCGTGTCACTTAACCACTAGGCCACGCCGTCCCCTCAGTGTGGTATAAATTGTATAGCTAATAAGTGTCTAACTTTCATATTTATCTGACAATATGTCATCCTCATGTATATATAATGAAGTAGAAGTGTCATATTTATATGATTTAGATGTCATATCTAGATCACAGCAGATTTTTTCCTTTGCCAGAGTTATAACTTAGTTCCCGCTAGTGTGACTTAACCAGCTATTATCAGTGTGACGTTAATTAATGCTAGCGGCTGAGATCAATAAGCGATCACAATTTGAACATGCATGCCCCTTAAATAACAAGACTTTTGATCACTATATAAAAGCCCTTTGTACTAGCCAGACAGAACTAACATAAGGTGCAGTAAATTTGACATCTGTTTCATTATTCTGTGGATTTTTTTCTCATAATTTGAGAATTTATATAAGTCTATAATGCTAGTCAGGGGAGATGACTAACATTTGGTTAGAAAAAACATACTGATCAGACATGTTAGGTTCAGGGAAAATATACTGGCCAAGACCATCATCTTAACTTCTCCGTAGTCCTCCCTGGAAACGGGCAGTTTCATGGCAGCCTAGCTAATGAGGTGAGTAATTGATGTGATCCCCATAGTAGTGAGCAACATGCAGATGAAGCCAAACATAGTACAATTGCTTGGAGAACCCTGGTCCACCTTCATCAGCACGCTTGGGATGTAAGGAAAGCTACAACAAACAGCCACTTATCGTCCTTCTCAGGGCATACAAAAGAGTAAATCTGTTCATTAAACAACAACAACATAACACTAGTTTGTAAATGGGACCCATAGCAATTATATTTTGTGACAATTGCTGACCCAATTAATACGTAATACTTTTTAACATCAAAATGCATAAAAGTAGACATTATGCATGCAAGATATCTGAATAAGATCAAAGAAATAATAACAAAGATTATTTTCAACTTACAATGCAACAACACCTACATGTATAATAGACGTACACATTTTGTAAACACCTAAATCAAGATCATTTTCTTTTTGAACAGACTGCTCATGTTGTTGCAACTATGTACACCTAGCCAGACTGCTGCAACTACGTACACCTAGCCAGACTGTTGCAATCATGTAAATTTAGCTAGATTGCTGCAACTATGTACACCTAGCCAGACTGTTGCAATCATGTACATTTAGCCAGACTGCTGCAACTATGTACACCTAGCCAGACTGCTGCAACTATGTACACCTAGCCAGACTGCTGCAACTATGTACACCTAGCCAGACTGCTGCAATCATGTACACCTTGCCAGACTGCTGCAACTATGTCCACCTAGCCAGACTGTTGCAATCATGTAAATTTAGCCAGATTGCTGCAACTATGTACACCTAGCCAGACTGTTGCAATCATGTACATTTAGCCAGACTGCTGCAACTATGTACACCTAGCCAGACTGCTGCAACTATGTACACCTAGCCAGACTGCTGCAACTATGTACACCTAGCCAGACTGCTGCAATCATGTACACCTTGCCAGACTGCTGCAACTATGTCCACCTAGCCAGACTGTTGCAATCATGTAAATTTAGCCAGATTGCTGCAACTATGTACACCTAGCCAGACTGTTGCAATCATGTACATTTAGCCAGACTGCTGCAACTATGTACACCTAGCCAGACTGTTGCAATCATGTAAATTTAGCCAGATTGCTGTAACTATGTACACCTAGCCAGACTGTTGCAATCATGTAAATTTAGCCAGATTGCTGCAACTATGTACACCTAGCCAGACTGTTGCAATCATGTACATTTAGCCAGACTGCTGCAACTATGTACACCTAGCCAGACTTGCAATCATGTAAATTTAGCCAGATTGCTGCAACTATGTACACCTAGCCCGACTGCTGCAACTATGTACATTTAGCCAGACTGCTGCAACTATGTACACCTAGCCAGACTGTTGCAATCATGTACATTTAGCCAGACTGCTGCAACTATGTACACCTAGCCAGACTGCTGCAACTATGTACACCTAGCCAGACTGCTGCAATCATGTACACCTTGCCAGACTGCTGCAACTATGTACACCTAGCCAGACTGTTGCAATCATGTAAATTTAGCCAGATTGCTGCAACTATGTACACCTAGCCAGACTGTTGCAATCATGTACATTTAGCCAGACTGCTGCAACTATGTACACCTAGCCAGACTGTTGCAATCATGTACATTTAGCCAGACTGCTGCAACTATGTACACCTAGCCAGACTGTTGCAATCATGTACATTTAGCCAGACTGCTGCAACTATGTACACCTAGCCAGACTGTTGCAATCATGTACATTTAGCCAGACTGCTGCAACTATGTACACCTAGCCAGACTGTTGCAATCATGTACATTTAGCCAGATTGCTGCAACTATGTACACCTTGCCAGACTGTTGCAATCATGTACATTTAGCCAGACTGCTGCAACTATGTACACCTAGCCAGACTGTTGCAATCATGCACATTTAGCCAGACTGCTGCAACTATGTACACCTTGCCAGACTGCTGCAACTATGTACACATGCCAGATTGCTGCAACTATGTACACCTTGCCAGACTGTTGCAAATATGTACATCCAGCCAGACTGTTGCAATCATGTATACCTAGCTAGATTGTTGCAACTATGTACACCTTGCCAGATTGTTGCAACTATGTACACTAAGCCAGACTGTTGCAAACGGATGAAACTTAAATTCAGCAGTCTTTAAAAGTGAGTACCATTACATAGTTTTTAAAAATGGAGCTTACCTTTGACAACCATATAAAGTGTTTGGCAGTTATGTGCACAGTGAATAGCAAACTATCCATAAAACTGAAGGAGAAACAGAAAAATCTAAAACCAGTTAATTATATTTCTCATGTGGAATCATTTGCTGCTTATCTGCAGCTTGGATGGACATAAAGATACACTTCTTCTTCTTAACTTAACTTAACTTAACGTCTTTATACTGGTTTAGAAGACCCTGCAGAGTCTGTATACAACCAGTTACATTTACATCACCTTGCTCTAAAATCTATGCGCATCCAGTTTATTCTTAAACGCATTAACCGTCCCTGCCTCCACCACCTCCCCTGGCAATGCATTCCAAGCAGACACCACTCTCTGACTAAAAAAATATTTCCTAATATCTAACCTGGACCTCTCTTTAATCAGCTTGTAGCTATGCCCTCGTGTTATTGTAGGTGGCTGTATTTTAAAAAACCTGTTATAGTCTAATTTATCGATTCCTCTGATCATCTTATAAACCTGTATTAAGTCACCACGAATTCTTCTCTCTTCGAGACACTGTAGGCCCGTTTTTCTGAGTCGTTCCTCATAACTGTAATTCTGGAATCCAACTATCATCTTTGTCGCTCTTTTTTGTATTCTTTCTAGCATGTTTATGTCCCCTCTATGATAAGGACTCCACACCTGTACACAGTACTCCAATCTAGGTCTAACTAAAGCTTTATACAGTTTGACGATCACTTCCTTGCTCCTATGTTTAATATTTCTTTTTATCATACCTAACATTGCATTTGCCTTTTTCACTGCTACCTTAACTTGCTCACTCACCTTTCCTGTATGATCTATTATAACCCCTAGGTCCCTTTCCTTATCTATCTTTCTAATATTGTTTTCTCCCATTCTGTATTTATGTTCCATATTGGATCTACCCATGTGGATGACTGTACATTTATCTACATTAAACTCCATTTGCCAGCTTACAGACCATTCTCGAATTTTATCTAAATCCGACATCAATATATCCACTTCCGCTTTAGATGAGACACTACTGCATAGTTTTGTGTCATCAGCAAATTTTGCAATCATGGATCTCATATCAATGTCCAAATCATTTATATATATCAAGAACAAAATTGGTCCCAAAACCGAGCCCTGTGGCACACCACTTTTCACTTCACTCC
The DNA here is from genome assembly GCA_036924085.1 of Ariolimax columbianus. Classification (NCBI taxonomy): domain Eukaryota; kingdom Metazoa; phylum Mollusca; class Gastropoda; order Stylommatophora; family Arionidae; genus Ariolimax; species Ariolimax columbianus. The sequence continues at coordinate 85,200,239 of JAVGWX010000009.1, read as the reverse complement.
ACTCAGAGTACTCCTTATTTATGCCCACCCTCTGCCTTCTTCCTGTTAACCAATTTTCAATCCATTTGGCAACTTCGCCACCTATTCCATGTGATTTTAACTTTCGAAATAATCTTTGATGAGGTACTCTATCAAAGGCCTTTGCAAAGTCTAGATAAATAACATCCACTGGCTCCCCTTTATCTATGATTTTAGTAACCTCCTCCATGAATTCTAATAGATTTGTTAAGCATGATCTCCCTCTAGTAAACCCATGCTGACTATTTCTAATTAGATTAAATTTTTCTAAATGCATTACAATGTTTTCTTTGATTATTGACTCTAACAATTTACAGACTATGCTCGTTAAACTCACCGGTCTATAATTTGCCGGATCTTCACAGAGTTCCTCCTAAAAAGGACAGTGTGTCACAGTTTACAGCTAGACTGCAATATCTGCTTCTTTTGGCACAACACACCTGATTTTAACACTACATTTTGGGACCGGGTTTGCTTTCCCTCATTGATCTCTAACCTTTTAGCCAGGCGGCAAGGTCGCAGTCTGTTTACAGGTGTCTTGGTCAGTTATAGATCACTGACCCTGATGGAACCAGCCAGCTATGGTTCACTGACCCTGATGCAAGCAGCGAGCTATGAGTCGCTGACTGCAGCCAGCTCATTCATTGCTGCATCTTTGGCCTCACAAAGATATACAAACACACCACTCCACAATTCTTTTGTTGCAGATGTGTTTGGAGATTCACCAACAGTTAAAAAAAAACATTGAGAAATCAGTTGCCCAGTCAAAACAAGAGACAAACATGAGCCAACATATTTTGACAGACTATGAGACTAACTATAATATAAGTGTTTGCTGTGTGTGTATCCACTATTTTCATACATATCTGGGAGTTTTAAATAAATACAGCACCAACGATAGCTTGCATGAAGTTCTGTCTAGATCCTACATGACTAGCCAGCAAGTTAGCAAGAGTATGAATATGCAAGAAGAGTTTGACATGTCTCCTCACACCAGCATACTCTCTACTCTCATATCGTCACTAACAATGTCAATAATGAACATAACAAGTACCTTTAATGCATTTGCAGAGAAGGAAGCTCACAACAACATGACAATATCATAAAATACTAAACCAGAGGACAATCAATTTTATTGCAAAGAATAACAAAACACAGAAAAGAAGCATCAGTAACAAGGACTCTCTAGCAAAGAGAAAATAATCCCACCGTCTTCACACTGTTAGAAAACAAATTGCAGGCACATCTACTAAATCATTTGAGCATCAATACATACACACACTGAGACAAGTTTCATACATAACTTGCAATAGGTCGCTGGTATTCAAAATTAAATACAAATATCTAAACAGTTAGCTCAGTAGGTCTTACCTGGGGACAAGAACAAAATACAGAGAAAACTGTTAAAGGTGATTGGTGTGAGCACCACATGATGAAGCAGAAAGACGGCGGAGAAGAGTCAAGTCAAGTCATCCCATAACCGTGAGGTCGTTGGGGCACACATGAAGACACCCCCACAATTGCACGCCACCCCTCTCTGTCAGTGGTCGCTGCTTGTGCCTCCTCTGGTCAGAGATTGGTCCATTCTTTTATGTTGTCTCTCCATATCTTTTTTTGGATGACCTCTTTGTTGTCCAACTTGCACTTTCCGTACAGAATCATATTTTCAAGACCGTTTGATCTCGATATGTGGCCATACCAAGCAGGTTTCCATCTTTTTACCATTGCCAAGAGGTCTTCAAAAGGCCCTATCGCTGTTTTAATTCTTTCTTGTATTTCCTCAATTGTAACTTGGTCTTTGTATGTGTCGTTTAGAGGTCTTCAGAAACATCTTATCTACAAGGCCTGTATACCACTAGGCCGATTTTTTTTTAGTCTTTCCTCATAACTGTAATTCTGGAATCCCACTATCAGCTTTGTAGCTCTTTTTTTGTATCCTTTCCAGCATGTTTATATCTCCTCTATGATAAGAACGCCACACCTGTACACAGTACTCCAAGCTAGATCTAAATAATGTTTTATATAGTTTGAATAAGAATAAGACAAAAAAAAAGGATTTTCAATTCAAATGTGAAGCCAATCCTGCAGTATGGAGTGGAAACCTAGAGGATGACCATAGGCAATGACAGGAGACTGCAGGGTTTTGTCAATAGATGCCTGAGAAAGATTTTTGGTATAAAATGATTTGACAAAGTTACAAGTGACAGACTGTGGTAGAGAGCGGGACACGATAAATTGGAACAGGAGATCTTAGGAACAAAGTGGAAATGAATGGATCATAGATTAAGAAAGCCCCAGGCCAGTATCACCAGGCAATCCCTGTCATGGAACCCCCAGGGAACGAAAGGCATAAGCAGACCAAGGAATACATGGAGATGAGATCTGAAGGTGGAAGTAAAGAAAATAGGAAAAAGCTGGAAGGAAGTGGACAAGATTGTACCGGACAGAGCTGCTTGGCGAGGGTTGTTTGATAGCCTATGTACCCCTGGGTGATAGAAGGCTTGGCAAGGATTGGTTTATGGCCTATGATCCCCTGGGTGATAGAAGGCTTGGCGAGGGTTGGTTGATGGCCTATGAACCCCTGGGTGATAGAAGGCTTGGCAAGGGTTGGTTTATGGCCTATGATCCCCTGGGTGATAGAAGGCAAAAGAGAAAGTTTGTCTATCACTTCCTTGCTCCTATGTTTAATATTTCCTTTTATCATGCCTAACATTGTATTTTCCTTTTTTCACTACTACCTGGACTTGCTCACTCACTTAACTGTATGATCTGTGAAAACTTCTAGGTCCCTTTTCTTTTTTATCTTTCTAATATTGTTCACACTCATTCTGCAATTATGTTCCATATTGGATCTGCCCAAAAGGTTGACTGTACATTTATCTATATTAAACTCCATTTGTCAGCTCTCAGACCATTCCTAAATTTGATCTAAATCCGACCTCAACATATATAAAGAGAAGAATTTGAGGTGATTTAATACAAGTTTATTGGCCAAATGGGAAACAGAACATACTGGCTACACAAAAAATGATGCCTATTACCAGTTGAACAGAAGAGAGCAGGTCGTGGTCTTCAGACTCCGCACAGGCCACAACAGACTGAGGTACCACCTATTCAATAAACTGAAGATAGGTGGCACTGACGAATGCACCTGTGGTACAGGGAAAATGACCGCTGAACATCTGCTGCAAAATTGCCCGAGAAAGCACATGTGGCCATCACCAGTGGCAACACTAGACAAGCTCTATGGCAGTGTCGACAGCCTCAGGATAACAGCTGCTTTTTTCGAACAAATACAAGTTGACGTCTGACAGCGTACGAAGAAGAAGAAGAATACAAGTTTATAAGATAATCAACGGCAAGGATAAATTAGACTATAACAATTTTTTCAAAATTCAACCACCTTCAAAAACAAGAGGGCACAGCTATAAATTAATTAAAAGAAAGTCCAGAATAGATTTTAGGAAATCCTTTTTTTTAGTTAGAAATTGGGAATACTTAGAATGCATTGCTCCAGGAAATAGTGAAGGCAAGAACAATTAACGCATTCAAGAATAGATTAGATGCGCATAGTTTTTAGATCAAGGAAATGTAAATGAAACTGGTTGTATACAGACTCTGCAGAGTCTTCTAAACCAGTATAAAGATGTTAAGTTAAGTTATATGTATGTATGTATGTATGTGTATATGTATATATGTGTGCCCTGAATGTGGCAGGGTGTGCCATTCCAGGATCGGTCTTTACAGTCATCACAGAACCCATTTTGCAGCAATAGTCTGTTCTGTCGTAATCTTTGCTTGTAATGGGCAACTTATTATTATGTATATAAACGTACTTATGTACTTACGTACATATATGTATATATATTATTCACTCTGGAACATAATCCTATGTTTACCAACACTTTCACTATGAGTAGGGTCATACAATACTACTTCTACTACTGCCAGCACTTTCTATAAGTGTAACAACAGATGAATTAGATCCATTAAGTTTATCTCTACCTTTCCTCCTTCCCTTATATCTTGCTTTCATCTTATCTTTTTTCCTTTCTCTTTTTCTTTCAAATGCGCTAGTGGAAGTATCTTCCGTCCAGCAGATAGCAGCAGAAGGCTTTTCAGATGAAGCAGTAATACTGGATTCTATGTCATGAACTTTGAAAGTATCATATTGAACAATACTGTGTACATTGTTTTCATGTGATAATGATGTATGAATCTCAGACTTGATGTGAGAAATTGTAGAACTGTCAGTGATGGCTATTTGTGTTTGATGTTCCAACTGTTTGGAGATAAGTGATATTCCTTCTACATTCCGTCTCATTTCACTGGCAGAGTAAGTGTCTGTCAAAGCAGCAAAAGGAATTATTCTCAAGTGTGATTCCATTGGTGCTATAGCTTGATGTGTTGTGGAACTCTGCTGATCTAGTGATGAAGCCCTATTTCTTGCATGTCTTTCTGCTTTGACAACTACTGGACACTGAAATTCAAAACTGGCTGTTCCTTTTTCTGAATCCTTGAATGCAACGTTCTCAAATGTGTCATGGTGAACTGTTTTGTCCTTCTCTGTTGTTGTGACAAATCGAGGCGATACTCTGTTGCATACTAAACTTCTTCTTTTTCTAACATGTCCTAACACATTCTCATTATTCTCATGCTCTGACTTTGAATCTGAAACTTGTCCATGATCTGCTCCTTTTTCTGTCACCACCAAACTGCTGTTTAAATATTGCTGCATTTTGTCCAAGTTAGAAGATGAATGATGACATTGTGAAGCTATGTCAATATTGTCTGGGTCAGGGACGAATGCTTGGCCCTTAGTCAGATCAATGTCCTTCTCCCAAGCCAGCTGGGCCACAGTGCTGGAAAGAATGGCCTGATTAATGCCTGCAAGAAGTTGACCTTTTATAAGTGACTCTTCAAGTTCGAATGGCTGCCCTTCTTTCTTCTTACGCAGCTGTCGTATAACCTCTTTGCCAAGAGTCTGAATAAAAAAAACATTAAATATTAATTAATTTCTGTGTTGCTTTTTTTACAAAAAATATTGTGCACTTCACATCATCAAGTCAAAGTGGGAAAACGTTATGAAGAGAAAAAAACATTTTAAAAAATATGGATCACAGTTGCCAGCACTGAGATTTTTCATAGAAGTCAGGCTCTCTGCTAGTAATTGGTATTCCACTTTTGCTTTTGGGAAGCAGAAATTTGTTGGAACAACTTTTTTAAATGAGATAAATAAGGAAACTTACAACATGGAAACTGCAACTTCTCCTCACCTATATGGAACATGTGGCAGAAAACTAAACTATTTGTAAATAACACACTGATATGAATCTCTTGGTTTGAAATAGAAAACAAAGACAGACAATTGCTTCATATTAGATATTGATATTTGAAATTTGGGAGAATAAGGAATACTAGAGCAAAGCACAGCTGTGAAAAGTGATGCATGGAAAGAACACTTTAGAGATAAATTTGAAATATTCACTAGCATTTGATGGAAATATCTTCAATAGGAAAAAAACTTTCTTTTATGTCAGTCTGAGATTGAAGCAGCATTTATAAGACTTGAAAGAGGTGACAGTTCAGAGATAAACAGAGCAGGCAGTTGGAAGAGATGAAGAATAAGCAGATGAGAAGAAAGGTTTATGATGTGGAAGGAGGAGAAGCAGATGACAATATTAATGTGGTTTAAATAAGTAAAAAGATGTAAGAAATAAAAAGTGCAGTTAAGGGATCCAGAAGAAGGAGCATCAAAGGCACTTCTGTTTTGCATGTGATACAAACATGAACAAACCTTCCATCTGAACAAAGCATCTTTGCGTGTTTTAGCTCTTGACTTGAAGCACGTTTTGATGACAACCAATGCCCGCTCTTCTGGAGGAGAAAGGTTACCATCAACTGGCTGCGGAACACCAGCTAGTTTTACAGAGTATGCTCGCTGGAACTCTAGCAAATTCTTCCGTGATATACCCCATTCTAGAACTACCACAATTTTTGCCCACTGAAAGGGGGAACAAAACGCTGCATGTTAACAACAACAATGAGTTGAATGAGTGAATCTTATATAATATACAATTAATAAATGATATAATACTAACAATACCCGTGCAGAAGATCTACCTGTCAACTGAAGTGTACGTTATTAAAGCAAGAAGAGCAGTTTAACAATAATAGGATCTCCACCTTCTCGCACCTCTAAGCTGTCTTACATCCCCCACCTATCTCTCCACTCAACCTACACTTTATAATAATGTCTAATTTTGTCTTGAGGACACAATCAAACAAGTACATTAGGGCCAAAGATGCATCAGTGAATGAGCTGACAGTCACCTATGTCAAGGTCAGGGAACCATATCTGACCAAGACCCTATTCTGCCTTCAAGTGGTGTCTCTGGAATCAGACTGCACCCATGCAGCCTGATTAAGAAAATAGGGATCAAAGTGGGAAGACAAACCTGGTTCCAATAATACAGTGTTGAAACGATGTGTTGAGCAGAAAGGTGCAGATATTGCAGTCCTGCTGTAAGCAGCAACACAATGTCACAATGTCCTTTTTAGGACAGATGCCAAAGAAGAAGAAGAAACACTTTCATTGAAAATCCAATCAAAAACTTATATTTTAATTGCAATGTTCATTGGATAACAGTACAAAGGAAGAAGCTATGTTTACATTTTGAGGTTCCTAGAATGCTGGGTTTGCTAATTATTAAAAGTTCAATGGAATCAACTGAGCTGACTGCAAGTGATGTCCCAATGTCGCATCGAAACTAGACGTTTCTAATGACTTCAGTACACAATATTGACAGTTCGTGAAAGTTAGTTATGAGGACAGTCTACAATAATTGATAACATATTTGGCACCTGTCAGTCAACAAAGATATACAGGGTTTTCCCCATTAAGCCAAGCCTTGGAAATTATGCATTTTGATAGTTTGAATGTGAAAAAATACAAGTACTTGTTTTTATTTATAAAATATTACATCATTTTTTCCATTACTGGAGTCTTTATTGGGATGAGAAATATAGGTCTGAAGAAGACCAGCAACGATGGCAGCCATGAGAAGACATGAGCCAGGATCCAAATTATAGGATGATCCAAAGTCTGCAAAGCCTGCTGGAGTGACAAAATAGGATATTCTCAGAGAGGCTGAGGACAAAACTAGAACAAGGCCAGAATAAAGACATCATATAGAACAACCTGGCATTCTCTCTGGAAAACATCTACAGCACAGGGTAGAAAAAGAGCGACTAAGGAAGTAAGGAATACATGTCGCTTGCCTGTCAGTCAAAGGGAAGTAAACAAAAGCAAGACTAACTTGTTGCCAGGAATGTTAAAAGAGGTGACTTAGTAGGGTTGGACATGGGACCTCTTACACCACTCTGTAGAAAAGATAAACCACAAGAAAAAGACAAGGTATCTACACCCCATAAAAGAATAGGTGGGATCAAGACAAGTTGTCCCAGCATAGTGTGGCTTTTATTTTGCCCTTGATAGAATATAAAACCTAGGTCGTTACAGGAGTTCAAACCTTCGTCCATCCAACTAGAAGTTGTTGTTTATTGTTGTTTAATGCTCACAATGAGTGAGTTTACTCTTGTGTGCGCTCTGAAAAGGATGTTAAGTAGCAGGTTATAGTAGCTTTCCTCACATGCCGAGCATGCTGATGAAGGTGGACTGCGGTCCTCCAGGTCATTGTGCTATGCTTGATTTCATCTGCGTGCTGCTTACTACTATGGGGATCATATTGATCCACATCTTGTTAGGCTGTCTTGAAAACATCATGTTTTCAGGGAAAACTAAATGGAAGAGAGATTTTGGTCATGGTCAGTGTATTGTGCCTGACCCTGATGCAACATCCTGGTCAGTATGTCATGCCTGATAACTAATGTCTCAGTTCCCCTTCTGACTAGAACATTAGCATCTAAACTTCTTGGGCACTCATTTCTCGGTAATTATGAGCAGTAGAATGCATGAAAATATAGGTTCACTCATAAGAAATCTGTGCAAGAGTTACAACACTGACAGATCAAGGCAATATTCTGGCAAAGTTAGACATCATAACTACTTTCTTGTAGGCTTCTTACCAGGACACCAACTGCAGAAATGGTCTCATACTCCTATTGGAATTATTATGATGGTTATGAGATAGGTAAATAGTGAAACTTTTGCGTGCAAGTAGGAAGAATCCAACAAAATAAAAATGCTTACAGGATTATCCTATTTAGATAATATATAAGTTATGTGTGTGCAATCTGTCTGTCTCCTTCCTACCTGCTTCCACCATTCCTTGGTAGATTTAGAGATGACTTGCGTGTACGTGTTTCCCATCATGGCTATCAACATGTTCAGTAGGAGGATGGGGACGAGAATCATAAAGAAGGCAAAAATGATCTTTGTCAGAGGTGCATAATGCGCAAAGTTGAACACGTCATACTGTAGAAAGATGAATTGAATTGAAAATCTTCGAAACAAAAATATAAATTAGCAGTAGTCAAAACATAAAAACTATTAAATAACACACAGAGGAAATAATCTCAAAAGGGAGTATTGCTTGGGAGTGATCAGTATTTAATAAACAAGATGCAGTAGTTATTTCTTCTTTTTCTTATGCTTTCAGATATCAACTTACGTATATCTAAAGAAAGAGATAATCAGTCTGAGGATTGGCATCTCCATGAGCTTGTCAAATAATCGTGCTGGTGATGACCAAATGTATTCTGTTTCTGTTTCTAAGAATTGACTTGACTGCACTCCGAGCATAACCAGGTGCTCAGTCTCTCTCATCAAATGGCATAAGGTATGGATGCTGATGGTCCCTGTAGCTCGCTGGTTGTACACTCTCCTGCTCTGTTCTCTCATGCACCCCACTCCGCTCAAACCTCGTTTAATGTCGAAACTTTGCAGTCTGTGGTTTGCTGCTTCATCTATTGGAGTGTCCTCATCCAGCAGGTGGTCATTGATTGATTTCAAAATGTCACTTCTATCCATCGCTAATGTGCCCATTATGGGAGCTTGTGAAGCCATGGTGTCAGGTCTTTCATTGCCCTGAACCCCGGCATGAGCAGGACAGTAGATCTATGTCAACCCCTGGAGGTTTGAGGCCTCAACAGCTGCTATCCACTCATACCTAAGCCATCCCTTCTGTACTTTCTGAAGTACGGCTTGCGCATCTGTCACGACGACTGCCCTTGTTTTAGAAGTCTCAGATATCCATTTCAGTGCTGAGATCACTGTTTCCGTCTCCATTTCTCCTCCACAGGTTGACAACAATCGGACACGTGACTCCAGCTGAGATGATAGCCAAAGGGGAAGAATGGGTCCACACTGGTGATAGAATGATAGAGTACCAGAGAGTCATCATAACCAGGCAAGGAATGCAGAGAACGGAGCAACGGAAGAGCAGAGCATGAGGTAAATCAGCTGATAACTGAGAACTCGCAGGAGAGTGACGCTGTCATATACACCGACGGATCAGTCGTGCGCAGTGAGACATCAAGCTGGGGTTTCTCGACTAGAGTGAGAGGAGAGCTCGTGGCTGAGCGCAGTAGGGCATACATGTCAACAACCTCCAGTATGACCAAATGTACTTTCTCTGTTGTATCTTGATTGATTGTATCTCAATTCATTGTGACAAAATGCAACGTCTGAAATTTAATACTTGTTTATTTCTGCAGAGCTGGTAAGATGTATCATTTTTTAGTCGCCTGGATCTTATTCATTTGATTCTGTAGCTGCTGCCATTAATGACTATTATGAGATTAGATGCAAAAATAATAGTAATAGTGATACTTTGGTGGATAGAATTTCCTCAGAAGCCATGAAAACGGACATCTGAACCATCATAAAGATGCTTCATCATCTTTTTACAAAGATATGAGAAGCAGAGGCCATTTTAAAAAGAGGAATGGGGAACAGTTAATCAAATTACCAAAGACAGGAAATCTAGCTCAATGCAGTTACTGGCGAGAAATAATACTCCTGGTAGTGAGTGTCCTTCTTCATCTTCTTCGTTCGTTCTCAATCTCATGCTACCAAGCCCTGAACAGGGCTTTGCAAGTAGCAGGATGTAGTCTGGAGAATGGAATGCATTGTGTCACTAGTTTACATTTTGACTGGATATTGCAACATTTGGTCTAACACATCTGTCTTTGGCAGGGCAGTGAGTGTAAAAGTTCTGACCAGGATAAGGCTTGATCATATAAAAGACACTTTAGATGGTAAACCAAGAGAAGAACAGAGAGGATTATGAGAAGGAAGATCTTGTACAAATCAAATAGCAATTCTCAGAATTATCAAAGAGCAATCTAGGAAGTGGCAGACACAAACTTGATGCATATGAATTAGATTTTGGAAAAAGAATTTGATAGTATAGATTGAACAAAAATTTCTGTAAGAAAAACTACACAGAACGGAGGGGCAGGAGCATTCCTGAACCTACCAAATGGCAGAAAAATAACACTGTCATTCGCTACTGGTAAGTACACAAGCAATTTCAGAGCGGAGGCAGAGGCACTGAGGGCGGCAGTGGAAGAAATGGTGACACACAGTGAAAATGAGAGCCATATAGTCCTGCTGACAGATGCTCTCGCCGTATTCACAGCGCTAAAAAGCCAGAAAAACACTGAGCTTAATGACTTAAGAGCAGCACTCTGCAAACCGTGCCAGCAGTCCGCACCAAAAAGGGTAGTGGTACAGTGGGTTCCGTCACACTGCAACATCCAAGGCAACGAGGAGGCAGACAGACTGGCAAAAGAAGGTGCAAGACTACCACAAACAGATACCAGTATGACGTACAAAGAGTCAAAACGGCTTATCAAAGCCAGATACATGACCAAATGGGAAACCGAACATACTGGTTACACCAAAAACGATGCCTATTACCAGTTGAACCGAAGAGAACAGGTCGTTGTCTTCAGACTTCGCACTGGCCACAACAGACTGAGGTACCACCTATTCAACAAATTGAAGATAGGGTGTACCGACGAATGCCCGTGCGGTACTGGTAAAATGACCACTGAACATCTGCTGCAGAACTGCCCGACATACGAGGATCAGAGAGAGCAGATGTGGCCATTACCAGTGGAACTGCAAGACAAGCTCTATGGTAGTGGCGAGAGTCTCAGGATGACCGCCGCTTTTTTCGAAAAAATAATGGTTACTGTCTGACTGCGTACGCAGAAGAAGAAGAAGAACAAAAATTTAAAAAATAATGAAGTATGTAATACAAGATAAATTTATATATTAATTTTTGTTTTTTGTTTTTCGCCTTATTTATCTATTCCCCAAGGCGGGTGTGTGTTGCACTGTGGTTTTTATTTTGCGCCTGTCGGCCCAGTGCATCCGACTTCAGCATGCATTTTATGTAAGGGTCTGCTTCCTCCTGCATTTTCTAAGGGTTTGCTTCCCCCGGGGTAAAAGCTGTGATAGGGATCGAACCCAGCACCTTCGGATTGTGAGCCGTGCCACTTAACCACTAGGCCACGCCGTCCCCTATGATAAATTTATATGAATTATGAAAGATTTCTACGAAACGGTACATGTAGAATAATCCACAAAGGCAAATTGTTAGACCTATTAACCATCTGGGGTAGTTGTCTCGCCGCGGCGACTCAATTTCAACCAGTGTTCGTAAAGCGATCTCAGTCCCGCCAGGCGGAGCGATAGCGCGGGCTTGCGGAAAACGCTCGCCTGCCTTTCCCCGTAGTGCGAATTGGGTGCGGTTTGTTGTAGTGGCTCCTCCACCGAGGTGCGCTAGTCTGGTCCGTATCAGGAAACGTGGTCCGTCCGTGGTGATTTATCTAAGGCTTATAGCAGAGCTCGACAGTACGTCTCGCTGGTGGTCCGACTCTCGCAAATAGCTTGTGACCGGCAAATGGAAAGCAGGAATCGTTGCCTCGAGGCCCTGCGTTCTCCTACGGAGAAGGGCAGGCCAAATTGTCTCCAGTCCCAGTGAAATTCATCGCCGAGGTCGTTGGAATCCGTTCTGCACAGAGCGCTGCCATCCCTCCTCGAGCGAGCCCGGTCGGTCGGTCGTCTGGTGCGTGTGGGAGGCCCCTGTCAGGCGGTCCTAGGTCGACGGAGTGAGGGACGGGTGGAACAAACCGTCCGTCCCGTCAGTCGGTCCCTGCGGCCGTCGTCCCAGCGAGGCCTTTTACAAAAACACACCCTTCCTCCGCCGACCGGTGTGTGCTGTACACAGTACGTCTCCGACAGATATCTGGTTGATCCTGCCAGTAGTCATATGCTTGTCTCAAAGATTAAGCCATGCATGTCTAAGTTCACACTGTCTCACGGTGAAACCGCGAATGGCTCATTAAATCAGTCGAGGTTCCTTAGATGACACGATCCTACTTGGATAACTGTGGCAATTCTAGAGCTAATACATGCTTACCAAGCTCCGACCCTCGCGGAAAGAGCGCTTTTATTAGTTCAAAACCAATCGTCGTTTCCCCTCGCGGGGTTGCGGCGTCCCCACTGGTGACTCTGGATAACTTTGTGCTGATCGCATGGCCTCATGTGCCGGCAACGCATCTTTTAAATGTCTGCCCTATCAAATGTCGATGGTACGTGACATGCCTACCATGTTTGTAACGGGTAACGGGGAATCAGGGTTCGATTCCGGAGAGGGGGCATGAGAAACGGCTACCACATCCAAGGAAGGCAGCAGGCGCGCAACTTACCCACTCCCGGCACGGGGAGGTAGTGACGAAAAATAACAATACAGGACTCTTTCGAGGCCCCGTAATTGGAATGAGTACACTTTAAACCCTTTAACGAGGATCTATTGGAGGGCAAGTCTGGTGCCAGCAGCCGCGGTAATTCCAGCTCCAATAGCGTATATTAAAGTTGTTGCAGTTAAAAAGCTCGTAGTTGGATCTCAGGCGCAGGCGGGCGGTCCGGCTCGCGCCGGTTCACTGCCCGTTGTCTCCTGCCCTACCGTCTGCCGGCTCTCTCCCACGGGTGCTCTTCGCTGAGCGTCCTGGGTGGCCGGCGCGTTTACTTTGAAAAAATTAGAGTGTTCAAAGCAGGCCTCGGCTGCCTGAATAATGGTGCATGGAATAATGGAATAGGACCTCGGTTCTATTTTGTTGGTTTTCGGAACTGGAGGTAATGATTAACAGGGACAAACGGGGGCATTCGTATTGCGGCGTTAGAGGTGAAATTCTTGGATCGCCGCAAGACGAGCTTCTGCGAAAGCATTTGTCAAGAATGTTTTCATTAATCAAGAACGAAAGTCAGAGGCGCGAAGACGATCAGATACCGTCGTAGTTCTGACCATAAACGATGCCGACTAGCGATCCGCAGGAGTTGCTTCGATGACTCTGCGGGCAGCTTCCGGGAAACCAAAGTGTTTGGGTTCCGGGGGAAGTATGGTTGCAAAGCTGAAACTTAAAGGAATTGACGGAAGGGCACCACCAGGAGTGGAGCCTGCGGCTTAATTTGACTCAACACGGCCAACACTGAAATGATTGACATGCCGAGACCACTCTTCTGGGGTATAATATGGAACTGGTGCTGGACTTAGACCCCCAGAAACCTGGGGTTATGCCCCCTGTGGCCCGGTTTTGTCTGCATCCAGTGTTTGATAAAGGAATTGATGGAAGAGCACTATCAGGAGTGGAGCCTGAGACCTAAGTTAACTAAACACGCCAATACTGCAGAATGACTATCAAAAAGTACACCTTCGTGGGGTCTAATAGAGAACATGTGCTGGAATTAGACCCTCGAAAATCTGGGACTACCCCCTAAGAAACTTGATTGTCTCGCTAAGGGAATTGACGGAAGGGCACCACCAGGTGTGGAACCTGCGGCTTAATTTGACTGAACACGCCAATACTGTAGAACAACTGACAAATCGAGAGCACTGCCGTTTGGGTCTAATAATGAACGTACGCTGGTGTTAGACTCACGGATGACAAGTCAGCTCTCAAACACTCAAATGAAAGAACGCTACGGAAATCGTGTTTAACTCCGCAGAAACCGCAGATTTCAAATACCTGGTCATTGACAAACAAAAGCCCTCAATAAATTCGTCTGACCAAATAGTGAACGGGTGCTGGAAATAGATCATCTGAAGACAGGTCAGTTTTACCCTACAAATGACAGGGCGTTGCTACGGAAAACCAGCTCAAATCGAGAGGAGCCGCAGACACTTTGGTTCACGTACCAGGCTGATAAGCCAAGGGCGCGAGGCTACCATGTGGGGGATTACGGCCGAACCCTTGTAAGCCGCAATCCCGCTCAAAATCTCAGCACCACTGCAATGGGAGGCTCCTACATGCTCGGGACCTGGGGCTTGCGCCCCAGCCCTATCAGGTAGAGCCACAGCAAGAGGTCCTTGCCGCCCGCCAATCAAAGCGGGCGGACAACTGCTTGATACTCACCCTAAACGGCGATGGGGTGCGAAAACACCAACCAAAGACTTAGTACCTGGTCGGGGTGTCGAAAACAGTAGAGCAGCCACCTCACTGTGAACTGTCAAGACTCAACCACTGACCATGAGAGTTGTCCGCACACCAGGCGAACAACATCTCTGTGACATTACCAGGCTTGTCCTCTGGCTGAATGCACTCCGGCTACGATATCTACCTCTGTACGTTATCAGCCATATAACTATCATACTGGACGCAGAAGAGATGCAGACCAGCGGGCATTGCACACCTGCCCCACTGTGTCAACACCCCAGGTGGCGGGGAATGCTAGGCGTACCATCTCTGCATAGAAGCCAAGAAAATAAAGGGAAAAAGAGATACCCCACTCACATGCAAATGCTACGTTCCTGGCAGGACGTGACGATCCTGGGACATAGACACACTGGACTGCCTCTCTTCCGGGTAAACCAGTCCATCTCATATATCATCACATATCATTATTGCACCCTATAGACACGAGTAGTGAAGACTCGATAGTCTGGTAAGACAACTTCCATAAGAGAGAAAACTCTGATCGTAAACAACTGCTGCCTTGCAGATAGGCTGGGGACAGCCAAAGGCTAAGGAGGGCATCCCTACAGAAACGCCTGTTGAAATCGGATGCACGGGGCCGCAAGCCTAACAAAACAGTGCAACGTAAATCACAGTATGATGGCAGTACAACCTATTCGAAAAACGTATGGCGCTCATCCTGCGGAGTCCCGCCAGGCAGCGATAGTGCCGGGCCTCACGCCTCGAAGGGGCCCACCCTTGACTACTGGTGGTCACCCACCCATGTGTCGTGGAGTCAAGGCACATGGCTATGGGGCAACGTCTATTGGCCAAAACCTCAAGACCCTCAAAATACTACAGTGGAATGCGGAGGGAGTCATTAACAAAAAACTTTCCCTAACACACCACCTGCATGAAGGTAAGATTGACGTGGCATGTATCCAGGAAACGCACCTCAACAATAACCATAAATTCTCAATCAGAGGATACCAGACCTTCCGTCTAGATAGAGAAGGCCACAAAGGAGGGGTCCTGATACTGACCAGAAACAGCATACCGAGTAGCGCGGTACCTGTCAATCACACCGGACAAGCAGAAATTGTAGGAGTTGACATAATGGCTCAAGAGACGAAGCTCCGCATTTTCAATCTGTACGGACCACCAAACAGAGACCTATCGCTCTCGAGTATGGAGGTCAGAGACTCCAACTGCATAGTAGTTGGAGATTTCAACAGCCACTCGGAGAGATGGGGATACTCTGACACAGACAGCAGAGGTGACGAAGTGGAAGATTGGGAGATAGATGCAAATCTCTCCCTAATCAATAGGCCGGAGGATAGCCCTAGCTTCTATTCAAGAACATGGCATACCACCTCGACTCCAGATTTGGCCTTCTCCACACAGGACATACACCATAAAATAGACCGCCAGGTGCTAAACCAACTGGCAGGTAGCGACCACAGGCCGATCAGGCTAACCATTGACATGGAAGTAGGCCCACAGGAAACAAAACCGCTCCCACGTTGGAACTACAAACGAGCCGACTGGGACAGATTTGCAATCCTGACAGATGGGCTGTGTGAAACCATCAACACACGAAACACCAAAATGAAGCCCATGGTAGAGAGCCTAAGCAAGGCAATAATGCAAGCCGCCACTGAAACCATCCCAAGAGGAGCTAGGAAAAACTATAAGCCCTACTGGAATGATGAGTTGCAGAAAGTGGAAGATGCAGTAACAAATGCTAGGAACATGGCAGAGCGAGAAAAATCCATGGAGGCAAACATCGCCCTCAAAGCCGCTGCGGCGAAGTACAAACACACTCTCAAACAAACAGCAAGAGAAAGCTGGAAAGACAAAACGGAAAGTCTAAACCTGGACAAAGACGGGAACAAGCTATGGAAGCTAGTCAGAGCCATGAACGACGAAACCCCGTCAAATAAACAAATTACTATCAAGCAGGGCGAGAACTTGATCACAGGTAAGAAAGCCGCAAACGCCTTTGTCGATCACTATGCCAGAGCAAACCACATCGAGGTCCCTGCAGAAAAGCATACAGACATTAACGAAGAGCTAAAGGGACACGAAAACATAAATACGGCTCCCGAAGAGCACATGATGGCCAAACTAACAATGCGCGAAATGGAAGAGGCTATGAGAACACTAAAGAAAAGGAAATCTCCCGGAAAAGATGGGATAACAAACGAAATGCTGATGGGGCTGGGCCAAACAGCGAAGAGGAAACTACTGTCAGTCCTGAACCAAAGCTGGAAAAGGGGTATTGTACCCCAGGCATGGAAAGATGCAATACTGGTACCAGTACCAAAAACAGGAAAGGATAAAACAGATCCAAATGGATACAGGCCCATCAGCCTACTGAGCTGTGTCGGCAAACTGATGGAGCGGATGATAAACACCAGACTGATGTGGCATCTGGAAGAAAAACGAATACTAATTCCACAGCAAGCAGGCTTTAGACAGCACAGATCCATTGAGGACCAGGTCATCCTCAGAAAGAATGGCAATCATGAGGAAACTTGCTGGCACAAGCTGGGGAGCAGACGAAGGCATACTAAAGAAACTGTACACTGGAAGAGTGAGACCAGTTCTCGAGTATGGCATTGCGGCATGGACAACAGCAGTGAAGGCGAACTTCGATAAAGTTAACAAACTTCAAAACCAAGCCATGAGAATTATAACAGGTGGCATGAAGTCAACGCCAATTGTAGAACTTGAAAAGATTACAAAACTGCAATCCATGACCGATAGAAGAGACTGCAGAGCCCAGCTGCAGTCAGAGAAACTCCGAAGACTGACGGACCATCCAATGTACCAGAGACTAAACAATCTGGGAAATGGGAAACTAAAGCGGAGAAACTTTGCAGAAATAGCCAAAGCAAAGATGCACGAAGATCCCATAAACGCACTAACAACACCAAAACCCATCACTACTGTACGAAAACCTACCTGGAGGCAGGATATATTTCCAGAGGTGGTAGAAAATATACCAGGTATTGCAAACAAAAACTACCAGACTGAAAAAGAAAGGAGAGACACTACCCTAAGCTTCATAACGAAAAGCTACCCAAGCATGGACTGGACCCATGCATACACCGACGGTTCTGTAACAAACACTACACAGAACGGAGGGGCAGGAGCATTCCTGAACCTACCAAATGGCAGAAAAATAACACTGTCATTCGCTACTGGTAAGTACACAAGCAATTTCAGAGCGGAGACAGAGGCACTGAGGGCGGCAGTGGAAGAAATGGTAACACACAGTGAAAATGAGAGCCATATAGTCTTGCTGACAGATGCTCTCGCCGTAGTCACAGCGCTAAAAAGCCAGAAAAACACTGAGCTTAATGACTTAAGAGCAGCACTCTGCAAACTGTGCCAGCAGTCCGCACCAAAAAGGGTAGTGGTACAGTGGGTTCCGTCACACTGCAACATCCAAGGCAACGAGGAGGCAGACAGACTGGCAAAAGAAGGTGCAAGGCTACCACAAACAGATACCAGTATGACGTACGAAGAGTCAAAACGGCTTATCAAAGCCAGATACATGACCAAATGGGAAACCGAACATACTGGTTACACCAAAAACGATGCCTATTACCAGTTGAACCGAAGAGAGCAGGTCGTTGTCTTCAGACTTCGCACTGGCCACAACAGACTGAGGTACCACCTATTCAACAAATTGAAGATAGGGTGTACCGACGAATGCCCGTGCGGTACTGGTAAAATGACCACTGAACATCTGCTGCAGAACTGCCCGACATACGAGGATCAGAGAGAGCAGATGTGGCCATTACCAGTGGAACTGCAAGACAAGCTCTATGGTAGTGGCGAGAGTCTCAGGATGACCGCCGCTTTTTTCGAAAAAATAATGGTTACTGTCTGACTGTGTACGCAGAAGAAGAAGAAGAAGACCTATTAACCTTTTTTTTTGTGTGCGTTCGCCTTATTTATCTAATCCCCAAAGCGGTGTGCATTGCACTATGTTTTTATTTTGCGCCTGTTGGCCCAGTGCATCCGACTTCTGCGTGCATTTTATGTAGGGTCTGCTTCCTCCTGCATTTTCTAAGGATTTCCTTCTAAGGGGTAACGCCCGGTGCTGTGATGGAGATCAAACCCAGCACCTTGGAATTGTGAGCCGTCTCACTTAACCACCAGCCCACGCGTCTCCTTATTTACAGTTCAAACTAGACTTAGACAGAGATGTCCACTATCTCCAACAAACTTTCTCACGGTCATGGACTGGGAGATGCTGCAAACAACAGAGAGTAGAAAAACAAGAATACAGTGAACATTTCAAAAGCACCTGAAAGACATTCAACGAAAGAGAGATCGACTAACATATGAAGCAGCAAATGTGGGATTGCAGATTAGTGTAAACAAAATAACAGAAATGAGAATAAATAATAAGTAAAGAGGCCCAATAAAGATTAATGGTCATATAATTGATGGGAACGGCATGGGCTAGTGGTTAAGTGACACGGCTCACAACCAGAAGGTGCTGGGTTCGATCACCATCACAGCACTGGCCGTTACCCCGAGGAAGCAAACCCTTAGAAAATGCAGGAGGAAGCACCCTAAAATAAAATTCATGCTGAAGTTGGATACACTGGGCCGACAGGCGCAAAATAAAAACCAGTGCAATGCACTTTGCCTTGGGTAATAGAGAAAAAAGTTGATGAAGTGCAAAATGTTAGCTTTCTGGGAAGTAGCATTGATGAAGACGGAAGAACAAACCAAGATGTTAAAGATATTTGTTTTCAATTCTTTTTGCCCAATATGGAACTCTGCAGCATTCTCCATGGAGAATAAGATTAGGCTGTTTAACACAAATGTAAAGTTAGTTCTGATATTTGGCTAAGAGATGTGCCATGTGACTAAGTGTATTACATCCAGATAGAAAACCTTTGTTAACAAGACTTTGTCGCATACTTCATGCTAACTTACTGGAGTTAATGGCATACACTGATCTATGGGAAAGAACATGGCAATAATCAATGGAGCAGAAGATTTGGGAGAGATGGATATGATACACTCCTAGAAAGAAGTCAGACAGTTTAACCAGACATACTAGAGATAGAGTAGAGTGAAAAAAGCCAAAAAACACTCTAGGACAGTCTAGGAGGAAGTCAGTTCAATCAGAGTCTCATGTGCGAAATTCAAGAAGATGGCACAGAATAGGAACAGATAGAGAGCATCTGTCACAACCTTAAGTTCCAATGAGAACCAGATGGGTAAATGATGATGACATTATTTGATTATATCATTCTCAGAATTATCCTTGGGGCATTTAAAAGCACTCAAATCACAGAGTTGGGAAAAACAGCAAATATTGAGCCCCTTGAATTAAGAAGATAATATAAATCCCTTACTCAGTTTTAAAAACTGATCATCCTCTATACCAGAAGTTCCAAGAGAGAACAAAAAACAGACTACTAAGGAAAAGCCCCAATCATCTGGCCAAAGAAATCCACAGAAAACATGCAGAAATCCTTGAAGCTAAAACCAAAAAGTGCAAAGCACTATTTCCAGAACCTTGGACATGGAGTCAGGACCAGTCCAAAATAATCTTGGAGGTTCCAAGGTTAATGAAGAAAAGTGAGTAGTCAGCAACAGAACAAAAATTCCACATCCTGCAGGAGCTCAAGTGACAGTACCCTAGCAACTCTTGGATACACGTGAACATAGATGGATCGCCTCGATTAGCAATAAAAAGGGAGGCAGTGGAATCTAAATTGTACACTCAAATGGCAACATAGAAAATCACTCCATACCAGCAGAAGAGATCTGTACCAATTACAGAACTGAAGCAGGAACTGTTCATATTTTTATCATAACTACAAGGAAAACGGTCATTCTAACAGACTCAAGGAGTGTACTCCAAGCCGTCTCAAGCTTCAAACAAGATAGAATCTCACATGAAATAAAGTATAACATAGGATTGCTGTTTCAAAAAACAGATTTAGTCCTACAGTGGATTCTGGCCAATGTGGGATCCCTGGAAATGAGAAAGCCGGAATTGGTGGCACGCAGACTCCCCATCCACAGAGCTATACAGAAGCAAATATACTGATCAAATGATCCATGAGGACAGAATGGAGAGACCAGCACAAAGAACACAAGACAGAAAATGACAGCATAGACAAACTTGGCAGAGATGGGCAGACAAAGATCTTCAGACTTAGAACGGGACATTGTAGACTCAAGGCCCCCTCCCCAGAATGGGTCTCAGAGACACTGCCACTTGCGATTGTGGAGCACCCAAGCAAACACCAGAACATATTCAGCAGGACTACACTACCTATGCAGACCAAAGAGAGGCAGTCTGGCCTGGGGGAGCGACCATGCTCAAAAAGCTGTGGGAGACCGGCGAAGCCCTGACTAGACCGGACTAGAAGCATAGCATCAGTTGACCATTGAAGATGAAGAAGATTATATCATTATGAGAGAGGAAACAAAGACAACAATAACAGGGATACTTCATGACCTCATCAGTTACTGTAGTTATGGAAGATTGCCTTCTAAACCTATTTATGTTTTTCAGTCGCTATTGATGTTCAGTATAATTCCAGTCCCTTTCAAATAGATTTTTGCTGACATCAATAAAAGGTCATAGATTTAGTTATAAATGATACCATAACACAATGAAAAACAGCAATTCCCAAACTTCAATTTAGCAAGTCATTAAAAAATGTCCAGCAAAGACAATAAAAGACAAATGTGTTACCTTGAACTCTCCCAAAGTCATTTGGAATAAGTTAAGTATAGTTTCTGGAAAAGTGGAGAATTTAGCCAAATCGGTGTTGTCAGTGTGTGAAGCTGCATCTTGGAAAAGAAAGTAGAAACCTGAAAACAGAGAAAAATATCTTAACATGTGGATTTAGAAGGTAATGTTAATTACATATATATTGACGAGAGCATCCCCAAGTAGTTGTTATATGGTAAGCTTACAACAGGCAGACGCTCACCAGAAGATGGTGGGGTGGCAGAAGAAATACAACATAGACTCATTGATATTGTCTCTGAAAAGCTTCAACATTGATGTCACCTCCTGGGAGTTGCTTGCACACAACCGTTTCACCTGGCACACTAGTATCACCCAAAGTGCTCAGATCGCAGAGATGAAATGCCATCGCGAAAGATCAGCAAAAGCGTGCTGGCCCCCCCAAAAAAACACATGACAACTCTACATGTGGCTCCCCACATGTGTGCCCTAAATGTGGCATGGTATGCCATTTCAGGATTGGTCTTTACAGAAATAAGAGAACACATTTTGCAGCACAAGTCTGATGCTGTCGCCATCTTTGCATGTGATGGGCAACTATTATTATTTTTATGAAGACTAAAAGACATATTACTTGCATAATATCTGCGGCCAAACGACAACCCAAACTACTTTGGAGTCACATTTCATGACATGGAAAAGTCAGATCGAGAGAAACCGAATGAGAGCCAGACAAAGAATGGTAATCATGAGGAAACTTGCTGGCACAAGCTGGAAGAGCAGACGAAAGAATACTAAAGAAACTGTACACTGGAAAAGTGAGACCAGTTCTCGAGTATGGCATTGCGACATGGGCAACAGCAGCAAAGGCAAACTTTGATAAAATTAGCAAACTTCAAAACCAAGCCATGAGAGTTAAAACAGGAGGCATGAAGTCAACGCCAATTGTAGAACTTGAAAAGATTACAAATCTGCAATCCATGACCGACAGAAGAGACTGCAGAGCCCAGCAACAAGCAGAGAAACTCAGAAGACTGACAGACCATCCAATGCATCAGATACTAAATAGATTTGGAAATGGGAAACTAAAGTGGAGAAACTTTGCAGAAATAGCAACACAAAAGCCCATACCTACTGTACGCAAACCCACATGAAAGCAGCATATCATTCCGGGGTGGTAGAAAATATACCAGGTATTGGAAACAAGAACAGCCAGACTGAAAAAGAAAGAAGAGACATAACCTTGAGGTATATAGCAAAAAACTACCCAAGCATGTACTGGACCCATGCATACACCGACGGTTCTGTAACAAACACAACACAGAATGGAGGGGCAGGGGTATTCCTGAGCCTAACAAATGCTAGAAAAATAACACTCTCAGTGGCAACTGGAAAATACTCAAGCAATTTCAGAGCAGAGGCAGAGGCACTGAAGGCTGCAGTAAAAGCAATGCTGACAGGCGAAAGCAATGAAAGCCAGATAGTCCTGTTTACAGATGCCCTGGTCGTAGTTACAGCACTAAAAAGCCAGAAAAATACTGAACTTACTGATTTAAGAGCAATACTCTGTCAACTATGCCATCAGTCCGCACCAAAAAGAGTAGTGGTACAGTGGGTTCCATCCCACTGTAACATCCAAGGCAACGAGGAGGCAGACAGACTGGCAAAAGAAGGTGCAAGACTACCACAACCAGATTCTAGTGTGACCTACGAAGAGTCAAAAAGTTTTATTAGGGCCATATACATGGCCAAATGGGAAACAGAACATACTGGCTACACAAAAAATGATACCTATTACCAGTTGAACAGAAGAGAGCAGGTCGTAGTCTTCAGACTCCGCACAGGCCACAACAGACTGAGGTACCACCTTTTCAATAAACTGAAGATAGGTGGCACTGATGAATGCACCTGTGGTACAGGGAAAATGACCGCTGAACATCTGCTGCAAAATTGCCCGACATACGAGGACCAGAGAAAGCACATGTGGCCATCACCAGTGGCAACACTAGACAAGCTCTATGGCAGTGTCGACAGCCTCAGGATGACAGCTGCTTTCTTCGAACAAATACAAGTTGACGTCTGACAGTGTTCGAATAAGAAGAAGAAGAAGAAGACAAAGATATTACTTGCATGAGAAATCTGGAGAAATTATTTAGATGAGGAAAAGGGACATTTTTATATTTTAAAAGTGAGCACAATATTTTAGGTTTAAAATGATTAACTGCATAAACTGTTTATCTTTTAGAGAAATGAGGTATGAAATAATTTATTATATTATATTGGGAAAAAAATAACAGCCCATGATGTTAAGGAATGAACTGTGAAAACGACCTACCTTGTGTAAAGCCAGAAAGAAAAATTAGGTAGATGATACCAAATCGAAGTAGGTCCCCTGCTATCATCTTGTAAATCATTGTGACAAAGGGACCTGTAAGCATGTAGCCCCTGAAGGAGGAAGAAAAGATGCATGTTAGAACAATGTAAAAATGTGTCAAAATATATTAAACACATTTTCAAATATTTAATTTAAATGATATATATATGTAGAGTTATAAATAAAAACAAATTGAGAACCACAGAAGAAATATCAGGAACAATAATTGGTAGACATTACACAATAACTTCTGATTGGGGTCTACTACTGTCTTATGAGCAAAGTGTAAATAAATGTTTACAAAAGATGGTTCATATAATAATCTTTACAAAATAACGCTGAAAGGCCTCAGTCTAAATTGGCAAATGATAAACATCTATATGAATGGTTATTTTCCAGAATGCAGCATCTAACTTAAATAGGGCACTATAGATTTAAATGCGCACTCTAGTAAAAATAAAGGAGAATTCAGTTCAGTTCATGTGCCTTCTCCACACCAAAGGTTGGCTACAATTGATTTCTAACATTCTCCGTCTCTTAAAATGGAAGGTGCAATCTGGCCGGTCTTTTCTCTGTCCATCTTTTTATATTATCCTGACAATTATAGCATTGATTTCCTCTGGGATGTTTGCCCTCCACTTTTTCTTCCAGTATTGTTTCAGCAAGATCTTTTAATGTGCTAGAATGAAATTACAAGATAATAAAAGACTTTGGAAAGAAATAGAATAAAAGAGCTATGCATGCAGAACTAAAGTAACTTTCAAACATGACAAGACTGGCTCAAGAAGGAGAATACATTAAGATCAAGAATGGAAACATCTTGTTTGATGAGAAAGATAAAGCAGATGGGCAGAATATAGAAGTGAACTGTTTAAAGACAACAGAGGCATTAAACCATCATTATTTAATAATGATGGCTTCAGCATTTTCAGATAAAAAATAGAGAAAGCAATAAAAGATAAGATCAAAAGGAAAGTAATAGGCATGGACACAATAAATATAGATATGACAGTGGGTCTATAGGATTTTGATGTAGATGAAATTGCTGATCTGTGTAATGGCGTCTACCAGGATCTATGCCATTTGACCTGATTACATTAGTCTTTACAACACTACCCAGATCCTCATAGGGGCAAGCTTACTGAGGAGCATTGCACTACAGCCTGAAATATGCTTCAGGATGTATGCAGAGCCACTGCAAACCTGCTACCAAGAAACATCATCAACAGTTAACTCAGTTCGAGTAACAATGACACAACACTAACCAAGAAACAGAATATTCAAATTTACAGCAATCGGTCTGATTAAAACACTGCTTACATTTTTACAGGAGGGAATTAGACATAAACTATACAATGAAGTTTTGGATAAACAGTTTGGATTTCAACAGAACAAGAGAAGCATTATTCTATATAAAAAAATATATAGAAGTGCAAAAATACATTTATATGTGCTTTATAGACAACAAAAGTATCTTCTATAATTGATCGAGAAAATTCAAGAATGATTTGCAAAAGTAAACAAAACTTTGGAACACTTTCCTTAAATATGCAAGTTGTTATTAGGAAAATGTCTGTCATGTGTTTAAAGATTGTATGTCTTGTATTTGTGTCTTATTTGAGAACTGTTAATAAATTATTTCTCATTATTAATATATTAATGACTTTTTGAAGCTATCTGCTGTAGGTAATGTCTGTTTCATTTTTAATTCACGTTTTCAATTTTTAAGGCCTTTTCTGTTGCCTGTATATTTAAGTAACTATATTTTGTCAAGTTATGAACATTCACATGTTTACCTGGCAAAGAAAAGAAGGAAAAACCAGACACATGGTGCAGCAAGTATAAGCAGCACATCCTCTACATTGTACTGGCCCGTGAAACGAAAAGGAATACATGCCAGGACGAGAAGGCAGGAAATGAGGTAAACAGTCTGGGCTGGAGCATGTGCCTGTTAATGACATGCAAGAGTTGTGGAATGTCAGAATTCCTACATAATTAATCTTAAATTTAAAGGAATATTTATTTCCAAGAAAAATTAACTTTAATAAATCATTCATTTAGACAAAATATTACTGCCCTTTTGTAAGACTATAAATTTAATCAAAATGGACAAATTTACATGAAAAATGGCTCATAGAGCTGACTTCATTGCCCTTGGACACTACCACAAGTGCTTGTTCTCTTCCATTATTTAGTAAAGGATATTTACCAATTGTTTAAAAAGTGGTGATATCATACGAAATCACACAATTAAATTTGGCCTGTGTGCCTCAACTTTTTTGGCCATATGAAATAAACATATGTAACATATTGATTAAGCAATGTTATAAATTTAAAAATAAAACAACACAACCTCTGCCCTTCTTAAATCATATAAATAAAATGTTATGGTTTATATATCTTAATGCAACGACATTCATCACAAGAAGGCTTATACAACTAATTTATTTGCTTTCAAAGAGGTACATGCAATCCTAAATGGTAATGAAAGCTTGTGTAACAATGTGTTTTTATCACAACAGATTTTTCAAATCATAAAATTAGAAATATGCATAACAAAATGGTAGCTTAAATCTTTTGAAATGTATTTTCCTGAAGTCATGCCATATATTCAACTCTCTATTTTAAGAATCTTTGAATTTGTAAGCGTACATTTTAGTTAACTGTCAAGAAGTAACATTAAAAATGATAGCTGAGTATCAGATCAGGTATAGTGGCATCTTTACATCAGAACTTTACTACAACAGATCAGTAAAATTCTTGAGAAACTACTTTAAATATGTTCATTGATGTTTCAAATTAGTTGCAAATGAGTATGTAACCAAAGTTACGCAAACTAAGAAATGCTGGGCAAACAAATCATACAAAAACCAGAGAAATAATATGGCTTAACATATAAATAACTTAAACGTAAATTAACATAAATTATGGCTTAACTATGCAAACATGTAATGGGAATGGAAGAGTATATATATAACATTTAACTTTTGCTATAGGAATGCAAAAGTAGATGACAAAGGACAAGAAAACATTATCCTTTTGCTATTTGATGAATGAAACACACACAAATACTAATGTCAAATACGTCACATGGGGACAATGTCAAGATCACAGAAATATTGTGCACTGGATACTATGAAAGAAGAGAAGAATAAGAAATGATAACAGAAGAAATGGGAAAGAAAAAAGATAATTAACATTTTTAAAAGAAAAATGGCGAGAAAGAAGAAATAAGCGAAATTAAAAGGAAAATGAAAAGAAATAAGAAGTTAAATGGATGGGTAGATGAAGTAAAATGGAGAGGAAGTTGAGGATGCTGTAGAAATAAAGAGTAAAAAGTAAATGTAAAATAGAGAACAAGAAGTAAGTAAAATAGAGAAGTAAAACAGAATATAAGAAGTAAAATAGAGAATAAAAAGTAAGTAAAATAGAGAAGTAAAATAGAATATAAGAACTAAAATAGAATATAAGAAGAAGTAAAATAGAGAACAAGAAGTAAGTTAAGTGAAGAAGAAGTGTATGAAACATGGGAGATGGGAGTTGAGTGGGAGTTGAAAAGGCTGGGGAAATCCCAGACTAATCAATACTGTGCACGTTTTTCTAATGGGGAGATAAGAAGTTCATCTCTGAATGAATTGCCCCTGAACACAGTAAATAAGGTGGATGGGGGAGTGTAGGAACACTCCAACTCTCATTAATCACAGTAAGATTAAAGTGTACTTTATAATCCTCCTCCTAATCCAGGCGTTGGATCAATATCAGTCAGTTGAAGGAGCTTCATGTTGCAGGCTGATGATAAATGTTGTTTCTTTGTTCTAGCGTTTTCAGCGCCTGACCCACATTCACAGCTATAAATCTGTGAGGCTTAATGGAATGATCGGACAGTTCAATTTCCTGGAAAATGTTTGTCCGTGTACAAACTTTCTATGCTACAATTCCCAATGAAACAGGTTAACATTCTACTGCCGAAGATTACTTTTCTTTTTGCTGATGTGAGTGATTTCCACATCCATCACATTTAAAAGATTTCTCCGATGGCTGAGATGATACTTTCATATTTATTATGACAGTATGAAATACTCATCTCTCAATGTAAGATTAGATGTGACAGATATTGCAATATTATTGTTGAATATTGGTGTTTATTGCAGTATTATTATTTTTTTTTCCTTCCTTTAAAAGCATAGGATACAATTGAAAATTACTAACTTAATTTAACGTCTTTATAATGGTTTAGAAGACTATGCAGAATCTGTATACAACCAGTTTAATTTACATTTCCTTGCTCTAAAAGCTATGTACATCTAATCTATTCTTAAATACATTAATTGTCTCTGCCTCCACTACTTCCTGTGGCAATCCATTCCAAGCATTCACCACCTCTCTGATTAAAAAAATATTTCCTAAAATCTAATCTTGACCTTTCTTTAGTTAATTTGTAGCTATGCCCTCTTTGACATAGTATTTCTGTGCTCTTAAGGTGGTGTTCTTTGTAGTAGTTTGTTTTATATAGTGATGCTGCCAGCCTGAAATACAACCCTCCTTACATGTAAAGTAGTGATGTAAAGTAGTTGGTAATGTGAGCAATTTGATTTCCTTTATTTTAGTTTCTCTTGAACAATTAGAAAACTCAATGGTAGCTTGTTAGGTCAGTCCTAGCTTCTTGCTAGTACTCCCTTGGCCAGCTTTTCAGGATTATTCAAGATGGCCTAGATGGCAACCATAGTGCCCCAATGGTGCATAGACCCAGAATACTTTGTTCATCCTAACAAATGCCATACAGATGCATCTGAAAAAAGGATTGCACCTGCCAATGTCTACTTAAATAAGGGGACAGATGACATGAATATTGTTTTCAGATAACTAATAATGTTGCCAGCATCATACTGTATCATACTACATCCTTCAGCATAAGGGTGCACATGTGACTGACCAGGCCAATGTGAACACAAAAAGTTATATTGCCTGACTGGCAAACATGGTCTACAGCTGGCATTGGTATTCCTGATCTAGACTTTCTGATTTCACATCTATCCTGGACTGTGCACTCACGGGTACTCTAGTTGACTGCAATGTCTTTTTTAAACCCCCACCATTCTAGGATGTATAATTTTGGGCCATGTTTTCCCAGGTGGTAGTGTCTATTTAACAGAACTTATCTAACTACTTCAGGCTGCCTTTGAATTGCTACTGGGCATCAAATGATTGCCTTTCTCCACAGCTTGCCATACAGAAGCTTCTTTCATAGCTGTTCATTATTCATTTGGCATTTGAGCAAGGTAGCCAGCTCATCTCATCTGAACATAAAGTGCATAAATGCTCTAAATAGCATCTCATTATATGTAATATGGTCCTGACAGTGAATATGTAGTACAGAGCCAACAAAGCATGTGGAAGTGATTCAAGTTCCTGACCCTTCCAGCGTAGACAGTCTAACAAAGAGCAGGGAGGAGAGACTGGTGACATGCAGAACTTCAGATTATGTACCAAATTATTTAGCAAAAAAGTAACTATTTGAAAAATTAAAAATATGGTATATAGAGGGCAAACTTTCACAGGCATATGTAATCTATCTTTATATATGTTTACCAGTGAGTGACAGAACTTTGAAATATCCATGGAGATAATAAGAAATGAATACAGCAAGAATATATACGTAATATTGATGACATCATTATCATCAAAACCTTCAATCTCCCTGTGGAGCACATATCTTTAACAA
The DNA here is from genome assembly GCA_036924085.1 of Ariolimax columbianus. Taxonomy (NCBI): domain Eukaryota; kingdom Metazoa; phylum Mollusca; class Gastropoda; order Stylommatophora; family Arionidae; genus Ariolimax; species Ariolimax columbianus. The sequence goes on along the minus strand of JAVGWX010000009.1, from coordinate 85,170,959 downwards.
ATACATGCCAAGTCCTTCTGTTTTGGGTTATTCGTTTTAGCTCTGTCAACGTATAACCTGTTCCTTTTTGCTTGTCTCGAGCTCTTTTCTCCATGTGTGTTTTAGTCGTTTTCTACTTCTTTTGCCCTGCAGATTCCCGAACCAAGATTGCCTTGCAATGTTATCAGCTGGCTTCCTTAATATGTATCATATCCAACTTCTGCATCCTCTCGTCCTGTCATGTTCCCCTGATATCTGCCTGGTTATTTCCAACAATTCCATATTAGTGATCTTATCATACTATTTCAATTTCCCTATTCTGCATTGGCATATATTTATGAAAGGCTGTACTGTTTTGGTTGTTGTTTTCATTGTTCACCATGTCCCAGACCGAAGAATAGAATGAACTTTACATGAAGTTGAAGAATTTGAATTTGTGTTGGACTCAATTTCTTATGTTTTCCATAAGTTCCCCAAAGCAATGAGAGCTCCTCTAGCGTTTTACATTCTTATTTTGATGTATTTGTCTGTTCCTCCCAATTGTCTGTATTGCTATCATGATATATGGATGATTCTACATCTTATAGGAGTGTGCCAGAGAACATTAGCTGATTGTTCATAAGTTGCATTTGTTCTCATAATCTTTGTCTTTTTTCTCTGTGCATTCTCAAGCTCCAATTGTTGTGACCTCTCATCAAGTATGCTTACTTTATTTTGCATCTGATTGCAGTTATGGAGCAGTAGAGTAAAGTTATTGACAAGTTTCAGACCATTAAGTTATTTTGTCAAATTCCATTGAATTCTGTTCTTTTTTGGCTATTGCTGACTTCATAATCCAGTCAATAGCCAAAAGAAAGAAAAGGGTAATAGGAGACATCCATGTCCCACATCAGTTCTTATCTCAATGGGTTCATCAAAGAGAAACATACTGATCAAGACCTCCACCTCACTTCCTTATAGAGCTCCTGGATACAGACTGTGTCACAACAGTCTGGTCAATGAGGGGGAGATGATCGACACTGTAATCCTCATAGGGATGAGTTTACTGAGAAATTTCACATTGCACTACAGCTAGGAGGGCCCAGGTACATCTGTCAGACGTCAACTTGAATTTCTTCGAAGAAAGCAGCTGTCATCCTGAGGCTGTCGACACTGCCATATAGCTTGTCTAGTGTTGCCACTGGTGATGGCCACATGTGCTTTCTCTGGTCCTCGTATGTCGGGAAATTTTGCAGCAGATGTTCAGCGGTTATTTTCCCTGTACCACAGGTGCATTCGACAGTGCCACCTATCTTCAGTTTATTGAATAGATGGTACCTCAGTCTGTTGTGGCCTGTGCGGAGTTTTTAAAAAATTGGAGGGGTTGAAAGTGAATAAATGTCCAGGTCAAGATGGTATTCACCCAAAATTGCTGTATGAAATTAGAGACCAACTAGCAAAACCATTGGCTATATTATGTTCTCAATCACTTACAAAAGGGATTGTTCCACGGGATTGGAAAGATGCAGGAGTGATCCCCTTATTCAAAAAAGGCAAAAAATCAGATCCGGCAAATTATAGACCGGTGAGTTTAACGAGCATAGTCTGTAAATTGTTAGAGTCAATAATCAAAGAAAACATTGTAATGCATTTAGACAAATTTAATCTAATTAGAAATAGTCAGCATGGGTTTACTAGAGGGAGATCATGCTTAACAAATCTATTAGAATTCATGGAGGAGGTTACTAAAATCATAGATAAAGGGGAGCCAGTGGATGTTATTTATCTAGACTTTGCAAAGGCCTTTGATAGAGTACCTCATCAAAGATTATTTCGAAAGTTAAAATCACATGGAATAGGTGGGAAAGTTGCCAAATGGATTGAAAATTGGTTAACAGGAAGAAGGCAGAGGGTGGGCATAAATAAGGAGTACTCTAAGTGGTGTGAAGTGAAAAGTGGTGTGCCACAGGGCTCAGTTTTGGGACCAATTTTGTTCTTGATATATATAAATGATTTGGACATTGATATGAGATCCATGATTGCAAAATTTGCTGATGACACAAAACTATGCAGTAGTGTCTCATCTAAAGCGGAAGTGGATATATTGATGTCGGATTTAGATAAAATTCGAGAATGGTCTGTAAGCTGGCAAATGGAGTTTAATGTAGATAAATGTACAGTCATCCACATAGGTAGATCCAATATGGAACATAATTACAGAATAGGAGAGAACAATATTAGGAAGATAGATAAGGAAAGGGACTTAGGGGTTATAATAGATCATACAGGAAAGGTGAGTGAGCAAGTTAAGGTAGCAGTGAAAAAGGCAAATGCAATGTTAGGTATGATAAAAAGAAATATTAAACATAGGAGCAAGGAAGTGATCGTCAAACTGTATAACGCTTTAGTTAGACCTAGATTGGAGTACTGTGTACAGGTGTGGAGTCCTTATCATAGAAGGGACATAAACATGCTGGAAAGAATACAAAAAAGAGCGACAAAGATGATAGTGGGATTCCAGAATTACAGTTATGAGGAACGACTCAGAAAAACCGGCCTACAGTGTCTCGAAGAGAGAAGAATTCGTGGTGACTTAATACAGGTTTATAAGATGATCAGAGGAATCGATAAATTAGACCATAACAAGTTTTTTAAAATACAGCCACCTACAATAACACGAGGGCATAGCTACAAGCTGACTAAGGAGAGGTCCAGGTTAGATATTAGGAAATATTTTTTAGGTAAGAGAGTGGTGTCTGCTTGGAATGCATTGCCAGGGGAGGTAGTGGAGGCAGGGACAGTTAATGCATTTAAGAATAAACTAGATGCGCATAGCTTTTAGAGCAAGGTGATGTAAATGTAACTGGTTGTATACAGACTCTGCAGGGTCTTCTAAACCAGTATACAGACGTTAAGTTAAGTTGAAGACCACGACCTGGTCTCTTCTGTTCAACTGGTAATAGGCATCATTTTTTGTGTAGCCAGTATGTTCTGTTTCCCATATGGCCATGTATCTGGCCCTAATAAACCTTTTGGACTCTTCGTAAAACCTCAGTATTTAAAAAGAGCCACTATAATCTGCTACCAAAGAAACATCATCAAGAGTTTAATGAACTCAGTTCAAGTGGTTTCCAACAACAACCATTTAAAAGGACTCAGGAAGCTGACCTTCAAATAGACCTCTACATTTCATGCCTTCATACATTTTCTTAGTTATTCTAGAAAAATTCAGGGAACACTCCACAAATGCCTGAGCAACTTCCAAGGTAAATCGCTGCTTAATATGTCAAATGAATCTGATATAAAGTGGTGAGCTCCATTCCACACTTCGCTATTCTCAATTAGCAGTCTGGTCTTCACAAAACCTATTTTGTGGAAAGCCTGTTTGTTCTTCTCTCAGCTGTTTGTCGATGGATCTCTAGTATGATCCTATTCAGCATTTTCGCAGGCATAATAATATTACTCCTCTATAAATTGTACACTACTACAGATCTCCTTTCTTTGGCAACTTTATTACATAACTTTTACTCCAGTCATTGGTATTTCTTCTTTTTCCGAAATTTTACCAAGTAATTTGTATATCTGTTGAAGTGTTGATGTCTGTTTTGAATGTTTCTGCTGAAACACAATTTGGGCCAGTGGCTTTGCCATCTCTTAGTGGCATTGTGGCTTTCTAAATTTCCTCTTGGTTTTTTTCTTACAGTAAACTTGCTGTTCCTTTTCTGTCAACCAAATGTCTTGGAGTCTTGTTAAGCTGGTCTATTTAAAAGTCCTTCAAAGTGTTCTGTCCGTCTCTTCATCTGCTCATTTGTGTTGCTAATTAAATTTCCTGAAGGTCTTTCATATTTCCTTTTGCTTCAACTTCCTCTACTCTATTACCAACTCCTCATTGTATTTCCTATTGTTTCTTGTTTCTTCTGATGTTCTTTCTTACTTCTTTAGGGAGGAAAACTAACGTCTGGTCAGGCAAAATATACTGATCAGACATGTTAGTTAGAGTCGGGCAAAACATACTAGCCAACACCCTCATCTCGGCTTCCTATTAGCCCTCCCTGGAGATGGGGTGTTTTTATGGCAGCCTGGCTAACGAGGTGAGGGATTCCCATAGTAGTGAGTGACACACAGATGAAGCCAAGCATAGCACAACTGCCTGTAGGACCCCGGTCCACCTTCATCAGCACGCTCTGATGGGAGGAAAGCTACTGCAACGCATCACTTAACATCCTTTTCAGGGCACACAAAAGAGTAACCTACTCATTGTTGGCATTCGCAAACAACAACTGACTTCTTTGTTGACTTTGGTGTATATTTCTTGATCGTTGGCTACAGTACTCCTGGTTTTGCCGTGTTGAAGTATGTATGTTTTCTTCATCTTTCTTTCCTTAATCTTTGCTGTGGTTACTGTTTTTATTCATGCTTTGTATTGGTGTTCTCTGTTTAGTTTAGTTTAGTCGAAGAATCAACGTCAATGCACGCGTTTTTGCCCATAAGTACTCTGTTCTTCTCCATATTTTTGTAGAATCTCAGCACGAACTCCGTAGCACAGATGATGATCCCGTAATAGATTGAGTAGATTTTTAACATAAATTTGAATTTTTCCCGGGCAGTGGTTGTTAAACCTACTCTTTTTTATTTCCAACTGCCAAGCGAGTTTTTAATGTGTACGACACTGCACACGGGCGTCCGATCTCTACTACCAAAAGATTCGAGGAAATTCCAAGAAAGTCTGTTAGAAAATCCTAGTCTCCAACAGGGTTTGAAACTGCAACCTCCAGCACCCGAGACCCATGTCTTACCCCAAGACCACTCAGTCCCCACAAGTCTCTTTCTTTCTCCTTTTAACCTCGCAATTTTGAAGTCTGGTGTTAAATTCTGATATCTTTGAGTCTTCTTTGTCATTGGTTGGTGCATAACATTAGATAATGTTTATCTTTATCTTATTTCTTATTTTAGGGAGTTTTGAAAGTAGCTAGTATTATTCTTGGTCCAACTGTCTCCCATTCTATAAGTGCCTTTTGCTTCTCTTTTGATAGCATTAGGGCCATACCTCCACTAAGGTATGAAACCTTCTTCATGGTGGCTTGATGTAGGCAGCACTTCCTCTGTGCTCAGTTTCATTCTCTTAACTCCTTTCCACTTTGTTTCAGCCAGTTCTAAGATATCAATTGTATAATTTCTCATCTCTGCTACCACATGTGCCTCCTTCTAATGTTTGTACATTGCCTGAACATTCCAGCTACCAAATCCAGTGGTTTTCCTAATAAAAAGCAGGTAAATTCAATGCTGCAGGTTCCCTGTTGCTTTCTCTACTTTGCGTCATTAACGCAATTGATAAAAAACCTTATTTTGTCTTGGATGGTTAAGTGGTATATTTCTTTTTAGTTGACTTGCCTTTATTTGCTGAAGTTATTGTGCCATAACATGTATACAGGATGAGGCATCTGGCCCAACGCTTAACACATGGTTAGCATGTTGCAAGTTTTATTATTCTTTGAACCATTTTTGGCGCTGGCTACACTCACACATGATTAATACATACTTGTATATACATATCCTTGCAAATATAAATGGATATTTAATCCTAAAAATAACACAGACATTTTATTTTACGTTCAATCTTCATCCTTAACAATGGAGTTATTTTTAGAGTTAATGTAATACATAATTTTTAGTATCATTTTAAATTTCATTTTGGGGGTAAATTCCACCACCTAACAGATACTTAATAAAGTAAATGTAAAAAAACAATAACTTTATTAATGTTAACTCTTAAAGGCAGAAAGAGTATCTACGGTGTCTAGAGTAAAATGCCAAATCAATTTGAAATCAGGTGTGAAAACTACATGATTATCTAACAAGCAATATGGCAAATGTCAAGCAATGGTTAACATTAAGTAGGGCACTCAAAACAAAATTCAAGATTTTACCCTTATTTTTAAATTTATGGGATTTAATAAAAGATACTATTTTTGAACATTGAAGATCTAAATTCTGACAATTTGTAAAATTATTCCTGATTATTATAAGCAAAAATCAAAACTGTGGTTAAAAATGGCATAAGTACACAGACCAAGGTTAAACTTCACAAAACAATAAACTAGTAATGATCTTTAAAAATTATTGAAAACAAAGTTATTTTTTTTCTTTTATCCGTTGTTAATCCAAAAAATGGTAAAAAGCGGATACTTAAGTTGGCTCCTTCACAAGTCTTATTTACAGCCCTCCATGTGCATTTGTAATGGTGGTTTCTGTGGAAGCTTACATTGAATCATTATCAGTTGTTCTTTCATATCATAACTTAAGGTTTATTAGGGCATTTAAAATAACTGCAATGCAAGATTGCTCCTATGACAGCATACAAAGGAGAATGACTTGGATGTCTTGACTAGCCATAAAAATCATTTGAATATTCACTTATATGCTGATAAGAACAAATAATACACTGCGAAAAAGGAAAAAGCTAAAAGCATGAGAATTGCAAGAACAAATGAAATCTCACCCTCTGGTACCCGATATAAAATGCAAACATTTGAAAGTTATCTCAGAGATACACATAATATAAAAATCAAATATGTCACATAACATCCGATGCAAAAAGTATGACAAATATGTTAGTATAAACTGTATTTTTCTTTTACACATTAAAAAAAAAGAAGATGCAAGTGAATATTTAAGTGCACCTTGCCATAGATTGAAACACAAGCACAAGATAGAAAGACAAATGAATGTGCACACTAAAGACAATATGATGGGTATTTAAAAGAAGTGATATTGTTTTGTATGCTACCTTTAAAAACTGCTGTGGCAAAACAATCCAGGAATTTTCAAAAAAAGAACAAAATAATGGGCATGAAATAATGTGTTTGGTGATAGTAGACATCCTATTATAAAAATATAATCATATAATACAATTTGTATGGAAATAATATGATGGTCCAATAATATAGTACATTATGAATTAAAGGATTTTTGATACAATATGACAAATGCAGCATTCCAGCAAATTAAGTTAATACCTTTTAATGTCATTTGGTAGACATTGTGTTAAACTGTGTACTACTAACCTTTGATACTTCATGGTAGGATTTGTATTTAACAGTGTACTATAGTGCGTTTCACAATGTTTGTCGCTGTATAATATACAATATCTCAGCAACCAATTGAACAAAATAGTTTAAATTTTGCATATAACCTGCAGATCATCATGTCCCAGAGGTGAACATTTTTATGACGTGTCATGTGGCCGAACAATTCGGTTTGCTATCACTTTATGGGGGGAAAGCACTGGTGTTGTACCTACTTGTCTCCTAATATTTCTGTTTCTGATTCTATTCATTCTTATTACTCCAAGCATTCTGCACAGGCATTTCATCACTGTTGTTACGATGTCTCTTATATCTTCATTTATTAATGCCTAATTCTGACACTGATAGGACAATGTTGGTAGGAATATTGTGTTGTATAGCGTTATTTTTGTATCCAGTCACATACATACATTGTAATATTGGGGACATTTGCCCAATTATTTGATACTTCATCCATCCATCCATCCCTCCCTCCATCAATCCATCCATCCACCTCGTTTGTTTCTTATTTTTTGGCAGGTGAAAATTCACTGGTGACTTGCCAGGTCAATCCCAGTATCTGTTAGCCCCTGGAATATAAGATCGCCTATTTTTGAGACTGGTGGAGATGAACATTCATATAATGACGTCACTTCTGGTGTAAACAGCACATACCAACCACCAATTTTGCAAATTTTAATTATCCTCCGACTCATAGTTTCCTCAGCAGACCGTTGAAAACAGGGCGGGTGTGATACGGAATTCGTCCAGAGTTGATCAACAAGCGGTGATTCTGTTTCTAACAGCTGAAGGATGTCGACCAGTTCACATTCAGAATGTAGGCAATGTATGGTGACCAAAGTGTGGCAAACGTAAGCTCCGGGGACAGTCCACCCGAATTGCTGCATCAATTTTGGCAATGGCATCTTCTGATGCAACAATATGTACCTGACCTGGTCTCGGAAGATTTTTCGTTAACTCACGTCCTTCTTTAAACATTGTTGTCCAGTTCTTCACTGTTGTCTTTGACACACTTTTGTCACCATACACTGCCTGCATTCTACAATGAATATCAACTGATCGACATCCTTCAACTGTTAGAAACCGAATCACCGCTCGCTGATCAACTATGGACGGATTCCATATCACACCCACCATGTTTTCAACAGTCTGCTGAGGAAACTATGAGTCAGAGGATAATGAAATTTAGCAAACTTAACGGTTGGTATGTGCTGTTTACACCAGATGTGGTGTCATCATGCGCTTCGTACGTATGTTCATTTATTGCAGTTTGGTCCGGTTTCATTTGAACACGCCTTGTAATTATATTGACATGAACATTTGCCATACTTATATATAAAAGTTTCTCAATAACAACTTATTCCAAATTCATAATTGCACCTACACTTCCTATTGGGAGTTTTACATTAAAAAAATGTATTGTGCACAGAAGTAACAAATATTTGATAGTGAATGAATTCAATCAGGAACAATTTTAAAAAAACTGATGTTAAAGTGGTCTGAGGAATTGATAATTTGTGAGTACTTACGCAGTTCCTGAAAAAGTTTGTCATGCCTTGTGTGCTGAATTCCTTGACCTCATAAAAGACGGTAGACAAGCAACTTAAACACACTATCGATTCTGAAGTGTATCTCACCTGCAGAGTATAAGACACAGCAACGTTCAGTGTATTTTATATGTAAGACTAAGTTAAGGCTGGCAAGAAGCAGAGTATTCAACTAATTACTACATTTACTAGAGGATCAGTTAGAATACAGGTCCTTAAGTCATGTGGGTGACCCTGTTGTTTACTAAGTTTGCTATGAGGGCGACCGAGTACCTGGTGGTATAACCAGGCGAGGAATAGTTTGTTGACCTTAAGGTGACAGTTCAGTACCCACCGACGAATGGAATATCCCGTGGCTGTTACCAACCCAAACCTCACCCATGGGTTAAATGTTCTTCTCATCTGGCGTCTACCTTTTTACACAATTTTTCTTTGTCCAATCTACGAGACGTCTACTAAGGATTCAATAATGGTAGAGGCACCCAGAGAGGATCCGGATCTAGCCCAACATCCCAGCTGCAGCAAGAGCACTGGGTGATCTGACATTGCACTACCGTCACACTATGCTATGACTCCAAGGGTGAAGAGGTGGGGGGAAGCCATTAGATCTCATTGAAAAGTAGGAGCTGTTGTGGCGTGGGAGGGGGTGGGAGAGATCATGAAAGCATAGTGGGCAGGACGTGACACAGCCATGGGAAAAAAGGCCTAAATACGAAATAAAGAAGTGTGATCTGCAATGAGAGCATCTGTGGCTTGTGGGGAATGCCCTCTGTGAACCCCAATAGACACCCCACCTTACCTCCATTGATGCAGCAAACCTCCAAATGACCAAGGAAGGAAATGGCAAAGCCAAATACATCTATCATCCATGGAGAAAGGTGCACCAAATGTGCTCTTTGGGAGGCAGAAGTCTGCAGCAAAACAACCCAATACTCCAATGCCAGGAAACAATAAACATTCTTCAAACAAGCTCCGGTGTCACCTCGGTTACCAAGGCATGGAGATTACTGAGCAACCTTGAAGGGAACAAAAGAAAGTCAAACCCAACACTACTGGCCGGAGAAATTTGGGGATGAAATAGTATCAAACACCAAGAAAGCTGAGATCTTTAAACAATTTTACGTTAGATTAAATAAAGCGCAACCTAGAAAACCGCTAGATAAAGCACTTTTAAAGGACTCCTTTAACATCGACTCCACCAATATAGTTGCCTTTAAAAATCACTTCACTTCACAAGAACTGAGGGGGACGGCGTGGCCTAGTGGTTAAGTGGCAGGGCTCACAACCCTAAGGTGTTGGGTTTGATCCCCATCACAGCACCGGCCGTTACCCCAGGGATGCAAACCCTTAGAAAATGCATGCTGAAGTTGGATGCACTGGGCCGATAGGCGCAAAATAAAAACCACAGTGAAACGCACACCGCCTTAGGGATTAGAGAAATAAGGCGAACGCAAACAAACAACAACACAAGAACTGAACATGGCGATGAGGAAACTGGCAAAAAATAAAGCACCAGGACCAAATAAAGTTAAAAATGAGAGGATAAGTAAATTAGAACCAAAGATGAAAGAGGTGCTTTTATGGTTTATCAACAGAACATGAGACGAAGGACAGTTGCCATCAATATGGCTATCAGCAACTATCAAACCCATACTGAAGAAAGGGAAACAACCAGGAACACCTGGAAGCTATAGACCTGTGTCGCTCCCCTCATGTTTAGGTAAAGCGATTAAAAGAATGTTAAACAACAGACTACATTAGTGGCTGGAAAGCAAAAACCTCCTTGATAGAAACCAGGCAGGGTTCAGGCATCGACACAGCATGGATGATCCCCTAGTTTACACAGCATGTGATGGATGGATTCCAAGATGGAAAAAGCACACTAGCAGTGTTTATTGATCTACAGCAGGCATATGACAGAGTCTGGAGGAAGGGCCTTTTGATGAAAATGAGGAAAATGGGAGTAGAAGAAAAGATGATCAAATGGATACAGGCCTTCCTGACAAACAGAACCATAAATTCCAACTTTGCATGGGCAACATCAAAAAACATTCGAAGAAGGACTGCCACAGGGCTCTCCTCTAAGCTACACCCTTTTCCTCATCTATATAAATAACCTCACTAGACATCTAAGGGTGTCAAAAGCATTGTTTGCTGATGATCTCGCCATTTGGACCACCAAGAAATATCCTATTTTGGCAAAAGCCAAGATCAACAGAGTGCTACTAACAATTTCAGTAAACTGCAAACTGTGGAAACTAAAGATAAATACACAGAAAACCATATAAGGACAGACAGTTGAAATTTGGCAGCCACATCTTCAATATCAGAAGTAAAGCAACCAAGCATTTGATCAAAAGATTTGCTAGAACAAATTGGGGAGCTGATAAACAAACTCTTCAGCAACTATACCTTGGTTATGTACAACCGGTGATGGACTACAGACCACTGTGAGTACAAATAACATCTCATCCATTGACCGGGTGCAGAATCAAGCTCTCAGACTAATTTGTGGGTGGATGAAATCAACACCTACAGCGGAATGCGAGATAGAGGCCAACATAGAACCGCTAGATATCAGGAGAAAGGGAGCACTGACAGAAGCGGTAGAGAGATACAAGAGACACAAAAATGACCATCCAAATAGGGTACAAATAGACACTTGGAAGCAAAAGGGAAGATTGAAGCAATTGTCCCCACTGGATGTAGCAGAAAGGAAAGCCATATTCACTATCTACCAGAGGAGAGAGAAATGGAAAATAGGTTTTTTTTTACCATTACCTTGGGAGAATGTTTGCCTGCCAGTCATAAAAACAGACCTGACAGAAAAGGCAGCCACCATGGAGACTACACCTAATATCTTGAAGACATGTGCCTTGGAGACAGTCTCTAGCCATCCAAAATCGGCAATCCTGGTCTATACGGATGGATAAGCATTCAAATCTACCTCTTTTGCAGGGTATGGTATCCATATGAAATAGCCGGATAGGTTCATTTACGGGTTTAGTGATTCATGCTGCAAAAACCGTTTAAACGATGCAGCGGAGGTCGAGGCTATAAAAACAGCAGTTGAGATTTTGCACCAACAGCTTGACTTGGGCGAATTGTTGCAGATGTATTTGGTAATTTTTAGTTACTCCAAGTCGGTTCTGGAGGCGCTGAAGAACACCCTATACTTCTTCCTCTTCGTCGTATGCAGTCAGACATCAACCTTTATTTTTTCAAAAAAAGCAGCGATCATCCTGAGGCTGTCGACACTGCCATAGAGCTTGGAACACCCTATACAAAGAAAAGGAGATATTCTTGGGGGGAATCAACAACATCATCACTGCCCACAGAATAAATGTCACTTGGCAATGGATCCCTGGACATAGTGGGCTACTAGGAAACGAGATGGCCGACAGATTGGCGAAAACAGGAGCCTTGAAACAACAATTGGATAGACCCTGCAGTAACCACACAGTAAAATGAATTATTAAGAATCCTACTCTGAGAATCTGGATGAACAGGTTGATAAACGGGAACAACAGGTAGCAGTGTAATCAGCAAAATGTCACAGCCAAAAAGTGACGATGACATAAATAAACTACATAGAAGAGATCAAAGTCTGATCTTTCAGTTCCGAACAGGACATACCAGAGTTAATAGCCACTTGAACCGCATCAATCCCCAGCACCTGTCCTTGTGTAAACATTGCTCTTATCCTGATGAAACAGTTCTTCTTCTTCTTCTTCGTTCTCAATCTCCCACTACCAAACCATGAAAGGGTAAGTAGCAGAATGTAGTCCAGAGAACAGAATCCGTTGTGTTGTAGTTTACAGCTTGGCTGCGATATTTGCACCTTTTGGTCCAACACATCCGACTTCAGCTAGCATTTTTTGAGTACCGGGTTAGCATTCCCTCTTCGATCCCTTCTCCTTAGCCAGTCTGCCCTGCTGCAGCCTGTTATCCAGGATCACCGCGTGGAGGTGTAGAAGGGTCTTGGCAGCTATGGTTCGCTGGCCCTGACGCTAGCAGTCAGCTATGGGTCGCTGACCACTGCAGCTCATGCGCTGCTCAGCATCTTGATCCCGATGAAACAGTTCAATGTCTACTCACTGAGTGCAAGGTGCTTGCGGACATTAGGAAAAGATTCTTACAAGCACTGCCGACAATTACCAACACACTGTACAGAGCAGTGAAACAGCTGAAGAAGACCTGTATACATATAAGAATGGCATTGGGCTACCAAGAGCAGGCTTGCTCAGCAGCTATGGGATAACAACAAGAGCAACAATAAGTCTAAAGACACAAGTAAGACTTAGGTTTTTGCCAGCATACAAAATTCATTGGACACGTGCTTAGAAAAAAACTAATGCCAATAGGATAGATTGAGGGCAATAGAAGGCAGAGTGAACAATCTTGAATGGTATGGCAGAATGGTGGGGAAAAGAAATAATATCTGAAGTGCTGAAATGCTCAAATCTTAGATAGTTGTGGAGAGGATAGTTGTGGAGAGGATAGTTGTGGAGAGGATAGTTGTGGAGAGGATAGTTGTGGAGAGGATAGTTGTGGAGAGGATAGTTGTGGAGAGGATAGTTGTGGAGAGGATAGTTGTGGAGAGGATAGTTGTGGAGAGGATAGTTGTGGAGAGGATAGTTGTGGAGAGGATAGTTGTGGAGAGGATAGTTGTGGAGAGGATAGTTGTGGAGAGGATAGTTGTGGAGAGGATGGTTGTGGAGAGGATAGTTGTGGAGAGGATAGTTGTGGAGAGGATAGTTGTGGAGAGGATAGTTGTGGAGAGGATAGTTGTGGAGAGGATAGTTGTGGAGAGGATAGTTGTGGAGAGGATAGTTGTGGAGAGGATAGTTGTGGAGAGGATAGTTGTGGAGAGGGTAGTTGTGGAGAGGATAGTTGTGGAGAGGATAGTTGTGGAGAGGATAGTTGTGGAGAGGATAGTTGTGGAGAGGATAGTTGTGGAGAGGATAGTTGTGGAGTGAATTAATTGTTCCCACCGCCATGACATTTGATGATGATGAACATAATTTAAAATGAGATGTAGATGAAAATATCTTTCCCTATTTTAAATAATATTAGGTATGTCTAAATAAATTACGATTGTTTTTCAATAAATGCATAATCTAGGTGTATCTTAGATGACCATTTATCAACATCTATACGTTCATTAAGTAAATAACAGTGAATGAGCATCTTGACCTTCCAAGTATGTTATCAAAAGTGATTAAAAAAAGGGATGTGCATGGAGCTAGCAAACTCTTGAAGTGAAAGAAATTGCTTTAGAAATCACAAATACAACTCTTAGAAGTGCTTGAATATAGGCTTAATTAATAAGGGCAAGCTGCGGTGGTGACTAAGTGTCATATCTAGCAAAGATAAGACAAGAATGTTGGTAATCAAGCTAACAAATATTTCGTAATATCTAATCTGGACTTCTCTTTAGTTAATTTGTAGTTATGCCCTCTTGTTCTTGTGGATGGCTGTATTTTGAAAAACTTGTTATAGTCTAATTTATCCATTCCTCTGATCATCTTATAAACCTGTATTAAGTCACCTCGAATCTTCTCTCTTCTAGACACTGTTGGCCGGTTTTTCTGAGTCTTTCCTCATAAATGTAATTCTGTAATCTCACTATCAGCTTTGTCGCTCTTTTATGTATTCTTTCCTGCATGTTTATATCCCCTCTATGATAAGAACTCCACACCTGTACACAGTATTCTAATCTAGGTCTAAGTAATGCTTTATACAGTTTGACTATGACTGCCTTGCTCCTATGTTTAATATTTCTTTTTATCATACCTAACATTGCATTTGCATTTTTCACTGCTGCCTAAACTTGCTCACTCACCTTACCTGTATGATCTATTATAACCCCTAGGTCCCTTTCCTTATCTATCTTTCTAATATTGTTCTCTCCCATTCTGTAATTATGTTTCATATTGGATCTACCCATGTGGATGACCGTATGTTTATCTACATTAAACTCCATTTGCCAGCTTACAGACCATTCTTGAATTTTATCTAAATCCGACCTCAATATATCTACTGCTTTAGATGAGACACTATAGTATAGTTTTGTGTCATCAGCAAATTTTGCAATCATGGATCCCATATCAATGACTAAATCGTTTATATATATCAAGAACAAAATTGGTCCCAAAACCGAGCCCCGTGGCACTCCACTTTTCATGTGAACAAATTAAATATAGATAACCTTAGTAAAGAGATAACCCAAGTGATACCTGGCCCCACAAGTGGAGTAAAGAATAGTAACATGCAGTCTGCCAGTAAGAGGTGACTAGGAGGGCTGGGCATAGGGCTGGTTGCTACATCCTGTAGAAACTTTAAGCTACAGAAACTTCAATAGATATGGACAGGTCAACCTTTCATGAATGACATTTGTTTGTTGTACAGCAATGTCCCATTAGGAGTTGAAAAGAATTTTCTTGATTGGTTGATTGACTAGTAAAGTGCCATAGTGGTTAGAACACTTGTCTCTCACAACAATGGAAACAGTTCACTCTCCAAACTTGGCCCACTATGCCCAGTCTACTTAGTTATAGATGGGCACCAAATTTACAGTTAGGGAAGGCAATACTGTGAAGAAGGAAACTAGTCAGCACACTTCAGTAAAAGCTGAGACCACATAAGGAAGTCTCCAACACTTGATCTCCGGTGGCAGTATTTGCAATTGGACTATCTTTATCTAGTCAAGTTGACTAGCAAAGACCATGGAAAGCCGGTGTATGACTAAATATAGAAAAAATAGAGTTCGGATGAGAGAGAGGAGAGAGAAAGAGAGAGAGAGAGAGAGAGAGAGAGAGAGAGAGAGAGAGAGAGAGAAAACTGAACATTAATAGACATGATAGAAGAACAAATGTATTTACAGAAAAGAACCATATATGCTCACAGAAAGACAAAAAAAACTAAAAATAATCTAAACAAAAGACAACAAAAACAACCAACAAATAGTTTGTAAATGTTCTATTCACTACAAGGATGTGAAATAATGCTCACTGCATCTACAGATCCCTTGTATCCAAGCAGGTCACTTCCCATAGGTCTGGTATAGATGGATACACTGAATAATGCCAGGTGAATGATTGCAAGTATAAGACGAATCATGAACCGACTCTGAAAGTCATAAAGCATATTGTCAATTTCATCATGATCTAAAAACTGTGTATGTGTATGGCATATATAAGAATAACATTGCCCAGGTACATCCCTAGTTCTCTTATAAATGACACAAGTCTTCTTTTTACACACTTTTAGTTAACTTGATTGGGCCATTGCCCATTTGAGTGGATGGAATTCTATTTCTCCTATTTTAACAAACACCCCCATAAACCTAAAGAGCTCAAATTGTGTACAGTCTACTAGTGCGACCTATTAATTTATCCAATTACACTCTTGTAGTCCCAAAAACAAAACAAAACATGTCTTAGGTCTCAAAAACAAAACAAAACATGTCTTAGTATAAATAAAAGCTTGTACAGGAAAAATTATATTTTCTATTTACTTGTTATCTGGGTCCTATCTCCTTATCCTTTGAGTGTCACAAAAATACCTGACAGGCTGCAGGTGATTTGAAGTCAGTTTCCCTTTTCTTACATGATAGGAATGACATGACACATGATGGGGATGAACTATAAATGTCTGTTTACAGGCTTAATCTACTCGTCATTCTGGGTTTAAGGTACCAAAGATACACATCTCGCCATAAATAGGAAGGTTAGTCTCCCTGTATCAAGACCCAGACCTATGCTGTCAGAAACTTTGTGTTATGCCTGCCTTGTGAACAGTTGGAATAAAGAGCTCTTGCTTAATTCCACTTGAGTCTATGCCAATATTTGTTACCTGAGAAGCAAGTGACAATGCATCTCGATTGCGTTTTAGTGGTGGTTTCTGTAGCAGTTTGTAGTATGTGATGTAGCTATTAGCACCTTGCACCTTTTATGATGCAGTTGCTCTGTTTGTACTGGGCAGAAAATCAACATTTGAAAGGAACTAAATTAAACTTGAAGAAGTACAAAAACTTTTAAAACATAACAAAATTAAATCTTAGCAAAAAGTAGAGAAATAACAATGATATTGAAAGCAAAAAAGACATCATTTTGAAAAGGATACTTACCAAATTATCCTTAACAAACGCTGAATTAAAAAAAATAAATAGTATATTTCTTAACAGCAGGTGAGGGAATTGAAATTTAGACAACATATAAGACAAACACAAACTTATGGGGGAGAGATGTTCTTTCTTTCTGTATGCATTTTCTTTTACTAATGTTGAGTACACCACTGGTGAGGCATCCATATAAGCATTGTAAGCATTGCTTATGTATCCAAGTTCGATTTAATTTCTCACAAAATGCAGTAACTTGTCAATTTTTTTACAGTTGAAACACACACTAATATAGTGTTAGTATTAATTCAAAAGCGCGAGGCAAAAAATAAAACATCTCCGTGAGCAGGATATCACATTTTGTAAGTGACACATCGGACACTTACAGACTACACATTTAACAAAGAAAGGACTAGATTTCTCCAAAAGAAGAGAGCTGATAGGCTAAATTCATTAGGGCCTCTAAGCACTTTAATAATTGTTTACTGTGTGCAGGTAAATCTATGATCTTTTCATTTGAATTCCAGGAATGTTTAGTTCCATTTCCAAACATTTATTTACTCTCCATCTGAAACGTTAGAGAGAGAATGTAATTGTGTTGTGTAAGATTTGTTATTTGTTGTGCTTTCATAATCTCCATTGAGGTAAATGATATCTATTATAATAATTAATTTTGTTAAAACAATTATTATTTTGAATTATGAGATAAATATTATTGATAAATTTGTAAAAGTTGTCTTTAGAATGTGTGTACCCTAGATATTATAACTGATAAACAACGGTACGATAAAATCAATATGGGTGTTGTGTTCTCTAAGATTGCTTACAGTTCTGAGAAGGTCACCCCTCACCACTGGAGTACATTGTATTGTGTCTTGTGTCTAATAGCCCAGTTCAGCATAAATTATGTTTAATTAGTTTGATTGCCAAACACAATCATGTTTAGGTTGTGAGCAGGCCCTGAAATGCTTTGCCTTTTTACTACAAGTGAAATATAGGGCCAGCTCTACAACTGGCCCCTTTACAGGACCCACCTTTAAAGCATTGCAGAACCAGTTTACAATAGCAACAGACATACATGATGAGGTTACTAACCCCATGCCACACCCCCCCCCCCCCCCCCCCCCCCCCTTCCCTGAATGCACCAAACCTATTTGAGGATATAAATTTACCACAAAGACATTTGTTAAACATGTAAACTTGAACCAAAAATAAACACAAACAGATCATAACAAAAAATGTCATGAATCCCAACCTTAGCAAAAGTTTTCCACTTTTCTATCAACAGCTGTCTCATTACACCCCCTTCTAACATCTCAAGATGGTCTTCTTTTTCGCCATTCACAATGATCATAAGTGCAGAGCTCCAGTCTGAGAATGTCACCAGGAAAAGGTATAACACAATACAAAGGTAGAAATCTACCTTAACCTCATTATAAGAGGCTTACTAAGTGAAGATAACTGAAGTACAAACATGGTCATAAAACAGTTTAAGCTAGGTGAATGATTGCAAATCATCATCATGTAGCATGTCCTTTATAGAACGTCGCTCCCTTTACAGCCGATCTGAAACTCTTTCCCTTATCAAAACTCCAGTCTCTTCCACTGTCAGCCAAGGCATTCCTGGATATCTTGGTGTCATCGTCTTCTTGGTTGGTCTACCCTTGCCTCTGTACTTCCATCACTGTTCTCTCAAGATCGTTGTGTCTCTTGATGTGACCAAAGTATTTAAATTTTATGGTCAAAATTGAAAATGCAACATAAAAATAAGGCACTAGATGTTACAGTCTTTTTGGCTTATTTGGTCTATATGTGGTGGGTACCCTTTTTCACATACAGTATTAAGTAGGAAAGGGGTAGGAAAGTGGTAGGCAAGGGGTAGAAAAAGCTAAAGAGTTCAGTAAAACAGGTTTTCTAGGAGAGTTAACTGACAAAAAAACAGCTGTAGTCTTGCAGGAAGGATGGGACAGCCAGACTAGGTAAGTAGCCCCCCAAAAATGCATGTTGAAAATGGATGTACCGGATCTATAGGTCCAGACCACGGTGCAACACAACCCATTACATTAACCCAGGCGCAGTCATGACTTTATTTGAGCCATTGATATGGATGTCTGATCATGAATGAGGAAAAAGAAGATATATTAAAGAAGGATGTAATGACTCTTGTACATGCAAAGGATATTTATAGATTATAGAACTTGAAGGCTCTGTACAAAAGAGAGAGAGAGAGATAGAGAGAGAGAGAGAGAGAGAGAGAGAGAGAGAGAAAGAGCAAAATAGAATGTAAAGGTAGTTTCACAACAGACGCTGACTTCTCACTTCTTTTCATGCTCTCAACCTGCCTTATTTTTAGGTTTGTGCCTATCTCTCAGATATAGATAGCATTGAAGACTTGCCCAAACGGTTTCCGGGAGAGTTAAAAGAATTGGTCTGGCTTGGCTGGCTTCGTTCGTTCTCAATCTCCCGCTATCAAACCCTGAAAGGGCTTAAGTAGCAGAATGTAGTCCAGAAAACGGAATGCGTTGTGTCGTAGTTTACAGCTTGACTGCGATATTTGCACCTTTCGGTCCAACACATCTGACTTCAGCAAGCATTTTTTTAGTACTGGGTTAGCATTCCTTCTTCGATCCCTTCTCCTTAGCCAGTTTGCCCTGCAGCAGCCTGTTATCCAAGATCACCGCGTGGAGGTGTAGAAGGGTCTTGGCAGCTCTGGTTCGCTGGCCCTGACGCTAGCAGTCAGCTATGGGTAGCTGACCACTGCAGCTCATGCGCTGCTCAGCATCTTGATACCAGAATTGGTCTACAGCCACTATGACAGAAAATCGTAAGAGGCCACTAACTGTGGAATTTAATTTTACTAGGATAGAAGACTCTCCAATTCATTACAGTGCACACCTAACAATTCATACAGGTCAAAGTCTGCTGACTGCGAAGCAGCTGTTCGAATTTGACAGAAAGCTACAGAAACAGCATCACATGTACTCGTGTGATACAAAGATAACAATTGAATAACTTAATTTTCAGAGAATCTGAAAAATAATAAATGGTACTGAAAATTGTGCAACATGTTAGCCAACTTTTGTAAATGACCACAGACAAACAAATCTGGCCACTTACTAGTACTCCCATCTGGACCTATAGAATCTAGAGTACGAAGAGGGTGAGCAGAACACATTGTAGTACTGAACCTCCAAAACTCCTGAAAAACAACATTATAATGGAAGGATACTTAGAGGTTAATAAGACATAAGGT
The DNA here is from genome assembly GCA_036924085.1 of Ariolimax columbianus. NCBI lineage: Eukaryota > Metazoa > Mollusca > Gastropoda > Stylommatophora > Arionidae > Ariolimax > Ariolimax columbianus. The sequence goes on along the minus strand of JAVGWX010000009.1, from coordinate 85,150,994 downwards.
ACAACACATATTTAATGTGTTCTCCATAATGAGATCATAGAAGATATGTTCACATTTTAATAAAATTGCTATGCATATTCCAGATCAGATCAGTTCAGTGCACAAAGACATATCAGACAACATAAAAAAACAATAAAGCACATATGATGTATGCACACAATAATGCAAATATGATTATTAACACAAATGGCATAGAAAAAACTTAGAGTATGTTATGGTAGAAGTGTATTACTCCTTGTCAAGTACAGATTAAGTGGGAACATTCAGTCAGCAAGCAGGATGAAATATCATCTGTTCAACATATTAAAAATAGGAAACACAGATATGTACTCATGTAAGGAAAGCAAACAAACAGTGAGACGTGTTCTCTAAATCTGCCTGCTCCATAAGATGAGCAAGGTGACAGCATCGTTCTCTCCAAGCCAAATGAGGGATAAACTATATTGATACAAGAGAAATCTCAGACATTTACTTGCTCTAAAAGCTATGTGCATCCAATCTATTCTTAAATGCATTAATTGTCCTTACCTCCACTATTTAATGTGGCAATGCACTCCGAGCATTCACCAATCTCTGATCAAAAAAATATTTCCTAATATCTAATCTGGATCTTTCTTTAGTTAATTTGTAGTTATGCCCTCTTGTTCTTGTAGGTGGGATATGTATAAGTAGGTCAGATAATTGTGACTAGGTATTTTAAACTCACAGCCATATGGTAGTATAATGTCCGTCTAACCATATCCTGCTGCTTGAAACATGATTAATGACATAAAGTGAGACAAGGGAGTCGATAAAAAACATATATGGGTAATGGTTCATTGACAGTACCAGGACAAAAACACAAGAATATCTACTCTATGGCCACAAGGTCTTCATCAGAATGAACGTAAACAACTAACAAAACACACAAAAACAAGACATGATGTAAAACAAGCGGTTCTATGCCATAAGAGGATGTGCCAGGAAAGTGTGAGACACAGTATGCCAGTTTGTATCTAGGATCATCAAACTTGTACTCATGTGGTCCTATTGTCACCAAAAATGTCGTGTGGATTGTCAGTAAAGTCCTCATGTACACGTAGGGTCATCTAACATGTTCTGATGTTTTCCTAGGGTCATCAAACAGGTCTTCATATGGTCCTCAGTGTGGATTGAGTGAGATTATTGATGTAGAGTATACACATGACTAGGCGGGATAATTTGACTACTGATGTAGCCAGTACACATACCTAGGGGATATAATATGATTATTAACGTAGACTATACACATTCCATAAGAGCACATGGCTGAATAGTTTCAATGCCTGCCTGCTGACAAGGAAGGCAGCGGATCAAATTTCAGGTAAGATATATGTTGTTTTTCTTTTGGGGAGGTGAACTAAACAAACATAGCGAACACACAATGTGGCGACAGTAGTGGCAAAGCGGCCTGCAGTCCTCAGCATAAAAACCCTCTACTGCACCAGCAATGGGAATAAAGTCTTTGGACAGTTTATTTTAATACATGATGTCTAGGGGAGATAATTAATCATTTGAGCACTAATGTTGACTTTAAACATACCTAGGGAAGATAATATTGAATTGATGTACATTAGGCTACCTGGAGCAATATTCCACTTTGTTTTAAGAGTTAAAATAGAGAAGGACCTGTCATGACTTACAATGCTGTCTATGTCAAGCATCTCCTTAAATATGGAATGTCTGCCCAGCTTGCAGGCCAGTGTGAGTGGTGACAAGTTCTGTTTATTCTTAATAACTGTGCTAGCTGGGTGTTTATGGTGGCGCACTGCATACTTGTACATGTCCTGAAAGAGTTAGACAGCAGACACATGTTATAACATTTTTCATAACCAAACCGCATATTGTATGAGTGTCTGAGACATATTATCAATCAGTTGTGTTATCCTTACTTGCCTTCATTATCATCATACTTATTATCTTCTGTTTTTTGTTGTTGCTCCAATACAAAAGCACAGGACGCTAATGCAGCTGACCTGCTGTAAGACAGCCAGTGTCAAACATCTATGTATATTTGTAGTTATTTTTTATATGGTACTTTGCATTATATGATGAGGTTGCTAGCCCTATCCACAACCCTTTGTAGTCACCATTTGTCATATCCTTTCCACCCCAATAATATAATCAGTGATTGCCACAAGGAAGCTCATATTTAACTGATAATGTTTTATCACTTCCTATAGTCTCTGATATCTTATACTACTTCTGTGTTATTTCCTTACAATACTATCTGACCAGGTTATCAATACGTTAGTGGACATGGAGCTGAAGCGTGCAGAGTTGCATTAAATAAACTGACATTTTAGGGTTAGTGCCTATATGCATGTCATCCCAGACACATAGCAGCCTCTGCACAGTGACATCTCAGACATAAGGGATCAAGAATCAAGAGAGGGGCGTCATGGATGGCACAGGCAGAGAAAACAATCAGACATGTCCCTCCAGTTGAGGCGATAGTCAAGGGGGAAGAATGGGTCCACACTGGGGATAGAATGGCAGAGTACCAGAGAGTCATCATAATCTTAGGCAAGGAATACAAAGAATGGGACAACAGGAGAGCCGAGCACGAGATGAATCAGCTGATAACTGAGAACACTAAGGATAATGAAGCATGTTTCAACAATGAATATCAAGGACTGAAAATTAAGACAAATAAGGGGAGATGATTCTCCCTCCACATATTGACATTCATCAAAATGTAATCAATCTATTGTCACTCTGGAAGGCTGTTTCAACCGTGTACTAACATAAGCAGTTATAAGAACAGAGAACAGAACCATTTTAATAGCTGTATTAACAATAAGGAACACACAAAGACAGACAGCAAGTGCCTATACTGCAACATTAAAATAAATGCATTTTACTTAAATAAAATTGATATCATCAGATCCTTGGATAGCCAATATTATGCAATTCCCTATACTTACAAATATATTTTTACAAATAATTCACTTCATATTTGTGAAGTATCTCCTTTTCAATCCTATAGTGATCCTCAGTTATAGCGAAGTATTTCTGGTATTGTTGCTTCTGTCATGGGTCCATCTAACCTTGACCTACTGTTGCTGATGACACGGGTGATATTCTTTCTGGTCTAATCTCTTAGATGAGGGAATACAGAGTTTTCTTATTGCCTGAAATGTTTTAGTATTGCATCTACTTTACGTTACTTTGATGTTTATCGTGGTTGGGAAATTATTGAATGATAATGTTTTAACCTCTTACTTTTTGAGTATTTCAGATTCACTTCATATTATCATTTTTAAATTAGTTATGCTCTTTTTTGTAACTTCAAAAATACAAAAGTTTATACATTGAAAGTAAGCTTACTTCATTTGTCATGGTTTGATTGCTACCATTTAACATGAACTCTAACAAATATATCTATTCCAAAACATGCCGAAGTCGGATACACTGGGCGGACAGGCGCAATAATAAAAACCGTAGTGCAACACACACCGCCTTGGGGAATAGAGAAATAAGGCGAAAGCAAAACGAAACCAAAAAAAAAAATTAAAAATATTCTTAAATCACAAATGACACACTCACATCTTATTATATCCACGAGGCTTCGTCTTATAGCTCCAAATGACGCACAAAGCCACTAATACAGCTGACCCACAAACTGGATGCCTGTATCCAAGTCACTGCAGTAGCGGTATCATATCAGTGGTTTTACAATCGTTATGGTCTCGTGTACCCAGACTTATCCACATTTTGAGAACATGTATTTGACATTACTCACACTTTGGTCGGAGACAACCACCATGTGGAGAACTGTGTTGCCAAAGGAGTCCTGCAAGTTCGGGTTGGCACCATGGTCCAGGAGGTAATCGTAGATGTCCTTGTTGCCCAGACAGGCAGCAAATGCAAGCGGATACTCGCCATAGTAAGCATAACCTTGAGAGAAATTATACGGCCACAATAGGAAATAGTATTGTTTCCCACATAATTTGTTAATGTACTTGTAATATTCACACACACATGCACACATGTTATCAGTTTTTTAATACATATATCAGCATTGACATCAGATGTGTTGTCATTACTAACAACCCATATCATTTGTAACATTATGCACACAAAATAAGAAAACTAAAACAAATTACCAACATTATCACTTTTTTCATTGCACAGCATCAAATCCATTATTATTCATAGCATCATTACCACTACCATCAACAACACGTCATTCACTGCCAACAATAGAACTACGACACGCACCTTTTATGGGGTTGTTCGTCCATCGTAATCGATGTGGCCCACTTTGTCAACGTTCACCTTTTGTAAGAGTTCCAAGATGGCTAAATATGCCAATATTAGCCCTGAATTGTCTGTTGCACTTAGTACAAGGAAATAGGCCACCCTCTTGCACGTAGGTTGAAGAAGGGTTGATATGAGCTGACTTGCAGATCGTTTCTAGAAAGCCTCATCTATTCTTGATGCCTCGTGTCTCTGAACACCGTCAGCAATAGTGCTGCACCGGTCTATGCAATTGGTGGCGATTCTTTCCCAATCATCGTGGTTAACACCGCACCGGATCAGTGATCTCTTAAGTGTGTCCATGTACCTTTTTCGCTACCCACCGCTTGCCTTCTATGGTAGCATAAATGTCACAGCCATTCACATCATCCTAACCCCTTACATTTATGACAACTACAGAACTACATTCCCACGGGGAACGAAGACCAACATCAGGGGCAGGTGAAACATACTGTTTAAGTCCTAACTCGAAGTCCAAGTCTGACTTTCTGGACACAAGCTGTGCCACAGCAGCCTGGCCAACGAGGTGGGTATTGATACGTCACACTACAATCCCTGTAGTAGTGATCTTATACTGATGGGCCTCACATTTAACTACAGCCAGTTTGACCTCAGTCAACCTTCTCAAGTGCGCCTCAATATGTAAGAAGAGCCACTGTAACCCGCCACCAGAAACGTCATTAAGAGTGGCTTCCGCAACAACCTCAATCCAACTATGCGAATATTTGTTGTACAGTTGCACCAAATACTATCAGTTGCAAACGTCACACTAACAATAACAATGATGTGAAGACATTAAAACACAATAAACAAACTCATCACATCCATAACTTCAACTGAACTGCCCTTACCAAACTCATAACACCCATAACTTCAACTGAACTGCCCTTACCAAACTCTATCATCTTCCGGTAACAATAAAGGCAGCAGACGCTGTCGGTGATAATAGAGTGATAAAAACATCATTGCACTAGATCTCAGCTTTTTATGAGTTTGGGTGACCAGTTCCCTTCCTCGCTGTCTCGCCTTTCCCAGCAATAAGTCATGCACCCACATATGCAGATTAAGTTACTGGAGGGTGCCGATAACAGGAATCGAACTCAGTACCTTCCTACTACTGAGCCATTCAACAAATCACGTACAAATATTAACCAACACGAGAGCGAATACCTTCATAATTGGTCTGTCCGGTGTACCCCTTTTTCTGATCCTCCGGTAAAAAGAACCTGCCTGTTGCTCTCTGATTGACATTAGCTCCAGCCTTGACTAACATCTGTACCAGCTCAAAGTCCCCTATCACAATGGCTATATGTAGGGCACTCTCTCCTGTTGTGACAAATAAACGAGTCTCACAAACAACACAGCAAATACATGAATGAACATCTGCATGTAGGAACGAATGTATTACGCTTTGCTATTTTATATTATGCTCAATTGGGGGTCGCTGAGATGCAAGAAGTTTGAATATCATAAATAGTTGAACATAAGCACGACATGGTGGGGTATTCGAATCCCACAAGTTTCAAGAGACTCTTGGTCCCAGCGGAAGATGAAACAAAATGCATAGTAATATCGGAGATGGACAACAAAACTCGGAGGTCCTGTATACACGATATTCACGTTATAAAACTGTTGGCAGTTGAAAATTGAAAAGAGCAGGCTGTTATCCACTGTTGTAGCCAAATTCCAAATTCCACAAATAATTAAAATCTCACTCACCAGGCCTAGCAAACCAGTGAGTGAACCCGAGAACAATAAATATGTGTCCCTTGTTACCGCCAGTTGTCTCGACTAATACGTCTTGCACTGGATCAAGGTAGCTCAGCACGAGAGAGCACGGCTAATGATGCGCACATTTTCATCAAGTAAATTGTGTTATGCCATGTGTCACACAGTTAGTCGCCTCTTACGACATGCTCTCTATGGGGCAGTGGTGTTATTCTTGTCCTTGTCATACACATAGACCATGGCCATCTGTAGTATAGAGATGGCCATGCATAGACCCCGGAACATCACTCGGAACTATTGTGTAAATAGATAAGTTGTTTATATACGAGCGTGTTCAAATGAAACCGGACCTAACTGCACCAAGTGAACGTGTGTACGATGCGAATGATGACGTCACCTTCGGTGTAAACAGCACATACCAACTGTCAAGTTTGCAAAATTTCATTACCCTCTGACTCATAGTTTCCTCAGCAGACCGTTGAAAACATGGCGGGTGTGATACGGAATCCGTCCAGAGTTGATCAGGTGATTCGATTTCTTTTAACAGCTGAAGGATATCGACCAATTGACATTCATCGCAGAATTCAGGCAGTGTATATTGACACAAAAAGTGTGTCGAAGACAACAGTGAAGAGCTGGACAACGATGTTTAAAGAAAGACGTGAGTTAACGAAAGATCTTCCGAGACCAGGTCAGGCGCATAATGTTGCGTCAGAAGATGCCACCGTCAAAATTGATGCAGCAATTCGGGTGGACCGTCGCCGGAGCGTACGTTCACTAGCAGAGGAATTCGCTGTGCCGCTAGGGACAGTTCAAATGGTGGTTAGCAAGAAACTGAAGTATCCGTACACATTGTGAACACCCTCGATACTTCAGTTTTTTATCACACCCGCAATGTTTTCAACGGTCTGCTTAGGAAACTATGAGTCCGGTTTCATTTGAACACGCCTTGTAGGATGCGAAAATTGTAGAAATGTCGCAAATGTTTTTGTTGAACACCTGATTAATAATAAATAATTCACAGTAACTTCATACTGTGTATCTCCGTCTGGAAGATTTACCAACTGAGCTCCATTTTCATGTTGATATTTCTGTTTTTCAAGGTCATCGCTCATGTTTTAATGTCCACAATTTTGCGTTGAATAACGTTTGCTGTACATCTGGGTTTTTTTTTTTAATGTGTAAACACTGATTGTCTTGGAGGTGCCAATAAATATAAGTGTAAAAGTGTCGATTATTTATATTATTATTCTGATGAGTGGTTGTGTAGGTAAGACCCCAGGGCACTGCTTTGTCCAGGGGCCTATAATCATGTTAAGACGCTCTAGTGGTGCCTTAACCTCTGTTACTGAAATCTGTAAAACTGTTATAACGTCAGAGTTCTACATTAAAAGTTATTAAACCGCCAATGGTGCAAATGATGGTAATCATGGTGACAAGGAGACACTTCACCCTGGGGGCAACTCTTCTCTCTCTTCTCACCTCACTCTGTTTCATTTGACTCTATCCTACAGTCACACCCTTGCACAACTTTCACACGCGCCCTCGTGGTAAAGCCCTTCCATTGCACTTTGGTTGGGCTAGCTTCTGAGGGCGCACAAACCTAGCATAGGTACATACAGATGCACACATGCATCCAAGCATAAGCGTCCTGATATCGCCCAATGGACTACGGTCTGGGGTGGAAAATGGCGCGCCTCCGTCAGTAGAAACTAGTGAGGCAAACATCTAAGCAAAAAAAAAAAAAAAATCATGGTGACAATGTGCTTTTGTAGTTTTCTATATATATTATGGACAACCACTCCCCAGCCAAACTGTAACACTTAGCCGACAGTTGATGATAATGACAGTTTGCACTTTCTGCTAATGGAAAATACAACTCCCAAACAAAATAAAATAATTAAGACAAATATGTTACAATGAACCACGCAAACAACAAGGGTGTGAGGACGGCAAACAGTCGTCAATTGTATCCCAAACCTCAATCATTTGCTGAACCGAGTGAGTAAACACAGTTGTCGTGCTATCGAGTTGTTTAACAAACATATAATTTGTGTTCCATAGTCAAACAAACCCTCAACGATTGAAAATTATGTCTTAGTGGGCCCCACCTAATTTACAACATTTAAAGAAAACAATCTCTGACAGGTCAGAAATATACATGAAATTAAATCTCTAATCTTAATATAATACTCTAATCTTAATCTAAAACTCTAATTTTAATTTAAAACTCAAATCAACTAAAGATATGGAACCAACATGTACAAATGGTCTAACCACAATGTCTACCGCACGGAAGATGAAAGGCTGCCACAGGATATTTTCTATAGACAGCTGGCCATTGAAGCTAGCATAATCGACCGTCCCACACTGCGATTCAAAGACGTATGCAAGTGGGACATGAAGTCATGCGACATCCCATCCGAGGGCTTGGGAAACGATTGCTGAGGATCGAACTGTTTGGAGACAGATAGTTCCAATGGGCATATTGGCTGCCGACGCTCGTAGAGTCCTTCTGGTTGCAGAGAAAAGAGAAAGACTGCAGCGATCAAGGAACAGCCAGGCAAGCCAACCTCCTCAGCAGGGTTTTACGGTCTTTGGCAGAGAATGTCAATCGCGGATCAGCCTTTACAGCCATAACAGACAGTGCCGAAATACTTGAGACAGAGCTGGACAAAACTCACAGGGCATCACGTGCATGGTCTATAGCAGTGGTTGCCAAGCTAAGATTGGTCGAGGACCAGATTATGGTAAAGGGTAACCCCAAAGGGCCAGACCTATAACATTCTTAAAAAATAACATTCTGAGATTAGTTGTCCATATATAATGAACCACGTACATAAAACAACGGCAAACTACTCTATTCTTGGAAAACATTTTTACAAATGTAAACTCTTATACATGAAAACATACACAGTAGCTACACACCCAGAAGTGTTATTGGCTGATTTATACCTAACACACTTCACAAGGCCAACTCTGCACCTCAACTCCTTCCTATAGAAATGTACCTACCATCCATCCCTACTCCCACCATCACTTTCCCATACCGTTGCTAAAGACAAAGCAACATCATTTGATCTCAGAGACTTCCGATCGCAGAAAAGATACGTCATTGCTTTCAGTTTTTCCTTATCAGAGTAGGTACCCGTCAGTGTCTTTACCTGTCCACGTGCACGATCAGAGATTTGACGTTATCGTTTCTGATTTGTTTGCGCTATCTAGAAGAGCTCAATTGGTATGAGATAGAGAGATAGAGGGAGAGAGAGAGAGAGAGAGAGAGAGAGAGAGAGAGAGAAAGAGAAAGTTAGAGAGAGAGAGTTTGGGGTGTTGTGGGAGGTGGGAAGATGGTAATCATTTATGTTGGGTCTACTTGGTTTTTGATTCTAGTGCCTGTGTGTGTTATTTTGTAATATTTTGTTTAACTAGTATACAGTAATTTTCAATCAACAATAAGAGGACGCCCCAAACTGGTGGCGGGCCGGTAAAGACTGGTTGGCGGGCTGGATCTACCCGCGGGCTGTAGTTTGGCCACCTCTGGTCTATAGAGATTGAGACGCCAATGTTGCTGATGATGATGATCTAAGGCTAACATCATATCCCTTAACTTGACTTGTCCGCTGCTCTTCTGCTATGAGGAGTAAATGTCTGTTCTTCTTTTCCTTGTGGCTTTTAGTGTCTACAGCCGGGCTCATGTTTAACTCTACTTAGCTGACTCTTACAAAATGACTGGCATGTAGTACTTACACTATTCTAGTCTCCCCTTTCGGACAATGGTAAGACAAGGAAGTCTTACATCACTTCCAAAAATGTAATAGTTTTTAATCATCACTTTGATTTGTATTAAATTCTCTTTCTCTCTTTCTCTCTCTCTCTCTCTCGCTCTCTCTCTATCTCTTTCTCTGTCTCGCTCTGCCACCCCCCGCCCCCCGCCACCCTTCCTCTCTCTCTCTCTCGCTCTCTCTCTCTCTCTCTCTCTTTCTCTCTCTCAGTAAAACCAGTATTACTGGATTGCTAGACAGAAAGACATTGACATAATTCCAGTATTACTAGATTGCTAGACAGAAAGACAGAAAACGCGAAGGTATAAAAGACTGACTGAAACAAAGAGATAGAAAGACATACACCATAAAATAAAGACGTCAATGACACACAAAAAAGAAGAGAAAGAAAGAAAAGAGGAAGAGAAAGGTAGAGACACAAAGACCATGCCTAAAAAACACACACAAAAGAAAGAAAAAATACGCACATAAAGACAAAACAGATAAAGATATAAAATACTGTCACAAACACGGAAGGAGAAAAGCAGAGTAAAAAAAGACTAAAGGACAAGGCTGAGAATGAATAAATATTAAAAAAACAAAGACAAAAAAATTGAGAGCAAGCAGCAGGATAGACATATTTCATGTTCTCTAATGTTACAGAAACAACACAATAATATGTGTTATATTATAATAACAAAAGTAATAATAATAGTAATAATAACATCAATAATAGTAATAATAATAATAATATTAATAGTAGTAGTAGAACAACAATACTAGTTACAATGATAGATCTTAGCAGAAATAAGACTTTACTGTGATCTCTCATTGCCCCTGGCTCTCCTTATCACAAATTGGAAAGCCCCAAACGCAGCGAGTCAAGGTAGGGAAATCAACACCAATCAAAGTCTCTTCCATTTCCAATATTTCCATGTGAAAGATCAATAGGGTAATTATTGTCTCCACACATCTACACACGCGACCAAACATACAGGCAATCACATGTGTAATCACGCGGAGGCCAATGCGCACAGTCGTAACCCTTATCGCACAACTCCAGCAGGTCAACTTATTTTCAGTATTTATGGATGAATCCTTTTCTTATATTAAAACTTGTGCCAAATATCATCATCATTGGCTCTGTTTGTCTTGTCAGACGATAGTAATTGTGCTTTTAGCACAAAGCTCGGCCAGATACATAGACCATGTGTTGCCCACGCAGTATGGCCGCTCTCTCGGTCTGCCTTGTTTACCCCAAGGGAAAGGTGATACCAATACATTTGGAACAAGGCAAGTTGCAGAAGCTGTCGGATCAACAGAGCAATGCTCTATCTGTTCGCCTGTCGGGGCTTCCCTCCTAGATTAGCTGCCAACCAAGGCTAAGGGCCTGGTCTGCCCTGTCATAACACCTAGCTGAGGTTGCCTTTCCTCGCTCTAAGATAAAGCAGTGTATCCTCTTGCGTGTGCTCCTTCGCACATCGTCGGTTGTCAGGTTTGGTAGATGCTGACGAACTTTCAGAGTTTTCAGAAAACAGGTCACACAGTCATATCTGACAAAACCCGACAAGATACGCAAGTATCTTATCTGCAAAGCTTCAGATTGTTTCAAATCAGTTTTCCTTCTCCTAGATGAGCTGCCTTCCTAGCCTTTCGAGCCTCATCTGCCAGAAACTACTAGTTTTAAGTCGTCAGTGGCTCGCCTTCCGCCCACTTCCCTGCTAGTCAAAACATTTCTGCCGCACAAAGGCCAGGAGATGCGCTTTGTTGTCAGAGGATATATGAGACGCACGCAATGGGAGCATTTAGTTGGCGTAGAGTGTTTATCCTCAACCCCAACCCTGGTGTAACAACATTTAGAACCACATTTGTGTCAAATATACAACATGGATAATTCTCTCGGTCACATTATTTATTGATATCATATTTCCCAAACTCCTTCTGTCTGAGAACACAAACGGGGGTAAACAACAGGCAATGCACTTTTACGGTCATAAAACTCTCACACAACAACAAAAGGACACAGAAAGAAAAACGAAAGGTCGTCTCCGTATAGAAGATTGCATGTAACAAATCTACATTTCCTTCGTTTGTCTCGATGGAACATTCCCGAAAACCACATCTTGTACGGTTTTTATTTATGAGCTGCAGCTCTTAGTTTTGCGCACGATGCGCTCAAAATACACATGCAGCTGAGAGTCGATAACACTCATATTTCTACCACATCTTCTCAGATAACAGACGTGTCCGACATGCCAATGACAGGCGGTGACATTTGATGACTTCTGCTCCACTTAGCACAAATTATTCAGGGGAGAGAACAAGGTAGTGATTAGTTGTTTTTTCCTGTGTTTCTCTTCCTGTGTTGTTCTTGCCTCGTGCTGGAAAAATGTTATTTCGATCCAAAAGAAACCGAATTATTCACTCCATATTCTTGTATCACGTATAAGGCATTGTTTCTAGAGTTTTCTTTCAACATCAGAGCATTAACCCACATTCAACATTCTTCGCTTTTGTGGATCGCGGGATATACACATCCATGAGTTCGGCAGTCTTCAACTCTAGATGGGGTTGACCGAACTGTTAGACGCCTCCTGCGACATGTTCTCAACATGGCAATGATCCTATTCCTATCCCTGCCACGCCCACATACTGCTCGTACATCCAACCTGGGTTATAAACTCACAACTCTTCTATTTCTTCTCACTACTTCTTTAACTGATATGATGGTTCCACAAACTTACAATAAAATCCCCGTGAGATATTGTTTACTATGTTCCCGACTTGCTAAGGAGCAGAGGGTCACAACTATATTTGACTTCCTTATCGAAAACCGTTATGTATTCTGGTGACTGTAGTTTCTGTATTAATATGTTGTACATGGGTATGGTTGTTACTCTGGACACACCCCTCCCCAGTCGTCTATGGGTGCTTGATAGGGTAGTGCACAGTGACTACTTGCGCTCACTTAAGTCCGATCATGGCTTTAGCATACGCTATGTATATCATATCATCACAGACATATCTCTCCGTATTGCTTCTCCAATCACTGAATCACCATTTCTCCAATCAGTGAATCACAACTTCGTCCATTTCTCGATCATCTCTTAAAATCAACCATGAATCACTACTTCATCAATTGCAGACGTTCCACTTTTTGAACAACTGGATCGGAATTTCATCATTCACAGACTCACAGCTTCACCAACCACAGCCAGTTCATCTCTTTTCTAGAAAACAATGACAGTTAATGTGGAGGCCTGTTGTATGTCACTGAGGTTAGACGGCTGAGTCGTGGAGATGTTTTGTATCACACTGAGGTTAGACGGCTGAGTTGTGGAGAGGTTTTGTATCACACTGAGGTTAGACGGCTGAGTTGTGGAGAGGTTTTGTATCACATTGAGGTTAGACGGCTCAGCTGAGTCGTGGAGAGGATTATATCACTTAACTTAACGTCTTTATACTGGTTTAGAAGACTGCAGTCTATATACAACCAGTTTCATTTACATCACCTTGCTCTAAATACATTAACTGTACCTGCACCCACTACCTCCCCTGGCAATGCATTCCATGCATTCACCCCTTTCTGACTAAAAAAATATTTCCTAATATCTAATCTGGACTTCTCTTTAGTTAATTTGTAGCTATGCCTTCTTGTTCTTGTAGGTGGCTGTATTTAAAAAACAAAAACTTGTTATAGTCTAATTTAACCATTCCTCTGATCATCTTATAAACCTGTATTAAGTCACCACGAATTATTCTCTCTTCGAGACACTGTAGGCCGGTTTTTCTGAGTCTTTCCTCATAACTGCAATTCTGGAATCCCACTATCAGCTTTATCGCTCTTTTTTGTATTCTTTCCTGCATGTTTATATCCCCTCTACAATAAGCACTCCACATATGTACACAGTACTCCAATCTAGGTCTAACTAAAACTTTATACAGTTTGACTATCACTTCCTTGCTCCTATGTTTAATATTTCTTTTTATCATACCTAACATTGCATTTGCCTTTTTCACTGCTACCTGAACTTGCTCTCTCACCTTACCTGTATGATCTATTATAACCCATAGGTCCCTTTCCTTATCTATCTTTCTAATATTGTTCTCTCCCATTCTGTAATTATGTTCCATATTAGATCTACCCATGTGGATGACTGTACATTTATGTACATCAAACTCCATTTGCCAGCTTACAGACCATTCTTGAATTTTATCTAAATCCGACCTCAATATATCCACTTCTGCTTTAGATGAGACACTATTGCATAGTTTTGTGTCATCAGCAAATTTTGCAATCATGTATCCCATATCAATATTCAAATCATTTATACATATCAAGAACAAAATTGGTCCCAAAACGTAGGAAGCAGATTGAGATCTTAATGAAAGTGAAAGAAAATGCAAGTTTCCAATTTCTCAGATTCAAATTTGATGTGCTATTTTTATAAACAGATCTAACTGATCACATTAATACATTGAACTTGAAACTCACATGTAGAGAGTTGTTAATAACATGGATGCACAATTTTGTGAAGTCAAGCTTCCTTTGTGGCAGAAAAAATTTAGTCTTTGCAACTTTGCCCATTTTCCACTGTGAATTCCTTTTGAAAAAGTAAAATCATGCAGATTTTATCTCTGGCGTACTCGCACAATCTGTTTGCCGATTTAAATGCATTGAGGTGGCTATATATGACAGGTAAGGCATTAGCCTCTCAAGAAACGAAAGTGCCAAGCGGTGGAACTTCGAAATGTCTTGAGCTGCAGCGGTCAGCGACCCATAGCTAACAGCTATCGTCAGGGTCAGAGAACCAGAGCTGCCAAGACTCTTCTACACCTCCCCGCGGTGATCCTGAATAAGTCTGCAACTGAGCAGACTGGTTAAGGAGAAGGGATTGAAGAGGGAAGGCTAACCCGGTACTCAAAATTGCCTGCTGAAGTCGGATGTATTGGACCTAAAGACCTAAAGGTGCAAATAGACAGTCAAGCTGTAAACTACGACACAACGCATTCTTTTCTCATGACAACATCCTGTTACTTGCAAAGTCATTTTCATGCGTTCTAGTGGGATATTGAGAACGAAGGACGAAGAAGAATATTGTCACAAAGAGGTGAGATTGACATATAGTCGTAATCGGAAATGGACGACAACCTTTGATGTCCAGTGTACACATTAAGCACGTATAATAATTCATGGCTAATGTACACACAGAGTCTGTATCGATACATATATTTATAATTATATTACATAGGAAGAAATATACCCGTGGCAAAATGTATATTTAGTTCAGTTCAGGTGCCATAACTACAGCGAAAGTATGCTGCAATGGATCTTCGGCGTACTGAACCTCTTATTCCGGTGGTGCAATCTGAGAGACTCTTTGCCTTCCATCTCCTGATTGTATCCGACCACATAATGCTGTCTGTCTCTTGGGCGACTGCCTTCCACCCTTCCCTCTAGTATGGGCTTCACCAACATAGGGTGTCTTGGTGTATGGTAAGAATATCTCAGCTGTCTAACCCTTATTTCGTATCTGTACATTGTCATCTGGAAGATGCATGTCCTCAGAATTGTGATTTTTGCTGTCTTGTTAGTGTTTCATGTTCTGCCATACCTTTCTCATTTTTTGAAACACACGCATTGCCATGGCATCTGCACTGTGTCATCAACCAACAGCATATCTCTGTTCTGGTATTTCGTTTGCACATATTTTAAGAGGGTCGAACTTTTTGTAATGTTGGATTGGACTAATCTTGACTTAATCCCCTCTGCACTTCAAACAAGCCAGATGTATCGTCAGTTATTCCTGACCGTTGCTTCTTTACTTTAACCTGATATATATATATATATATATATATATATATATATATATATATATATATATATATATATATATATATCATGTAGCATGTCCATTGTAGAACGTCGCTCCCATCACAGTCTGTCTGAAAGAAACTCGTTCCCTTGCCAAAACTCCAGCTTCCGCCACTGTCATACTCAGGCATTCCTGGATATCTTGGTGCCATCGTCTTCTTGGTCTACCCCTTCCTCTTTTGCCTGGCACCATACCTTCCACCACCGTCCTCTCAAGACCGTTGTGTCTCTTGATGTGACCAAAGTATTTGCATTTTCTAGCCAAAATGGAATTGATAAACCAGTTATCCTCTATGCTCAACTCTTGCCGAATGTCTACATTTGTTCTTTTCTCTGTCCAGGGTATTCTGAGGATCTTTCTGTAACATTTTGACTCGAAGGATTCGATTCTTTGTCTAGAAGTTTTGGTAATCGTCCATGCTTCACAGCCATAAGCTGCCACAGGAAAAACACAGGCTCTCAAGACTTTTACTTTTATCGTTTTGTTGGTGCCCTGCCATAATTTCTTCAGGCTGTTCAGTCTCTGCATTGCCATAGCTAGTCTTCTTCTGATTTCTTTCGAGCAGTCACCATTTTTGTCGATTCTGGAGCCCAGATATTCAAAATGTGTAACCTGATCTATTTCCTCACCACCCACTGTAAATTTATGTTGACATTGTGTTTTATCGGTGGTCATTATCTTTGTTTTGTTTATGTTTATGAACAGATTTTGATCTTTACTATGTCCATTAACGGCTGAAAGTAGCTGCTCTAGCCCTTCCGCACTTCTTGATAGTATCACTGTGTCATCTGCATATCGTAACTCTGGAATCTCGTACCCCCCAATCGTAAATGGCTCGAAACTTTCAATGTTCTCATCTTCTCGCACATTTCTCATTATACATTCCGCATATATGTTGTACAGATAAGGTGAGAGTATACATCCCTGTCGGACTCCCTTTTGTACTGCAAACCAATCTGATGTTTGCCCAGATACTCGGACAGCGGCTTGTTGATCTTGGTATAATGTTTCAATGAGATGGACTATATGCAAAGGAAACCCCATTTCCTTCATGATTCTCCACAGATTTTGATGTTTTACCGTGTCGAAGGCCTTAGTGTAATCAATGAAACATGTGTACAGGTCTACATTAAACTCTCTACATTTTTCATAGATATTCCTTAAATTGAATATGTGGTCTTGGGTCCCTCTGTCTTTCCTAAAACCTGCCTGGACTACGTGAATTTCAGATTCAAACCTTTTCTCTATCCTTCTTAATATGATTCGCAGCTGAATCTTGCTAGCATGGCTGATCAGTGCGATAGTTCGGTAGTTCGTGCACAGCTTCAGGTTGCCTTTTTTGGGGAGGGGAATATAAATTGATTTCTTCCATGCTTCTGGCCACTCTGCACTGTGCCATATCTGTTTACACAGCTTGTGGTAGACTCGAGCACATGCCTCTCCTCCTGCTTGTATTAGCTCTGCTGGGATATCATCGCATCCTGGGGACTTTCCCTTTTTCAGGCTTTTAATTGCAGAGCGTACTTCTTCCAATGTTGGTTCAGGTTCTTTCTCATCCTTTGGTAGGATTGTAACTGAGCGCTTTGTGCTGTCTCCATACATGGTTCTGCAGTACTCTCTCCATCTATTCAGTATGTCTTTGGTTTCTGTTAGTGTGTTATCCTCTTCGTCATTTATGACATGTGGAACCGGACGGAATTCCCTTGTCAGTGTTCTTATTGCTTTGAATGCATCTCTTTCTTTGCCTTGTTGTTGTAGGTTTTCAATATCCTTACACACACATATATATATATATATATATATATATACATATATATATATATATATATATATATATATATATATATATATATATATATATATATATATATATATATATATTAATTGTATTTGTTTAAATATATTGCATTAGGAAACAAAGATCTTGACAGGCTTTCTGGCAACCTTTGCTTTTTAATTGTTTGCAAATGCTTCAAACTTTTCTTCTGGCAAATCTGCAGAGATTGCTCGAGAAAAAGTGCATTCCGTTTGAGACTAAAGATTTTTGCTGTCTGTTGCAGGCTTCTCCTATCATTATACAATTTATCACACACAATAGTTGGCTTTCGCTATGCTGTCCCTCTGCTACTCTTATGGAATCAACAGACTATGAGAACATATTCTGCTTTTCCCCTGTTCTCGCCACATGGGCACACGATTGTGTTAAATTTGTAATCTGTTGAACAGATGGCATCTAGCGCACCAGTGACCGGGTTTTAATCTCAACATTGTCACTTGATCTGAACCACAAGTGTCCAGTGTGATTGACGTTTGACATGAAATCAATGAGTTAGCACTTTGACTGACAGTGAATGTCTACATGCATAGATTACTGGGATAACGGGTGTTGGGAAAGTTTAATTTGGGTACAGAATGCAGGAAGGCTATTAAGTAGTGCCGTATAGATATGTCTTACGATGTTAGCTTGCAGCGACAACGGTTATAAAGACCATTTTGATTCTGCACTATGAAAACACGTACAAGAGAAAATACATAACACCATTCTTTGTCCAGGACAGAATATAACAGCCTAAATAAACATACGTGCATGTCTCGTCTGCCTGCTTCCCCACTGTGTAAATGTAGACTGAGTGAACACACTACAGAACATGTTTTATAGGAATGTTTTCTGTATAGTCAATCGAGGATGACTCACTGACTAAATAACTCAACACTAAACTCAAAGTTGTATGCAGTTAAAGAAGAGCGCATTACAACTGTCGAGATCATCACGAGATCTCGTCCAGAGGTTGTCTACATCAATGATCGAACACAATACGACATAATAAGTAATATACAGCCCGAAATCAAACCACAAATCTTCAGGTAAAAACAGAAGATCCTTGCCACAAGAGAGACGAATGAAGGGTCTCGGCCAGCCAACAACATGGCCCACGGTCTATAGTGCGTTTCCCAATGTTTGTCGCTTTAAAATTATATCAAATATATCAGCATCCAAATGAACAAAATATTTGAGATTGTACGTATAATCTGCAGATCACGATGCCACAATGGTGAATATTTTTTTCTTGCCCACAAACATATGGTATACAATTGTCTTTCTTTAGGGTATACAAAAACCAGCCCTCCTAATGAAACCAGTTTTTTTTAAATGATTAACCCTTCATGGCACTGAGTGATTTTTGGAAATAACATTTCCCACGTGTTTCACGAAATCTTTCCAATTTCAACCCAAAGCACTCACAGCCAACTGTAGCAGGTCATGGATTACTGATTTGTAACACTTCTGGTGAGCCTTCCAGTGTGTCAATGTGTCTATACCAATTGTGACATAGGCGTAGCTTAACTAATTATTAACGTTCGCGACTATCATGACGCTGAAAGTCAAGTTTTATTTTACACTCCATACATTTGCATTGAAAATGTATTAATATTTTTGTAGAGAAGTTAAGCGTTGTGAGCTATATCGGAGTATCTCACACCCAGAAAAGAGAACCATTCACGCTTTAAGTTTAAGTAAACGGTCATTTGATCGATTGCTCCAAGACTATGGACGTTCGTGGTCCATCAAGACAAATACGCAAGGACGAAATAAAATGTTAGATAGCTTTGACAGGCATGTAGAGAGATTTGTAGAAAGTTTGATTTCAAAGAAGCAGTGACACTAAGGAAACTGAAGTCTCGTCTGAATAAAGTGGCATTGATGTATTGAAATCTACATTGTAGAGAACTGTAAGGGACATATGCTTTACCTTTAGAAAGTTTGCTAGCGGGAGACACGTTATCTGTGAGAAGCCGCATCTAGAATCCATGAGAAGCAAGTATTTACGTGAAGTACGCGAAATACGTAAACTATTATGATATTGTGTATGTGGATGAAATTTGGATAAATGCTCACTACTCAAGTGAAAAGGAATGGCAGTCATCGGATGGAACGATTAAAAGAGGAGTGCCAAATGGCAAAGGACAGTGCTTGATAATAGCACATGCAGGTAGCAGACATAATATGCTGTTAAAGAATGCAGAACTTGTGTTTCTTTCAAATTATACGGACAATCGGAACTATCATAACGAGATGAATGGTAACATATTTAGAGAGTGGATTGAAAAAACTGTTTTTCAGTCCTTAGATAGACCCTCTTGTCTGATAATGGGCGATGCATCATACTACAACACAGCGACACAGGAAGATAAAATACTAACATCCAGTGGAAAACATGCAATAAAGATGTGGCTCACAAAAGAACACATACCAATTAACCAAACGTATCTAAAACCTGAATTCATTTGGTGAGATGGGCAAAGACAGGTTTGGAGGGAGAATAAGAAGGAAGAAGAGATTAGTGAGTTGAGGACGACGAGGTGGGCGGTTTGAGGTGTTTGGAGAAGAGATTTACGTTATGGCGGAAAGAGATCAGCGGATTGAGAAGGAAAGAAATGGTAGAAAGATGGGTGGGGTAAGGAGCGAAATGATTACGTGTTATAGGCAAGATGGAAGTGCAATGTGGGAATGATGGATATGTAGTGTTCAAACAATTAACTATTTTTATAATTATCCCAGGCAACGTCGGCTAAAATACTAGTATATAATAAACATTAATGCACATTTACAAAGACAAATAATATGCTCATACCCTTATTTTGTTTTGTTTTGTTTGTTTTGTTTTGTTTTTTGGTCTTTTTGTGCGTTTGCCTTATTTCTCTAATCCCCAAGGCGGTGTGCGTTGCACTGTGGTTTTTATTTTGTGCCTGTCGGCCCAGTGCATCCGACTTCAGCATGCATTTTATGTAAGGGTCTGCATCCTCCTGCATTTTATAAGGGTTTGCTTCCCCGGGGTAACAGTCGGTGCTGTGATGGGGATCGAACCCAGCACCTTCGGATTGTGAGCCGTGCCACTTATCCACTAGGCCACGCCGTCCACTGCTGATAAATATCCCTTATGATAAATAAAGATACTTCTGCGGCTCTTAATGTACTATCAATGAACGGAAGTGCTGTGAAATGTGTTTTGCGTATAAACGATGACTATCGAAAATATGGCTTTAATGAAAATATCAAATACAACTTTTGTTTTGATAAATCCTTACAGACTACATAATATTTCTCCATAAAGCATTAACATCGGTAATAAAAACAGGAACACATGCAGAAATTCAAGTTGATAGGTTAATAATTATGCTGAGCAGCGCATGAGCTGCAGTGGTCAATGATTCATAGCTGACTGCTAGCGTCAGGGCCAGCGAACCAAAGCTGTCAAGACGCTTCTACACCTCCGCGTGGTGATCCTGGATAACAGGCTGTAGCACGGCAGACTGGCTAAGAAGAAGGGTTCGAAGTGGGAATGCTAACCCGGTACTCAAAAAATGCTTGCTGAAGTCGGATGTGTTGGACCGAAAGGTGCAAATATTGCAGTCAAGCTGCAAACTGCGACACGACGCATTCCGTTCTCTGGACTACATTCTGCTACTTAAGCCCTTTCAGTGTTTGGTAGTGGGAGATTGAGAATGAACGAAGTCAAGCCAAACCACAATAATGTAATTAAACGGCACGTATTTCTGAACGCGGTATAATCATGATTTGCGCGCAAATTGTTTTATATTTGTGCGTGCGAAGTATGTCCTATTTCTGATAAACAATGCCACGGGTGGCGTCTGCTGTTGATGACGTTACCAACCGATTGCTAGTTACTGTACAATCACAACAGTTAGGTAACCAAGCATGCCACTAAGAATCAAATTACACATGCTGCTGCCACCCAGAATATCAGACAAATATAGCAGTAAATTAATGATGTTGCTTCGATGCATGACTAGAACATGCCAGAACAGGGATGGTAAAACTGGTTGTGACGACAGACATAAATGCTGGACAAATAGAGACAGCCACAAGGACAGAAAATACCGGTCAGCGTTAATCAATAATAGCATAACAAGTCAATAAAATTGATAAAAAGTACCAGGAGTCCGGAAATAATAAGGTCAACGCTAGCTGTTAATTCACTTGAACAAGAGAAAAATGTTGATGAAGGTCAGTTGAAAAAAAATCAATCTAAAAACACTATTATTGTGTTAGTCTAAGATCTGGTTATTTAGATGTAGAACACAGTTACGTCTGTCATTATCTCCCTTCAGACATAAACTGTCTCTTGTCACGGCGTTTATTCCATTGCTGAGGTTTCCGTGAAGGATTTTTCGTACAGAGGAATTAAGGTCGCTTGTTAATGTAGTACCACCAAGATAGTATCCATCAGAAAGCAATGATATACAGATACAATGGACATAAGATCAGGGACCTTATATGTAACATTCTAATTTTGCGCAAAAAATAAATTATCTCTTATTTTTGTGCTAAAAATATATCTTATTTTTGTGCTAAAAATATATGATCTCTTATTTTCGTGCTATAAATATATGATCTATTATTTTCGTGCTAAAAATATTTGATATTCCCATTTTGTTCCAAAATATGTGATATTCTAATTGTATATTAAAGAGCCTGCATTTCTCGCTCAATCTTTTTGATTTTAATTTTGATGTCACGTTTAATGTCTTGCTTTCTTGTCTTTAAATTTATTTGATTAAATTTCCACGCCGTCATCCACTTCCACCAGAGCTGGCAGCAAACATTACCAATTTGTACTTACAGGACAGTAGTTCCCTACTTTAGCAAGACCGTGGACCTTCCGACGCCAATAATCATTCGGTGAACCACGTCTCACCCATTCCTTGCACTTCCCGGACACAAGATGAAATTAAATACACACGCATATGTCTATTGCGTTTTGTGCACCCTAAGTCATGTGAATAATACATGCAGACTCGTCAAATAATGGAAGAAATATATATGTTTAATCATACTATACTAATTTGTTTTAGTGGTTGAAGGCTTCATTTCTCTTCATGTCTTGCCACTTTCTGCCTATTGCATTTCGTAGGCAATTGTTAACGAAGAAATGCAGTTCTTGTTGTATCGCCTTGGTCGTTCTCCATGTTTCGGCTCCAGACAACAACACCGACTGGACACTGGCGCTGAATATTATATCTTTGGTACGGGATCAAGATGCTGAGAGGCGCATGAGCTGCAGTGGTCAGCGACCCATAGCTGACTGCTAGCGCCAGGGTCAGCGGACCAGAGCTGCCAAGACCCTTCTACACCTCCACGCGGTGATCCTGGATAACATGCTGCAACAGGGCAGACTGGCTAAGGAGAAGGGATCGAAGAGGTAATGCTAACCCGGTACTCAAAAGATGCTTGCTGAAGTCGGATGTGTTGGACCGAAAGGTGCAAATATCGCAGTCAAGCTGTAAACTACGACACAACGCATTCCGTTCTCTGGACAACATTCTGCTACGTAAGCCCTTTCAGGGTTTGGTAGCGGGATATTGAGAACGAACGAAGCCAAGCCAAGCCATTTCTTTGGTACGCATCTTTATTCTCTGGACGGAGTTGACGATACAGCACAGGGAATACGCTGACATCAGCCAGCGACTCATATACGAAACGTTCTTTAATACGATTTCTTCGAACGTCATATGTTGTTTAGTGTCAGGAATGCCAGTATTGGTTTTCCAATTCTAATCTTTACATATATATGTGTACCCGCTGACGTGTCAAAAGTACTGTCCAACTAGTAAAGACATCCACTTCCTCTAACGGCTATTTCTTCGACATGTCGATCGGGTTTATTTTAAGGAGCTTGGTATTTTTCATGTTGATATTCAATCACAATTTGCCTGATTGTTCTTTCCCCTATCAAGTTTCTTTTTCATTTGGTTACGACTGTGTGATAAAAATATCCGATCATCTGCGAAATCTAGGCCTCTAACTGTGACGATAACGTCCACCGAATACCATTTCTCTTTTCATCTGTTGATGCCCTCATTATTCAATCTATCGCCAGGAAGGTAGATAGATGGCATCCTTTCCTCACCCCTATTTGTACCCCAATGTTGTCAATCAGTGACCCTTCATGTACCACTCTGCCAACTGTATCTTCGCACATACTTTGTATATCATCCTTAACAATATGATCAATTAGACAGCGATATTAAAATGATATATTTGTTCAAAATTGTGTTTCTAGACCTGACAGGAAGCGTGCAACATTGAGACGCGTCGTTACTTCTCTTTTGTCACATTCGCTTTCAAATAATCACTTAATCTTTGCTCCTCATAAAATGTAATCTGTTTCAAGGCATCTCTCGACACAATTCCGCTTATCCTCTATGTTGGAGAATGATAAACTGTCAATCTGCTCTTTTCACAGAGCCGACATACATGTAGGACATGTTATACTGTCTGTCTCTCATTTCCACACGGGATCAAGTGTGTATGCTATATTGTTGGCTTCTTGAACTGATGACATCTGTGTTTTCAGTGGCCGGCTCGCCAGTTTTCCCATTTGACATTTTCCTGATATAGCGTAGAATGTATCTGAACAAAACATGTACAATTGAAAACACGCTTATCTTCTTGAGATTATTTAACAACTCTTTGCAATATGTGTCTGACATTAGTTTAAACTGTTTACATATACGGACATACGGTACACACAGCTACAGTACATCATAGTACACTGTTTATCTGACATCCATAGACAGCTTCACGTTTATGCGTCCAATTCTTAAGTAGTGAAACATGGCATCGAAGCCTGAAGGACATAATCGCAGTATGAATACTACCATTTGATCTTCTTCTTCTTCTTCTTCATCGTACGCAGTCAGACAGTAACCATTATTTTTTCGAAAAAAAGCGGCGGTCATCCTGAGGCTGTCGACACTGCCATAGAGCTTGTCTTGTGGTTCCACTGGTGATGGCCACATCTGCTCTCTCTGATCCTCGTATGTCGGGCAGTTCTGCAGCAGATGCTCAGCGGTCATTTTCCCGGTACCACACGGGCATTCGTCGGTTCCACCTATCTTCAATTTGTTGAATAGGTGGTACCTCAGTCTATTGTGGCGAGTGCGATGTCTGAAGACAACGACCTGCTCTCTTCTGTTCAGCTGGTAATATGCATCGTTTTTGGTGTAACCAGTATGTTCGGTTTCCCATTTGGTCATGTATCTGGCTTTAATAAGCCGTTTTGACTCTTCGTACGTCATAATAGTATCTGTTTGTGGTAGTCTTGCGCCTTCTTTTGCCAGTCTGTCTGCATCCTCGTTGCCTTGGATGTTGCAGTGTGATGGGACTCACTGTACCACAACCCTTTTTAAGGGGACTGCTGGCATAGTTGACAGAGTGCTGTTCTTAAGTCATTAAGCTCAGTGTTTTTCTGGCTTTTTAGCACTGTGACTACGGCGAGAGCATCTGTAAGCAGGACTGTATGGCTTTCATTTTCTTTATGTGTCACCATTTCTTCCACTGCCGCCCTCAGAGCCTCTGCCTCCGCTATGAAATTGCTTGTGTACTTACCAGTAGCGAATGACAGTGTTATTTTTCTGCCATTTGGTAGGTTCAGGAATGCTCCTGCCCCTCCGTTCTGTGTGGTGTTTGTTACAGAACCGTCGGTGTATGCATGGGTCCAGTCCATGCATGGGTAGTTTTTCGATATAAAGCTTAGGGTAGTATCTCTCCTTTCTTTTTCAGTCTGGCAGTTTTTGTTTCCAATACCTGGTATATTTTCTACCACTTATGGAAATATATCCTGCCTCCAGGTAGGTTTTCGTACAGTATTGATGGGCTTTGGTGTTGTTAGTGCGTTTATGGGATCTTCGTGCATCTTTGCTTTGGCTATTTCTGCAAAGTTTCTCCGCTTTAGTTTCCCATTTCCCAAATTGTTTAGTCTCTTGTGCATTGGATGGTAAGTCAGTCTTCGGAGTTTCTTTGACTGCAGCTGGGCTCTGCAGTCTCTTCTATCGGTCATGGATTGCAGTTTTGTAATCTTTTCAAGTTCTACAATTGGCGTTGACTTCATGCCTCCTGTTATAACTCTCATGGCTTGGTTTTGAAGTTTGCTAACTTTATCGAAGTTCGCCTTTGCTACTGTTGTCCATGCCGCAATGCCATACTCGAGAACTGGTCTCACTCTTCCAGTGTACAGTTTCTTTAGTATACTTTTGTCTGCTCCCCAGCTTGTGCCAGCAAGTTTCCTCATGATTGCCATTCTTTCTCTGGCTCTCATTCGGTTTCTTTCGATCTGACTTTTCCATGTCATGCGCCGATCAAATGTGACTCACAGATAGTTTGGGTTGTCGTTTGGCTGCAGGAATTTGCCATTTAGACTTAATTTGGTGTTTTGGGGTTTGATTGAAAGCGAGAATATTGTACATGTGGTTTTCTCCTCGTTTATTTTGACCAGCCATAAGTTCGCCCACTCTTCCAGCGATGTTAGGGCCTGCTGCCTCCGATTTCTTGCTATGGTGAGATTCTTTACCATTTGATCGAAACGTGCCGTTCACTAGAAGCACCATCTCCTCAAATATATCTAAACATAATTTAGTGGGTTGAGCTGACACATATGGCCAAAGATAGAAAGACAGGAAGACTTAGCCTGTATATGAGAATGGTTTCATTGATTGAATGACAAAAGCTGAGACAAACTAGTCTCGAGCATTTGATGTGAACGGGGTTGTCATTCTGAAATCACTCAATGATCGAAGCGCAGTAGAAACATTGGATATGGATAGGGTTGACATTCTGACATCGATTAATGATCGCCTCTTAGGTGATGACAATACAATCAATCGGCCAGTCATCCATAGACTGCGGGATTTCATCCTCTTCCTCTTCTTCTTCAACATACGAGGCTGTGAAATCTGCGTCTTTCGGTTCGACACATCGTGTTTCATCACTGTCTTTTTTTAACAGGGTTCAACTTCCCTCTTTGATCCCTAGTCGCTTAGCGAGGCTACACACCTGCAGCCTGTTTCTAGAGCCGCTACCTGGAGGGGAAATATCGTCTTGGTCAGCTGTAGTTCGTTGACCCTGTTAAATAGAACCTTCTATTAGTCACTGGCTGATGTCAGCTCATTCGCTGCTGCATCTTCGACCCCACTGCGGGATTTGAAAACAGACGTATGTCTAGCAAGGAGCTCTAACTCATTGGATAATGTAAGAGTGTGTACATCCAGCGAGCTACATAAACCATCAGTATCCCCACCCTTCCCAATTTGCTGAAAGAGACTGATCAACTATTGATCTGCTAGGAATGCAGTGACATCTATTCTTAACAGGTCAGAAAGCTGAAATATTGGAAGGTAAGCCACAAGACTGTCACCCAGATAGACAGGATGTCATTTTAATTACGTTTTGGGTCTGACATTTAGACAGTGGCTTGTGGTCCGAGAACAATAGGTTACAAAATTCTTCAATGGAACATGGGGTCTCAACCTGGGTCAGGTGTACCCTCAGAGAGCCCCATCCAATAAAGTGACACCTAGGGTGGTCACGATTAGCTCGATGAGGTCACACAGACATCAACCATAGCAACGCAAATTTTCATTAAACGGTTATACATATTATAATGTTCTTGAGGTGTATGACTGTATGTGAGATTAAGCCTTGGCATACAGTTAGAATTGAATTGTATAACGCCTGGTCTGCTAATCAGACATTGATTAGGAGAGTGCAGGACATTCATGTATGCAAAAACTATTGACGAAAACCATACTACACTATAATATGAAAAGGATCTCCTAAAACCTCGTTAGGAGAGTCAAATGCAGAGTTCGGTCTATGCTTCACAAATGGAACAACGGGTTAAAGCAGATGCAGCAGCAGAAGAAGAAGAAAAAGAAGAAGAAGAAGAATAAGAATAAGAAGAAGAAGAAGAAGAAGAAGAAGAAGAAGAAGAAGAAGAAGAGGACGAAGAACTAATTGACAATTGTGTAGAAGAGTTATATTTCCTTTAAAAGAGTACAAAAAGAAAACACTATCTTTACAGCATTTATTACTGGAGTCAAGCGGGAGGATTTAAATGGTTAAAAATAAAGGCTGCTTACATATGCAATCACCATGTACTATGCAGGCTAAGTTTTTAAAAAGTATACCACAATAGTTAAAATCTACACTATACAGAGGTTTTGAACCAGTTCCCTTATGGTCAGATCACTGGTATCCAACCTGCTCAGGTATCAACTCTTCATCAGGATATCGAATGACATACTGTGATATAAACAGACCTGGCGTGATGCTTGGAAACGATTATGTGGCTATTTGGAAGAAAAAAAACTGCATTGCCCGTCACAGACAGGCTTACCGGTAGTACGGTATAAAGTGCCATAATGCTTAAGTTTTGTCTTAGTTGCCAATATACATTTGGTGTTGTGCCAATAGAGAAAACAAAGTTTCACTAAAAATGGATACAAAAATAGTATGTATAAAAATATCGAGTTAAACGTTATTTCTGTTTTTAATATGAAATGCATTACGCATAATATAAGAAAAAGAGGGCGGCCCGTGGGAAAAATGGGGGGTGGGGGGGGGTGAAGAAAGGGGGGTTGCTACAACTGGGAAATAGGGCGAATTACCTGGCGAGAAAAGTGGGTGGTTCGAAACCTGAACGTTTCAAGCGTTTCTTGAACTCGAGGCGGGTGAGATCGGCATCAGAGGTAGATAAAAATACTCGGAGGTCCCGTATACACGTTGAGCGCGTCAAATAACCATTTGCAGTAAAAATCAAAAAGAGCAGACTGTTAGCCGCTATCCATGCACAAATTATAAAGGTAACGAAATCCATTCCCAGCGGTGGCAGGCATGAAGGTAGAACAGTACGGGCCCTTCATTATGCAAAAACACAACAAACTAATCAATTGCTTGTCTGTACAGACAATTGCAAGTTTACAAACACCTCAACACACTCACATGGATAGAACAAGTGTGAGTAAATGAAGATAATATTAGAAATGTCTACGCAGATTTTAATTTCAAGCAGCGAATTATCACTCGCTTCGGATGCTCTCCGATCTGAAAAGGAGGGAACTACTCACTTAGCTTAACGTCTTCATACGGATTTAGAAGACTGCAAACAACCAGTTTCTTGATCTAAAAATAACTATGTGCACCCAAACTTCCTTTTATTTATTAACTGACTGTCTCTACTATTTCCTGTGGCAATGCATTCCAAGCATTCACTACTCTCTGACACATTTTTATTTTACTACTTTCCAAGCTGCGCCTTACTTTAATTAATTTGTACCTGTGTCGTCTTGTTCTTGTAGACAGCTGTATTTTGGAAAACTTGTAATAGTATAATTTATCCTTTCTGTTGATTATCTTATAAACCTGTATCCACTCGAATTCTTCTCTGTTCCAGACACTGGACGCCAGTTTTTCCTGAGTCTTGCCTCACAACTGGTACCCGACATTTGACCTGAGAAGAATTGTTGTGACGTTTCTCAGATAAGTACACTATTTTCTCCCTACTTCCCCCATTTATTTATTCTGCTGTTCTATGATTCGCTAGTTCCTTTTTGTTATTGTTCGTTGTCCCTGATGAAGGTCTATTGGTCGTAACGTATGTTTCGTTTGTGCTTTCGTCTCGATGCTGTATCTGACCATTTTTATTTTTAATTTTAATTTTCACTTTAATTTGTCTACCTCATAACTGTAATTCTGGAATCCCACTATCAGTTTTGTCGCCCTTCTTTGTATTCTTTCCAGCATGTTTATATCACCTCTACGATAATGACTCCACACCTGAACACAGTACTCCAATCTAGGTCTAACTAATGCTTTATTCAGTTTTACTATCACTTCTTTGCTCCTATGTTTAATGCTTCTTTTCATTTATACATCGCATTTGCCCTTTTCACTGATACCTGGGCGTTCAAACACATTACCTGTATTATGTATTATAACCCCTACATCTCTTTCCTTTTCTATCTTTCTAGTATGTGCTGCATGTATTACGATTATAAATAAAAGCGCGCGTTGTCAAACACCCGATCTTGAACTTAACCTGGGCATGATTAACGTAGTCCCATAACCGACACTGCTGTCGGGGATTAAGTGTTAAGGACTTTATCATATTAGTCTTCAGCTTTTCATGAGATGAGGTTCTTTTCTTCGCTAACTTTCCTTCTCTAACATGAAGCCAAGAACCCATTTACAGCTGAATTGATTGTTGGATATCCATAACGAGGATCGAACACGGTACATTTGCCATGACAAGTAAGCGTTCTATCACTCAGGTCATATACTTACAGAGTTAAATAAGTGGGTATGAACTAAGAAATGTTGAGAAACGCTGAGCCATAATTTTTCAACACTATCCCTTATCTCATCGGTTGGGGGTATGTACCGCAGAGTTAACCACAACAGTACTTGAGCCTGTCTAGTAAACCGTGGGATCGTCATTGATAGGAATACCTGGCACTCTTCATACACACACGAGGAGAATCGTTAAAGAATTAATGTCGTAAATTACAATGGGCGAATAAAGAAAATATTTACTAAACAAACTCAATTTCTAAAGCGACAGTATTATACTATCGGCTTTGGTCCACCATCACCTCTTGTCCCATTTGAAATGTCACTTCTAAATAATATAGTACTGTTATATTTCATTGAAAATGAATTATAAAATAGAATAGCATGTTTACGGTTAATACGCCTTAAAGAACAGTGCGGCAAACATGCTACCAACAATCAGGCTTTAAACGTGGGGTTTTTAATGGACTATTTCGTGTTGCTTTATTTATTGGGCATGTCAATCTTACTCGTGATTTATTGACATAAGTTTAGGAAATTCACTTATTCCAGTGATTTTTTCGCTGAACAATCAAACCAACGCATTTGATAATTGTCGTAACACAATTTTACAAATAAACTAATATCAATAAGCAACAGGAATGTACGAGATGCTATAGAATACAGCAGGAGAGGTGGCAGATTAGTTAGGACAGCAGTCTTATAATCAATAAGACATAAACTCAAATCCGAGTAAGGCCAAATGCGTTGCTATTGGAGATAAATAAAAACCTACTCCGTACACAGGGCGGGGCAATCGCGACAAACGGTTTTCTAAGATTATTTAGTAAATTATTTTGTTGTTGTTTAATTCCCGCTATGTTTATTATTTTGTGAGCCCTAAAAGAGGATTTAAGTGGCGGGTTGTAGTAGCTTTCCTGACATCATGAGCGTGCTTATGAAGGTGGGTCGCGGTTAGTCAGGCGATTGTAGTAAGCTTGGCTTCATCTGCGTGAGGCTCACTAATACGAGATCACACGATCCACATCTCGCCAGCCAGTCTGGACAACAGCCTGTTTCCAGGGAATGATACATGAACGAGAGATAATGGTCTTGGTCACCATATTGTGCCTGACCCTGATGCGGCATCCTGGTCAGTATATTATGCCTGACCTTGACGCGACGCCCTGGTCAGTATTTTGTGTCTGACCCTGACGCGACTTCCTGGTCAGTATATTGTGGGCGGGCGGATATTGTTTGCGTGTGCATATATGTACACGTGAATTTTTGTCTTACAATGAACTGTCTACTCTAGTCATAAATTTCCCATTATAAAAAGTACAAAATAAATACTATATTCATATATGTGTACATTTTTATGTGCGTATATGTTTTATAGTAAAAAATATGTGTATACTTGTATGTAGATACGTATATGCACACATATATATATATATGAATGTGTAATCTGTTTAGTTTTGTTGCCATGTAGTGTCATTTCGTGTTGTTTATATGGTTTAAATGTGTAGTGATTGTCGCGTGTTTGTTTACTTTATGCATGTCTGTTGCAGTTTATGTTTTTCTAACCTTCTCTACTAACATGAGCTCCATTAATCCAGACTATCAGTTCTTATCATGACCAATCCAGGGCTAACAGTCCAGAAAATGGAAAATGGATTGTGAAGAAAAAAAATACTCTGTTGGCGGTAGTGTGAAAAAGTGAACCTTCGCTTTAAGGTAGGTCTTAGGTTGGAAAACAAAATTTGTCAAAAATTACGATACACATGTTTTTGTCTATTCATCTTTTACTCATAGGTTAAAAGATTTGGAAATAAAAAAAAAAAAATTATGCTTCTTAAATACCCAATATGGCCGCCGAAAGGACTACAATATATACATCACCGCAAACATCGTAACTGTCTTGATAATTAATATTTGTCAATAGAACTTTGCACACTAACTGCCAACAGACTGATAGATTATGTAAACCAAAGTAATGCAATTTGGAGTGCCCATAATTATTCTGGAACATTCTGAAGTTGGTCATTCACAATTGTCGCAAACTTTCGCTTACAGCTCTAAACATTGAGGGCAAAAAAATATATTTCGTCAAACAAATCAAAGATTTAATTATAATTCACATAAAACAACAATATGATATGTAAGCAACAATCATGCCAAATTTCAATGCAATTGAACTAACCGTTATTCAGTTAGCACGCTTGCCAGCTGATAGTACATCGCAAAACTTAACTTTAGGAAAATGCCAAAAAAAAGAAAAAAAAAAAGAAACTATGGTGCCAGGCAAAAGAGGAAGGGGTAGACCAAGTAGACGATGGCACCAAGATATCTAGGAATGCCTGAGTATGACTGTGGCGGAGGCTGGTGTTTTGGCAAGGGAACGAGTTTCTTTCAGACAGACTGTGATGGGAGCGACGTTCTACAAAGGACATGCTACATGATGATGCACCTGTCCTAGATTAATTTATTGAAACACTCATTCGTGTTTTGGGTTTTGCCATGAAGACATTTTCAAAGAAGACTGTCATTAGCCAAACATTAAAGACTGGCTGAATGAACTTTACTATGGTAGATGGTAAGCCATGCTTGTGTTTGTACCCTACTGGATCTTTCAAGCAGTCGCACCATTCAGGACTGCAGTTTGCGTGTTGTGGATGTGCATCTGTTGATGTGACATGTGGTAAAACCGACTTCACAGCAGAGGTCATGGAATTAATATTTACTGAATTTTGGCGAATGGCAAAACCGTAATCATTTTGTAATGTGTATTATCTTATCTGTTAGACGTATAACTCCTGCTAGTTCTTTTTTCCAATTTAAACCTTTATTTTCTGTCTTCAGCCGCCTCAGTCTGGTTCCGCAGCGTTCCTGGACATGACTCACACTAACTTTTGAATCATTTTTCCTCCGTAAGGATCAGTCCACAATCTTCTTAAAGAAAGCAGAATCACCATCTCCAAGGTATTTTAGGTAGCGCAGTTTTCTTGATGGCAAAACAGATCTGGAAAATATTGGGACATTGCCCACCGATTCCATAGCGCCGGCACTGCCAACATGGTTAACTTTCCACGAATGCCTCCTCTTCCATTCATCGTAGTCCTTTGTTCCTTTCTTGCCCTCCCCTTGCTTACATTGTCTGCAAATGTTTGTCAATATTTCTGTATCAAGACATTTACTAGTCTCTAGGGATATTACTGTCACTACTCCGCGATGGATTGAATGACCACGTCTTTGCCATGTTTTATCCACGTCTTTGCCATGTTCCCTCCACGTCTTTGCCATGTTCCCTCCACGTCTTTGCCATGTTCCATCCACGTCTTTGCCATGTTCCATCCACACTGACACCGCAATTTGAAATTCCACCTTCATCATCATCTGCACCCAACTATTTCTTTGACCTGTTCAGCAGCTGTCTTCATACTTTCTTCAGCAGCTGTCTTCATACTTTCTTCAGCAGATCTCTTCATACTTTCTTCAGCAGCTGTCTTCATACTTTCTTCAGCAGATCTCTTCATACTTTCTTCAGCAGATCTCTTCATACTTTCTTCAGCAGATCTCTTCATACTTTCTTCAGCAGCTGTCTTCATACTTTCTTCAGCAGATCTCTTCATACTTTCTTCAGCAGATCTCTTCATACTTTCTTCAGCAGATCTCTTCATACTTTCTTCAGCAGATCTCTTCATACTTTCTTCAGCAGATCTCTTCATACTTTCTTCAGCAGATCTCTTCATACTTTCTTCAGCAGATCTCTTCATACTTTCTTCAGCAGATCTCTTCATACTTTCTTCAGCAGCTGTCTTCATACTTTCTTCAGCAGATCTCTTCATACTTTCTTCAGCAGATCTCTTCATACTTTCTTCAGCAGATCTCTTCATACTTTCTTCAGCAGCTCTCTTCATACTTTCTTCAGCAGATCTCTTCATACTTTCTTCAGCAGCTCTCGTCGTACTTTCTTCTGCAACACTGTTCGAAGCACTGCTTACTTTGTGCAAGATTCCTTGAAAGGAAGGCTCAAAGATAGGAGGGGGACTGTTTGTATGCTGACTAAAATTCATGAGGACACTGTGTCCCCGTTCTATTGATCTAACAAATGTCTCCATGCGAACATTCACTTGTTGTGTTCCTTCTCTTTTCCCTCTCTAATTTCTAAAGATGTTCTGAAGCTTTCCTTCCATAGACAATCACCTGGTGTGCACATAACAGAAATATCCTGACAAAACTCATTCCTTTGATCTCCATTAGAACCATTTAGTGTGAAATAAACAGCATCAAAATTAATTAACTCCGTAATTATGAATTGTTAGTTTAAAATTTATGCCATAAATTGGCGAGGCACATACCTTGAGCCACGTACCTAAGTTCTTCTTCCTCTGCTTTTGCGTTCGTCCTGAGAAGGTTGTGTCGTAGTTTACAGCGATGCTGCTATATCTGCACGTTTCGTTCTGACACATCCGATTTCAGCTGGCTTATATGAGTACATGGTGTGCCTTCCCTATGCGATCCATATCCCTTAGTGACTAGTGTAGCCTATGAGTCCATGGCTGCTGGCAAATTATTCACTGCGTATACCTGAGTCATTATTGTCAAACTGTATAAAGCATTAGTTTGACCTAGATTGGAGTACTGTGTTCAGGTGTGGAGTCTTTATCGTAGATGAGATATAAACATGCTGGAAAGGATACAAAGAACAGCGAAAAAGCTGATAGTGGGATCCATAATTATAGTTACGATGAAAGAATCAGAAAACCCAGCATACAGTGTCGATAAAATAGAAGAATTCGAGGTGAATCAATACGGGTTTATAAGATAATCAACGGAAATGATTCATTAGACTATAACAAGTTTTTTTTAAAAATACAACCACCTACAAGAACAAGAGGGCATAGCTACAAATTAACTAAAGACAGGTCCCGATTAGATATTAGGAAATATTTTTTTAGTCAGAGAGTGGTGAATGCTTGGAATGCATTGTCACCGGAAGTAGTGGAGGCAAGGACAATTAGTGCATTCAAGAATAGATTGGATGCGCATAGTTTTTAGAGCAAGGAACTTAAACTGGGTGTATACTTCTAAACCAGTATAAAGACGTTAAGTTAAGTTTAAAGACTTTGGAACGTCGCAGCAAAAAAAAAAAGGACTGAAAAAGATCAAAAGAAAATACTGTTTTCTTTTAAAACAACATATAGTACTAATTACGAAAGCGGTGTCGTCCTGGCTTTACAAGCATTAATTACTGGTACAGTAGATATGGATAGGAGTGCCACTTTGAAGTCTACCAATGGCCGCATATTAGATTATAACACAGCATTACATAACTCAGCAACTCACAGACTACATATCTTTGATATAGAAAGATGTTTGAGCGGACGGGAGCGCGAGAGAGGACGGAGCAGGCGTGTGTACAACCAACGAGCCGCAGGAACCATCTGTAACCACACCTTTCGCCATTTACTGAGAGAGGATGAGTATCAGCGGGTATGCCCGGAGTTCAGTGAAGTCGATTCTTAAGAACAGAACAGATAGTACTAATCCGTGTATTCAACGTAAACGACTCTCATTCCCTGTTTCGGAAGGTACAGAAGGAATGGTTTTGACATGAGCAGATAGCATATATTACTTTAATTGATTACACACGTCTCTCGGCGAGCATTTTACCGCTGCCGGTCCCAACTTAGTCTACAACGATCACCTGAGAAAGCGTATGCAGACTAGGCACATGAGAGAGCGTTTGCAGACTAGGCACATGAGAGAGGGGGGAGAGATTGTGCACAACTTGTTAGCTACATGAACCATGAATACCCTGTCGTTTCCTTGTGTGTTGAAAGTGACCTGTGGGTTTATCTTGAGTGTGGTGATGTCGTCTCTGATTAACCAAAGACAAAACACCTACGACAATGAGTACTTGAAACAGCCAAGGCAAGAGGAGGAATATCAGACGTTCCCCCTTTTTCTAACTCCCCCCCCCCCCCATTTACACACACAGCGTACATTCACAAGCGCACAGAGCGCGCGCGCTGACACACCCACACCCACAAACATACATACACATGCACAGTCTAACAGCATAGGGTCAGCAAAAAAAGGCAATGGTAAAGGTAATTCCACAACAGACACTGCTGTCAGGATGAAGTGTTGGAGACATCACTGTACGAGGATACGGATTAAGAGGTGGGGTGTTAATTTCCTGCCAGTTGCCATTTTCACTCTAACAATAAGTCAAGTACTCATCTACAGACTGACTGGAGCGTGTTGATGGACGGATCAATCCGATACCTTTGCCATCAAAAGCGAACTCTCTACCATTCAGCTACTATGACGCTCGGGACAGTAAGTAAGCATTGTTAAAAAATCGATGGTCTTAAACAAGGGTCTCCTTCTACTACCCACTGGGCTACATCCAACCCGCCACAAAATTGTATATTAAAAAGCAATTAATTGTTTCCCTTTATCATCTCCTAACCACGCAGTAGTTATCCCTGTCCAGTTCATGTCTGTGTGGGGGAATCCGGCCATGACGTCAGGCCAGAGTGTTGCAATCGCAAAACCGTCATATTTGGTTGCAAGCGACATATGATTTCAAACCTAAAACCACAGACGCAAGAGACATATGCCTTTAACAGAAAGATTGTATGACTATATTTTAAGCGGTTCCGATTGTCTCAACAGAGTACTAAGAAAGTAAAGTCGCATAAGATGTTACTCACTTGTAATTACGATTTTTCGGTAGTTTCTACTCTATGATAGAGTGCTAGGAAAGACAAGTCGAGCAGAATGTTACATAATTGCGATTTTTCGGTAGTTTCTTCTCTATGAAAGAGTGCTAGAAAAGAAAAGCCGAGAACGATCTTACATAATGAAACTTGATTAAGCAGAGCCAGTTGCAAAGTAGGTTATAGTCTGGCTAAAAGAGGAAAGCGATTCACCGACGGAGGTCTTCAAAAGGAGTGTACAATGGAAGTAGTGAGAGTTATGCGGGAAAAGAAAATATCTTCCAAATTATTGGTCTTGCGTCAACTACTATTGTTCGTACAGCTGGGGATATTGGAGGTAATATTATTCATCAAATACTGGACAATGCAAACCGCTTTCATTTGTATTCGCTCGCACTTGATTAATCGACTGATGTGTGTGACACTTGACAATTTATAATATCCATCGCTGTGTAGACAGTGAGTTTAGTGCCACTCAAGAATTAACACGAGTGCATGGCAGAGTAGCTGGAGAGGATATTTTCAGAGAAGTACAAACAACTGCGACAGAATACAACCTGGAGTTGAATAAATCGCAGTACTTAACAGTTAATGGAAGAAGATAAATGTCTAGGGTGAAGAACGATTTGGTTGGGCAAATCACAAACGTTTGTGAGGTTTATGGATTAGTTAGTTAATTAATTAGTTTTCTTTCCACTTGTGCCGTTTAGCGTCGTGGGGAGCTTGAGTCGTCTATCCTGCGCCAAGTGCGTTGCGTCGGTCAATGTGAGTCCTTGTCGTTGCACAATCACTCTAATGTCATCTATCCACCTACCTCGCGGCCGCCCCCTTGCCCTGTAGCCAGATCTACCAGCATTGTAAGCCATCAGTGGAAGTTGATGAGGGTGCATTCTCATGAGATTATCAATGCCAATCCTTGTGCATTTCAGTTTCCATAGACAAGAATTGTGAAAAAAATGTGTCATGAGTCTGTTATTTTAACGGTGAGTTTTATGATATCTTTCCGGTTTAATCATCGGCAGTGACGTGATTCTCTGAATGAAAATGAGTCCCTGAACTTGCTTTGTTAAACAGCAGTTCGATGGCTTAGTTGTGGAAAGGCTATATGACTATTCTTACAACTCAGAAGACAAATGAATTCATTTCTCATAGAGAAGAAGCGACCTCAACACTTCTATCAAACGCCAACTGACTTTACGAGTGTGCCCAGCCATATAAGTCAATTGAATCTTTGGTTGTAAGATTAAATCAATTAGGTTTGTTTGTCTATTCTCGCACGGCAATGCATTTATGGCAAAACTATTGTTACTTTAAGGACAGGTTTAAGTTCGTAACTAAGTTCTCTTCCCATGTTGTGATAACTTTCACGAAGAACATGAAACAGAATTTTCTTCATTTGCGTTATATTTCATTTCAAACTTGCAACAACAATTTCGAGAAGGATTTTCTGATCTTTATGGAAAAACAGACGAAATAGGGATGTATCAAAATCGTTTTAATTGCAACCTTGAAACACTCCCGATAACATTTCAATTTGAAATTATTGATATCTAATAAGATGATATGCTGAACGTGATCTCTAATAAGATGATATGCTGAACGTGGTCTCTAATAAGATGATATGCTGAACGTGATCTCTAATAAGATGATATGCTGAACGTGATCTCTAGTAAGATGATATTTTGTGAGTTATCTCTAATACGATGACATGCTGAACGTGCTCTCTAATAAGATGACACGCTGAACGTGATCTCTAATTAGATAACATGCTGAATGTGATCTCTGACAAAATGCCATCTTGAACAACAAGTGTAGAGAAGGAAATCGAATCCACTGTTAAACATCTTTGCGGCCTGAGCATTTTCCGAATTTGAAGCGACTTGCTTGTTAATTGCGTCAGTTATTGGCACAACACTCATGTGTGAATATACACTCTCAAGAATGATGAATGCCAAGTCCAACTATCGAGCAAATGTATCAGATGATCATTTGAAGTCCATTCTAATTACTGGGCACCTAACGCTTGGCGCCTCACTTCAGCAATATTTTGAAAAGAAAAAATAAATTTCACTATTTCCATTGGTTTTGTTGTGTAAAACTCCATGGACTTAGTTACGATTGAAATCTTAAACTGTTAGCCAAAAGTAAATAATATTTTTTGTTTCTTGAAAATATGTCTGTCTTGTTGTTTTTATATTTTGGTCAGCGACCTAAAGCCGACTACCAGCATTAATGCCAGCGGTCCAGCTGCTGCCAAGACCTTTCTCACCCTCCACATAGTAATCCTGGACAACAGGCTGGTGCAAGAAGGCGGACTAGCCAAGGAAAAGGGATCGAAGAGGGAAGGCTAACCTGGTGCCTAAAAATATAATGTTGAAGTTGGATGTGTTGGACCGAAAGGTGCAAATATCGCAGTCAAGCTGTAAACTACGATACAGCGCATTCCGTTCTCCGGACCACATACGCCTACTTGCAAAGTCCTTTTCATGGTTTACAAGCGGGAGTTTGACAACGAACGAAGAAGAAAATGATGATATCAATATTATTGTCTCAAAAGGGTCAAAATAAACGTTATTCATTATTTTTAATATACATTTTTTTTTTACCAGTGACAATGTGTAACATATATAATATGACCAGCGTACACACACGTTAGGAGACCATTACTCTAAAACACCCCCTATATCGTAGATATTTCACCCCGGAGACCAAGTCGTGCGTGCTAGCAAAGGTTGTCACTACTTAAAAACCACACTGTTGCTGAACTACTGTTGGAAAAGCACTGCCATTACCACAAAATGCATGCCTAGTACCCGGCGCGTATTCCTGTACCGAAGATAATTACATCAATCACCAAGCTTCGATTATTCTGCAAGCAGCTTTACCTGCCTTTAATCTTCTTTCTATAATCAGGAAATCGTGAGATATATCGGTATTTTCCTCATTTCCGAGAGTCAGTGTCAACTACCATGTTTGTTGTCGTGGTTATAGCAGCATTAACCTCTTGACCTTCGACCTAATGCTATAAAATGATATCTGCGCGTGTATTATTTAGTTTCAAACAAAGTGGTCCATGTATCTAGGAGGAATAAGCAGTTTCTTA
This sequence comes from Ariolimax columbianus, assembly GCA_036924085.1. NCBI lineage: Eukaryota > Metazoa > Mollusca > Gastropoda > Stylommatophora > Arionidae > Ariolimax > Ariolimax columbianus. Next base: position 85,111,386 of record JAVGWX010000009.1, on the reverse strand, counting down.
ACATAGATGAGCAACGGACACAATGTTTCTCTTCACATGGTCATTAGAACTACAAGAACGGTTCTTCCTTTCAATTCTATAATTCGAACAGATCAGTGAATCGGCATTACAAAATCGATTAATAATATAACGCTAGGCTAATGATTTCCCTTTTGTTTAAAACGTACAAGTTACTAGAAAAGAAAAAGGAAAGAGCTATGTTGCAAGGTTATCGGCCCTGAATTAATTAGGGGTAACAATAAGAGCTGCGGCATTATATTTAGTGCTCTGTCACCGAAACCAAACATTGGTATCGATTAAGTGTTGGAATCACATATATTTCGATCGGTGGTGCCAAGAACATGTATCGATCCAATGCTTGTAATCGCAACTGTGTAGGTCTACATCAAGGGTCTCAACACTCGTGACCCGCGCACCTCACGTCGCTGGCCAGGCCGTTTTCTGCGACACGCAACGTGATTGTTGTGTTATCGTGTTATTAGGGACTATAACGTTTGGACAAGAATATCGATTATTAGAGGTCATAGAATTTTTTTTTGCAAAACAGAAATACGAGTATGGTCTAACTTGAGAGACGACATCAATTCAATGCGAGTTCACTTATTGTGCAGAATGGATTATGGAATTCAAAGAGTGATGGAGCAAAAATGAAGTTCAGAACAGAAAACGTCGAAAGCACGGTATTAAAATGAAAGGTATATGTATCAATGTCGATCTGATACTCTCATCGACAGGTTTTCGACAAGCCCTTTCATCTGCCAATCCTATCCCCCAGACGTTATTCACGAAGGAATCAAAGTAATGATGTTTTTAGTAGTTGCTTTCATTTGCTGGGTTCCTAGTGATAGCTATCTCAAACTAAATCCTGTTCTATTTGTGTGGGATGAAAATCACATTAATGTATAACAGTGGATCTCGCATTAATGACGATTAATTAACTGATACTAACGCCTAAAGGAGACATACATTATGAAGGGATTACAATTCTTAGTTACTAACTGCAACTTGTACTTTCTGTCGATATAGTTTATGTTTTAAACGAAGGTTGAATCTCAAAAAGTTTGCTCAGTATTATAAAACTACTACTCTCAAACTAAGTTACATACAAATAGAACGCTCCTATCAGGATTGCCATATTCCACAAATTTGGCAACTTTTCAAATTTGTTTGCCATTTACTTTTCGCGTTTGGCAACAACTGTCATCTATTTTGGAAACTTTTAAATACAACTGACATCTATTTTGGAAACTTTTAAATACAACTGACATCTATTTTGGAAACTTTTAAATACAACTGTCATCTATTTTGGAAACTTTTAAATTCAACTGTCATCTATTTTGGAAACTTTTAAATTCAACTGTCATCTATTTTGGAAACTTTTAAATTCAACTGTCATCTTTTTTTGAAACTTTTAAATACAACTGACATCTATTTTGGAAACTTTTAAATTCAACTGTCATCTTTTTTGGAAACTTTTAAATACAACTGACATCTTTTTTGGAAACTTTTAAATACAACTGTCATCTATTTTGGAAACTTTTAAATACAACTGACATCTATTTTGGAAACTTTTAAATACAACTGACATCTATTTTGGAAACTTTTAAATACAACTGACATCTATTTTGGAAACTTTTAAATACAACTGACATCTATTTTGGAAACTTTTAAATTCAACTGTCATCTATTTTGGAAACTTTTAAATACAACTGACATCTATTTTGGAAACTTTTAAATTCAACTGTCATCTATTTTGGAAACTTTTAAATACAACTGACATCTATTTTGGAAACTTTTAAATTCAACTGTCATCTATTTTGGAAACTTTTAAATACAACTGACATCTATTTTGGAAACTTTTAAATTCAACTGTCATCTATTTTGGAAACTTTTAAATACAACTGTCATCTATTTTGGAAACTTTTAAATTCAACTGTCATCTTTTTTGAAACTTTTAAATACAACTGACATCTTTTTTGATAACGTTTTTATTAAAAGTCAACATTTTCCAGGTTTTTCTTTTTTCTTCATTTTCCTTTAAAACGTACTATATAAGATGACATTCCTGGACTGGATATAGGATATCATCAATAATACCAGATATGCTGATGATACAATGTTAATAGCAGAGGATCAAGTACATCTTCAGAACTTAATGGATAAGATAACCAGCAAAAGTCAGTAATATGGGTTGGAAATCAACATCAAAAAGACTAAAGTTATGGTGTTCACCAAAAAGAAAGAAAGTTCAAAAGCTTTCATCCACATAAGTTGAGAAATTATGGAACAAGTGTCAAGCTATGTATACCTTGGACAACTCATTTCAACTGATGGCAGATGCGAAAGGGAGATCATTAAAGGAATTGCAATCGCCAACAATACATTTAACAGCATGAGAGATACTCGTATGTCAAAGCAGTTATCTCAGATCTTAAAAATTAGAATAATAAAATGCTATGCGCATTCAGTTTTATTGCATGGAGTAGAAACCTGGACCATGACAAAGAAAATGGAGAAGCGTATTGAAGCCTTTGAAATGTGGGTATTCAGAAGACTTGAACGAGTTTCTGGAATAACTCCACGTGGAACATTCAATTCTGAAGGAAATAAAAATCAGAAAAATGTAATATTTTGGTCATGTCAAGTACCGTGACAGTTTGCTTAAGGTTATTTTGTAGGGCAGAATAGAGATAGCACTTGATGAATATGATGATATAATATATTCACTATTTCCGCTTGTAAATGTGTTAATGAAACTGAAATGGCCTGTACTTGAGTTGTGCCAACAATCCATCAGTTTAGATGTTTTCTTAAAACTGAAGTTTCAATTTCCGATTCGAAGTGCTAGTCAGAGATATACAATTACGAATTTATTTGGATTTACGTAAATATAAGTGAAACTGTAGTATTTGGTATCATTTGTGTATGTGCGAAATTAATAGATGTTCTCTAAAAATATGTTCTGATTTCTTTCTTTGTAAACTCACAACCAGCTGTAATATTTATATTGTGTGTACGCATTAAGGCTGTTTTTGTTGTTACTCTTTTGTGTGCCATGAAAAGAACGTTAAGTGACGGGTTGCAGTAGCTTTCCTCACATCCTGATAAAGGTGGACCGTGGTCCTCCAGGCAGTTGTGCTGTGCTCGGCTTCATCTGCGTGTCCCTAACTACTACGGGAATCACGTAGATATGTCACCTCGTTAGCTAGGCTGCCATGAAAACAGACCGTTTCCAGGGAGGGGTACTAGGAATCCGAGGTAAGAGCCTTGGCCAGTATGTTTTGCCTGACCCTGACTAACAAGGCTGTTTTTAAACAGCAATTATTACTTCAACCATTGACATGTCGTCAAATAAATGGAAAGCTTCCTTTTAAAAGGCCACTTGTTACCAAGCATCTGTAATCACTCATCTGTAATCACTCATCTGTTTGTTCCAGCGTGAAGTATTTGTGTTAACTACAACGGGATCCTTCTCAGGAAGACTTATCAGAGCTTATGTAGTGGCTGATTACAGTGGCAATGATTGTAAAATAAATAATGAGATTGCTAGCCCCAAACAAAACCACCTTATCTAGTCGCCTTTTACGTAATGCTTAGAAGGTGACAGTGGCTCTATTCTCGTCATCCCAGGCACCATTCTGGTTAGTATGTATATGCATATTAATTTTTCACATTTTTTTCAGTGCGAGGTCCAAAGATCAAATCGCGTACGAGACATAATATTTGTTTTCCTTTTAATTCTGTGTTAAAAATATGATCAATACAGTTGCCAGATTTTTGTGTGTCTTCTACTTGTCAGTTTCAAATCTGATTTAAACTTTGCTCATTTTATAATAACCTCAGCAACAACAACAGCAACAACAACAAGACCCCAAAAAAATTAAAAAAATAAATCGAACGTGTAATTCACTCTTCTGGTGGAAGATGTAGAGACGAGTTGGTGAGGGAAGAGATAATGGAAATAAGCGGTTAAAAAGTGTAAGGCTATGGGTACTTCTTCTTCTTCGTACGCAGTCAGACAGTAACCATTATTTTTTCGAAAAAAGCGGCGGTCATCCTGAGGCTGTCGCCACTGCCATAGAGCTTGTCTTGCAGTTCCACTGGTGATGGCCACATCTGCTCTCTCTGATCCTCGTATGTCGGGCAGTTCTGCAGCAGATGTTCAGCGGTCATTTTACCAGTACGGCACGGGCATTCGTCGGTACCACCTATCTTCAATTTGTTGAATAGGTGGTACCTCAGTCTATTGTGGCCAGTGCGAAGTCTGAAGACAACGATCTGCTCTCTTCTGTTCAGCTGGTAATATGCAACGTTTTTGGTGTAACCAGTATGTTCGGTTTCTTCTTCTTCTTCTTCTTCTTCTTCTTCTTCTTCTTCTTCTTCTTCTTCGTACGCAGTCAGACAGTAACCATTATTTTTTCGAAAAAAGCGGCGGTCATCCTGAGGCTGTCGCCACTGCCATAGAGCTTGTCTTGCAGTTCCACTGGTGATGGCCACATCTGCTCTCTCTGATCCTCGTATGTCGGGCAGTTCTGCAGCAGATGTTCAGCGGTCATTTTACCAGTACCGCACGGGCATTCGTCGGTACACCCTATCTTCAATTTGTTGAATAGGTGGTACCTCAGTCTATTGTGGCCAGTGCGAAGTCTTCTTCTTCTGCGTACACAGTCAGACAGTAACCATTATTTTCTCGAAAAAAGCGGCGGTCATCCTGAGACTCTCGCCACTACCATAGAGCTTGTCTTGCAGTTCCACTGGCAATGGCCACATCTGCTCTCTCTGATCCTTCGGTTCAACTGGTAATAGGCATCGTTTTTGGTGTAACCAGTATGTTCGGTTTCCCATTTGGTCATGTATCTGGCTTTGATAAGCCGTTTTGACTCTTCGTACGCCGTACTAGTATATGTTTGTGGTAGTCTTGCACCTTCTTTTGCCAGTCTGTCTGCCTCCTCGTTGCCTTGGATGTTGCAGTGTGATGGGACCCACTGAACCACTACCCTTTTTGGTGCGGACTGCTGGCATAGTTGACAGAGTGCTGTTCTTAAGTCATTAAGCTCAGTGTTTTTCTGGCTTTTTAGCGCTGTGACTACGGCGAGAGCATCTGTAAGCAGGACTATATGGCTTTCATTTTCACTGTGTGTCACCATTTCTTCCACTGCCGCCCTCAGTGCCTCTGCCTCCGCTCTGAAATTGCTTGTGTACTTACCAGTAGCGAATGACAGTGTTATTTTTCGGCCATTTGGTAGGTTCAGGAATGCTCCTGCCCCTCCGTTCTGTGTAGTGTTTGTTACAGAACCGTCGGTGTATGCATGGGTCCAGTCCATGCTTGGGTAGTTTTTCGATATAAAGCTTAGGGTAGTATCTCTCCTTTCTTTTTCAGTCTGGCAGTTTTTGTTTCCAATACCTGGTATATTTTCTACCACCTCTGGAAATATATCCTGCCTCCAGGTAGGTTTTCGTACAGTAGTGATGGGCTTTGGTATTGTTAGTGCGTTTATGGGATCTTCGTGCATCTTTGCTTTGGCTATTTCTGCAAAGTTTCTCCGCTTTAGTTTCCCATTTCCCAAATTGTTTAGTCTCTGGTGCATTGGATGGTCAGTCAGTCTTCGGAGTTTCTCTGACTGCAGCTGGGCTCTGCAGTCTCTTCTATCGGTCATGGATTGCAGTTTTGTAATCTTTTCAAGTTCTACAATCGGCGTTGACTTCATGCCTCCTTTTATAACTCTCATGGCTTGGTTTTGAAGTTTGCTAACTTTATCGAAGTTCGCCTTTGCTGCTGTTGTCCATGCCGCAATGCCATACTCGAGAACTGGTCTCACTCTTCCAGTGTACAGTTTCTTTAGCATGCTTTCGTCTGCTCCCCAGCTTGTGCCAGCAAGTTTCCTCATGATTGCCATTCTTTCTCTGGCTCTCATTGGGTTTCTCTCGATTTGACTTTTCCATGTCATGCGCCGATCAAATGTGACTCCCAGATAGTTTGGGTTGTCGTTTGGCTGCAGGAATTTGCCATTTAAACTTAATTTGGTATTTTGGGGTTTGATTGAAAGCGAGAATATTGTGCATGTGGTTTTCTCCTCGTTTATTTTGACCAGCCATGAGTTCACTCACTCTTCCAGCAATGTTAGGGCCTGCTGCATCCGATTTCTTGCTATGGTGAGATTTTTTTCAGAGGTCCACATAGCCAGATCGTCTGCAAACATTGAGCTATGGACTCTTCTTGGTATATTCTCTGTAATGTCGTTTATATACACCAGGAAGAGTGTGGGTGACAGTACTCCCCCTTGGGGTACTCCCTGCTCGAGTGTCACCTTTTTGCTCATCTGCCCTTGTACTTGGACTCTGGCCGTTCTTTGTTTGAGGTAGTGGTTGATCCACTTGTACATTCTCCATCAAACTTCACTTCTCCTTAGCTTGACTCTAAGTCCGTCTTTCCAGACTTTGTCAAATGCCTTTTCCAGGTCCACCCAAACCGCTACTGTGTGTTTCTGTGCCTGGTAGGCATCTTCTATTTCCTGGGCTATGAGGATAACCTAGTCCTCAGTGAATCTGTGCTGTCTAAAGCCGGCTTGCTGTGGACTTAGTATTCGTTTTTTTTCCAGATGCCACATCAGTCGGGTGTTTATCATACGTTCCATCAGTTTGCCAACACAGCTCAGTAGGCTGATAGGCCTGTATCCATTCGGATCTGTTTTGTCCTTTCAATTCTTTGGTACTGGTACAAGTACTGCGTCTTTCCATGCCTGGGGTACAATTCCCCTTTTCCAGCTTTGGTTCAGGACCGATAGCAGTTTCCTCTTCGCTGTTTGGCCCAGCCCCATCAGCATTTCGTTTGTTATCCCGTCTTTTCCGGGAGATTTCCTTTTCTTTAATGTTCTCATGGCCTCTTCCATTTCACTCATTGTTAATTTGGCCATCATATGCTCTTCTGGTTCCGTATTGATGTTGTCGTGCCCCTTTTGCTCTTCACTAATGTCTGTATGCCTATCTGCAGGGACCTCGATGTGGTTTGCTTTGGCATAGTGTTCTGCAAAAGCGTTTGCTGCTTTTTTCCCTGTGAGCAGGTTTTCGCCCTGCTTGATAGTAATTTGTTTGTTTGAAGGGGTTTCGTCGTTCATGGCTCTGACTAGTTTCCATAGCTTGTTCCCTTCTTTGTCTAGGTTGAGACTTTCAGTTTTGTTTTTCCAGCTCTCTCTTGCTGTTTGGTTGAGAGTGTATTTGTATTTCGCCGTGGCGGCTTTGAGGGCGATATTCGCCTCCATAGATTGTTCTCGCTCTGCCATGTTCCTAGCATTTGTGATTTCATCTTCCGCTTTCTGCAACTCATCATTCCAATAGGGCTTATAGTTTTTCCTAGCCCCTCTCGGGATGGTTTCAGTGGCGGCTTGCATTATTGCCTTGCTTAGGCTTTCCACCATGGGCTTCATTTTGTTGTTTCATGTGTTGATGGTTTCACACAGCCCGTCTGTCAGGATTGCAAATCTGTCCCAGTCGGCTCGTTTGTAATTCCAACGTGGGAGCGGTTTTGTTTCCTGTGGGCCTACTTCCATTTCAATGTCTAGCCTGATCGGCCTGTGGTCGCTACCTGCCAGTTGCTTTAGCACCTGGCGGTCTATTTTATGGTGTATGTCCTGTGTGAAGAAGGCCAAATCTAAATTCGAGGTGGTATGCCATGTCCTAGAATAGAAACTAAGGCTATCCTCCGGCCTATTGATTAGGGAGAAATTTGTGTCTATCTCCCAATCTTCCACTTCGTCACCTCTGCTGTCTGTGTCCGAGTATCCCCATTTCTCCGAGTGGCTGTTGAAGTCTCCAACTACTATGCAGTTAGATTCTTTGACGTCCATACTCGAGAGCGATAGGGATTTATTTGGTGGTCCGTACAGATTGAAAATGCGGAGCTTCGTCTCTTGAGCCATTATGTCAACTCCTACAATTTCTGCTTGTCCGGTGTGATTGACAGATACCGCGCTACTCGGTATGCAGTTTCGGGTCAGTATCAGGACCCCTCCTTTGTGACCTTCTCTATCGAGTCTGGTATCCTCTGATTGAGAATTTATGGGTTTTTTTTAGGTGCGTTTCCTGGATACATGCCTCATCAATCTTACCTTCATGCAGGTGATGTGTTAGGGAAAGCTTTTTGTTAACGACACCCTCCGCATTCCACTGTAATATTTTTAGGGTCTTGAGTTTTTGGTCAATAGGAGTTGCCCCATAGCCATGTGCCTTGACTATCCGACACATTGGTGGGTGACCACCAGTAGTCAAGGGTGGGCCACTTCGAGGTGTGAGGCCCGGCACTATCGCTGCCTGGCAGGACTCCGCGGGATGAGCGCCATACGTTTTTCTGATCGGTTGTACTGTCATCATACTGCGATTTACGTTGCACTGTTTTGTTAGGCTTGTGGCCCCGTGCATCCGATTTCAACAGGCGTTTCTGTAGGGATGCCCTCCTTAGCCTTTTGCTGTCCCCAGCCTATCTGCAAGGCAGCAGTTGTTTATGATCAGAGTTGTCTCTCTTATGGAAGTTGTCTTACCAGACTAACGAGTCTTCACTACTCGTGTCTATAGGGTGCGGTGATGATATATGAGATGATATTTGATATGGACTGGTTTACTCGGAAGAGAGGCAGTCCAGTGTGTCTGTACCCCAGGATCGTCACGTCCTGCCAGAAACGTAGCATTTGCATGTGAGTGGGGTATCTCTTTGCTCCCTTTATTTTCTTGGCTTCTATGCAGGGATGGTACGCCTAGCATTCCCCGCCACCTGGGATGTTGACACAGTGGGGCAGGTGTGCAATGTCCGCTAGTCTACATCTCTTCTGCGTCCATTGGTATGGCTGATAGCGTACAGAGGTAGATATCGAAGCAGAAGTGCATTTAACCAGGGGACAAGCCTGGTAATGTCACGGAGATGTTGTTCGCCTGGTTTGTGGACATATCTCGTGGTCAAGGAGTGAGTCTCGGCAGTTCACAGTGAGGTGGCTGCTCTACTGTTCTCGACACCCCGACCAAGAACTAAGTCTTATGTTGGTGGTTTCGCACCCCATCGCCGTATAGGGTGAATATCGAGCAGCTATCTGCCCGCTTTGATCAGATGATGGAAGAGACCTCTTTCTGTGGCTCGACCTGGTAGGGTTGAGGCGCGATCCCCAGGTCCCGACCATATCGAAGCCTCCCATTGCAGTGGTGTTGAGAATTTGGGCGGGATTCCGGCTAACAGGCGTCCGGCCGTAATCCCTCACATGGTAGCCTCGCGCCATTGGCTTATCAGCCTGGTACGTGAACCAAATGTCTGCGGTTCCTCTCGAGTGAGCAGTATTTCCGTAGCAACGCCCTGTCATTTGTAGGGTAAAACTGACCTGTCTTCCGATGGTCTATTTCCAGCACCCGTTAATTTTTTGGCCAGGACGAATAAATCGAGGACTTTTGTTTGTCCGTGACCAGGTATCTGGAGCCTGCGGTTTCTGCGGTGTTACGACACGGTTTCCATAGCGATCCTTCATTAGAAGGTTAGAGAGCTGACCTGTCTTCCGTGGGTCTAATACTAGCACACGTTCACTATTAGACCCAACGGAAGTGCTCTCGATTTGTCAGTCGTTCTACAGTATTTGCGTGTTGAGTCAAATTAAGCCGCAGGCTCCACTCCTGATAGTGCTCTTCCGTCAATTCCTTTATCAAACACTGAATGCAGACCAACCAAGTCACAGAGGGCATAACCCCAGATTTCTGAGGGTCTAAATCCATCATCAGTTCCATATTAGACCCAAGGAAAGTGGTCTCGGCATGTCAATCATTTCAGTGTTGGCCGTGTTGAGTCAAATTAAGCCACAGGCTCCACTCCTGGTGGTGCCCTTCCATCAATTCCTTTAAGTTTCAGCTTTGCAACCATACTTCCCCCGGAACCCAAACACTTTGGTTTCCCGGAAGCTGCCCGCAGAGTCATCGAAGCAACTCCTGCGGATCGCTAGTCGGCATCGTTTATGGTCAGAACTACGACGGTATCTGATCGTCTTCGCGCCTCTGACTTTCGTTCTTGATTAATGAAAACATTCTTGACAAATGCTTTCGCAGTAGCTCGTCTTGCGGCGATCCAAGAATTTCACCTCTAACGCCGCAATACGAATGCCCCCGTTTGTCCCTGTTAATCTTTACCTCCAGTTCCGAAAACCAACAAAATAGAACCGAGGTCCTATTCCATTATTCCATGCACCATTATTCAGGCAGCCGAGGCCTGCTTTGAACACTCTAATTTTTTCAAAGTAAACGCGCCGGCCACCCAGGACGCTCAGCGAAGAGCACCCGTGGGAGAGAGCCGGCAGACGGTAGGGCAGGAGACAACAGGCAGTGAACCGACGCGAGCCGGACCGCCCGCCTGCACCTGAGATCCAACTACGAGCTTTTTAACTGCAACAACTTTAATATACGCTATTGGAGCTGGAATTACCGCGGCTGCTGGCACCAGACTTGCCCTCCAATAGATCCTCGTTAAAGGTTTAAAGTGTACTCATTCCAATTACGGAGCCTCGAAAGAGTCCAGTATTGCTATTTTTCGTTACTACCTCCCCGTGCCGGGAGTGGGTAAGTTGCGCGCCTGCTGCCTTCCTTGGATGTGGTAGCCGATTCTCATGCTCCGTCTCCAGAATCGAACCCTGATTCCCCGTTACCCGTTACAAACATGGTAGGCATGTCACGTACCATCGACATTTGATAGGGCAGAAATTTGAAAGATGCGTCGCCGGCACATGAGGCCATGCGATCAGCACAAAGTTATTCAGAGTCACCAGTGGGGACGCCGCAACCCCGCGAGGGGAAACGACGATTGGTTTTGAACTAATAAAAGCGCTCTTTCCGCGAGGGTCGGAGCTTGGTAAGCATGAATTAGCTCTAGAATTGCCACAGTTATCCAATTGTCATCTAAGGAACCTCGACTGATTTAATGAGCCATTCGCGGTTTCACCGTGAGACAGTGTGAACTTAGACATGCATGGCTTAATCTTTGAGACAAGCATATGACTACTGGCAGGATCAACCAGATATCTATCGGAGACGTACGTACCGCATACACCGGTCGGCGGAGGACGGGTGTGTAAAAAGCCTCACTGGGACGGCCGCAGGGACCGACTGACGGAACGGACGGACGGTTGTTCCACCCGTCCCTTACTCCGTCGACCTAGGACCGCCTGACAGGGGCATCTACACGCACCAGACGACCGACCGACCGACCGACCGGGCTCGCTCGAGGAGGGATGGCAACGTTCTGTGCAGAACGGATCCTAACGACCTCGGCGATGAATTTCACTGGGACTAGAGACAATTTGGCCTGCCGGCCTGCCCTTCTCCCGAGGGTTGGTCCCCGGGAGAACACAGGGCCTTCATGCACGATTCCTGCTTTCCATTTGCCGGTCACAAGCTCTTTGCGAGAGTCTGACCACCAGCGAGACGAACTGTCGAGCTCTGCTATAAGCCTTAGATAAATCACCACCGACTGACAATGTTTCTCGATACGGACCAGAGCAGCGCATCTCAGTGGAGGAGACGCCAACAAAAATCGCATCCCGATTGATCAACGGGGAAAGGCGGGCAAGCGTTTTCCGCAAGCCCGCGCTATCGCTCCGCCTGGCGGGACTGAGATCGCCTTACGAACACTGGTTGAAATTGAATCGCGGCGGCGAGACAACTATCCCAGATGGCTATGGGTACGAGAAGGGAGAACTTTTAATTGGTAATGTGCTGTTGTTTCTTTCAAATTGTACAGTTTAACTGACGAGCAGATGTTCGGCTCGCGTCTGCTAGTACCTCCGTCAATGATTGTTTTCAAATATGATTCTCTTGATACTAATATGTTTATATATATATATATATATATATATATATATATATATATATATATATATATATATATATATATTTATATATCCTTGAGTGTATCTACTGAAGGGTATCTTTGAGTGTATCTACTGAAGGGTGTCCTTGAGTGTATCTACTGAAGGGTATCCTTGAGTGTATCTACTGAAGGGTATCCTTGAGTGTATCTACTGAAGGGTATTCGTATGGTTTAGCCTACATCATAGTGCATGGTTGATTGAGTTTCCGGAAAGTGCGCTCAATGTGGGTACCAAACAACTGACTGACGAACACAACATGAACAAAATAAACCTGTTCTTATGCAGATGAAAGAGAAGACATGCTTCACATGATTGTTACTGAGGACGAACCATAGCTGCATCACTACCAGCACGAATCAGAGCGGACTTCCATGCAATGGGAACATTATTCTTCCCTTTCTCCCAAGAAATTCAAGGTTACGCGATCGGCGCGGAAGGCTATGCTTACAGTGTTTCGGTATTATCATAAACTGCTGTTCACCAATTCCCAGAAATTAGGTAGCAATGTGAAAGCTGAAAGCTGTATCGTAATGTGAAGATCCTGTGATGTTTCGAAGTTCAATTTGAAGAACACGCACATGTCTGCTGACTAGATAATTACTGCTCCATCAAGACGATGCCAGACCACAAACGGCTCCATTTACCCATAAACAAATTGACCAACTAGGGTGGCAACTTCTTGAACTTCTACCTTACAGCCCCGACTTAGCCCGAACTATTTTCAGGTACAACAGTTGTGGAACCAACGACCCTGCTCTAGCCTGGCCCAGTGATAAGGAAACAGGTGGCCATGATCAATTCCAGAACTAACAGACACGACACCCCTACAGCCGCAGCATGACCGCGCGGGAGCGACTTCAACGAGCATGAATGATTAACTGGTCACTCTGTGATAAGAATACACGACTGGTGACAAGGTTGGGACAAGCACAAGATTAAATACCCTGTCGAGGAACGAGTCGCTTATGACTATTATAATATATATATACTGTCATACGACATCTTCCCCATTGCTGGGGTAATCGAGGGGTTTTGAAGGCTGAGGACTTCAGACCGCTACGCCACTGCTGTTGCCACGCCGTGTGCTGGCTATGTTTGTTTATTTCACCCCCAACAGAAAAACAACATATGCCATACTGGGGATTCGAACCGCTGCCCTCCTTGTCGGCAGGCAGGCATCGAAACCATTTGGCCTCGCGCTCCTCTATGACTATTACCAATTCTTTACTATGCTAATTATTCCTGAAACTAATTTTTCATTATACTAATGTATCCTTATACTAGTTCTTCATCCCACTAAATTTTCACTAAACTCCTTCTTCATTATATTAATTCGCCGTATATTAGTTCTTCACTAGATTAATTCTTCACTATACTAATTCTTCTTTACACTAAGTCTTCACTATACTAATTCTTTACTATGCTAATTCTTAATTTTATTAATTCTTCACTATATTAATTCTTCATTACACTAATTCTACACTACACTAACTCTTCATTACACTAAGTATCCACTATACAAATTCTACATTATATACATTCTTCGTATACTAATTGTTTTCTATATTCATTCTTCATTGCACTAATTCTTCACTATACTAATTCTTCACTATACTAATTCTTCACTATACTAATTCTTCACTATACTAATTCTTCACTATACTAATTCTTCACTATACTAATTCTTCATTACACCAAGTCTTCATTGTATTAATTAAATTAAACATTAAATCTTCATTATATAATTATACGTTATATTTAAGCTTAATTATATTAGTTTTTCATTATACTAGTTCCTAATTATACTGATTCTTAATTACACTAATTCCTAATTATACTAATTATTATTTATATTAACTCTTCATTATACCAATTCTTCATTATACTAATTCATAATTATGTTAATTCTTCATTAAACTAATTCTCCAAAATTGTTAGATTGAAGTAACCAGTTCAAAGTGTCACTGTATTTCCTTCCATTACTCAGAGCTGAGTCAAGTACCCATTTAGAGTTGAGTAGGCTGAAGGCTGTTGGTACCATGTTACGAGCCCAGCTTCATTGCTGCAAGAAATAAGCACTAGCAACTTTTGTAAATCGTACCAGGAGTGTTTTTGTTTTTAATTGGATATTCGATGAAAAAACTTACCGTAGTATTCCTCTCCTTCATAAACATCCAAGGCCAGGTTGGGATACATCTCCAGAAGAATCCTGGCCACTTCAAAATGCACCGGTGTATCCATTAAATAGAGGAGGTGAAATGGTGTTTCTCCAACACCCCCGCGCTTTTCCAGATCCCAGCATGCATCATGTGCGATGAATTTGTTAAAATAATCTTCTACATATTCTGATCTCAGCGTCTCATCTGACACCTTTTCTGTGTTGTCCAATCCCTGCAATAAGTATTGTACTGATTGAGTTCATCTTAATAAAACTCGCACGAAGAAATTGTAATTAAGTTACGCAAAGACATGAACTTCACTTCGTGAATGGTTTAACTTAACCTAATTTCTTTATACTGGTTTAGAAAACTATGCAGAGTCTGTTTACAGTAAGTTTTTTCTTCTCCGCTTGATCTAAAAATAACTATGTGCATCCAATCTTTTCTTGAATGCATCAACTGACCCTGCCAATATTGCTTCATATGGTAATGCATTCCAAGCATTCACTACTTTCTGATTTAAAAACATGTTTTCTAATATTTAATATATAACTTAGTCTACTAAGACTAAGAACCTTGCATTTTAGCGAAAGTACAGTCTTTACAGTCTCAGACATAATCTTTAAGGTTATATCAGGACGTATTAGTCATTGTATTGTTGTTGAGAAGGCGATGTATGTGTTGTGCGCAGTAGGTTTCTATTGCTGTAGCTTTGCTCCGCCAAGCGTTTGATGTTTAGACTAAAAGTGGCACCTGTCTCCCAACGTCACTTTTTTTATGTGTATATGGTCTGAGACAGATACTACAAAGATAATCACACACACGCACGAACGCACGCTCGCACCCACATACACACACAAACACACACACATACACGCACACATATATATATATATACACTCGTATATGTAGTAGTACGGTAAACCTCAACTTTTTCTAAAACCACTTATTATTAACTTTTTTCCGTACTACTGTCACTCCTTAACTCACACTTTAATTAAACCACTAACAATTCTTTTAAGAACAGCAAAACAATGAATGTTTATTTGTTGAACATTATACACATTATAATAGTAATACTAAGCATGAGAATCGATAAGTGTTTCGTTATCAACACTTCTCTAACTAACTATAATGACTTTCAAGAGTTTCGTTATCAACACTTCTCTAACTAACTATAACGACTTTCAAGAGTTTTGTGCAATTAGCACAGGTCTTTCTCTTGCACTCAAATTACCCAGAGTTCTATCTCGTGGTCTGATCCAGCAATTTGTTCTATCCACAGTCTATTCTCCTTTGCGTTGATGCAATGCTGTCTAGTTACTTGTTCTCAGTCCTAATCTCTCTGTCCTTGCACGTCTTGTGGCCTTATGTCCCACCTCGCAGCTTATAGAACGTAGATGTCTTTTGAGCCTCTTGTCTCGCCTCAACGTCGTGAAGATGTCTACAGTGATCAGATCTGCTGGTTATTCTTCTTCGAACTCGGCAACTGCAGCTGCTCTCGTGTTTACGACAGACGATATTGGTTCTGTTACTGTGGTTTTCAGGCCAAGGTAACACATGTGTTACGACGTGTTGTCCAGGACGACAGCTTCGTGTTGAAGCAACACATCTCCCTCTGACGAGAATGCAGCCGAATGCCACTCAGGGACTTGAAAGTCGGTGTCACGTGTGACAGATGTTAACGACGACTCAAACAAAACATCACTCACAGACAGATTCTTACACGTGCATGGTCTCTCGCTTCCTCCCAGTTTTGGTTGCTTCGGTGACTTATAATTACCTCTCTCTCTCTATTCTTGTCACTCACTGGCTATGTTCTGTATTTTATCCTAGCCTCTGTTCTGGTCTATACCCTACCTACTAATTGCCCGGTAGTCCTCTATTCTCTGCTCTTTCTGATCTCCCTAGCCCACACATTACCCCAGCTTATATTCTAAGCTGCCTGCTTTGGTCAATGACTTCTGTCTTGAGTTCATTCCCGTATCGCCAGAGAAAGGATAGCTTGTATTTTTTAACCTACTATGTGACCTAGAAGGTAGTGGAATTCCCAGTAGAACACGTGGGAAGGTAACCATTTTGGCTGGACAGTCTTAAACTGCATTGTTTGAGAATTAAGAACAATGACCCGTTCAATGAACTCAATCTCTCGGGCAGGGTTCTCAAGTTATGTGTGGGTACCAAGAACGGTATTTACATGGCTTCCCTGGCGTTGACTCGTTGGACCTTTGTAACTCTGTTACAATAAACATATATATATATAATTCTTATTCCCGACAAGGACGCTCTGAGGTTGTGTCGTAGTTTACATTTAAGCTGTGATAGCTACAACTTTCGACCCAACATATCTGATTTCAGCTGGCTTTTTTGTTAGTATTGAGTTTGCCTTCCCACTGCGATCCCTATTCCCTTAGCCAAACTAAACTGGTGCAGCCTGTTTCCAAGTTCATCGTGTGGAGACGGAATAGGTCTTGGTCAGTTCAGGTTCGCTGACCCTGATGCAGATGGCCAGCTATGGGTTGCGTGAAAGACTTCAGATGCCTCGGATTGAACTTCTGACCTTACGTTATGTACCTGAAATGCAGGACAGTAGCAGGGCAAAGTACATCATCAGAGAGCATTGCATCACATACCATGGTAAGGAGTGCCAGTGCCACCGTTGGTGACTGGGAAGGCTACAGACAATTCTCCTTCGTGCAGTACTCGAGCCATCATGAACCTGGCGGACAACTTCAATAAACCTGCCGAGTCAACAAAACTTCGCCATGATTTGCCAGAGCCCTACCCTATTGACGGTGTCAAAGGACTTGGGCAGGTCAAAAAGAACTGTATACAAGTCACAATCACGTTCTTAACATATCTCACGTGCTCATATGTCATGTTGACCTTTCCATGTCCGGTCCAAAACCTACTCGTTCACTGACTCTCTGGGAGTTCACCCAGCTCAAGATAATGAGTTGAGATTGACCACAACTCGGGATAGAACTATGTCCGCGATTGACAGGAAAAAGATTCGCTCGTGATTATCGCAGGTGCAACGGTTGATCTTTGGCTTGTATAAATAGATAAATGGCAGCCTGGAAGAACTAAGAGAGCGGATAAATCAAGCATGGGAGGATCTAGAACAGTCCACAATGACGTGTTAGTGAGAACGTGGCGTGCTCGACTTGGCGCATTTGTTGCGGCTGGTGGCGGACATTTTGAGCACCAACTGAAATGGACAACATGTCGGTAAACATTTTCTAACCACTGTTACAAAACTTCATAATAATCGGGTCATCTCTAGCCGAGTTAAGAAAAACACAGTTAAACGATCATCGGTCTCATCCTGAATGTGTATGTCCACAATAATCCGGTCATCTCTAGCCGAGTTAAGAAAGAAATAGTTAAACGGATTTCTCTGTCTCATCTTGAATGTGTATGTCCATAATAATTCGGTCATCTCTAGCCGAGTTAAGTAAGAAATAGTTAAACGGATTTCTCTGTCTCATCTTGAATGTGTATGTAAGAAAGAAAATGTAGTATTAATTCGACTATACAGTCATATAGAAAATAATATATGCTCATAGCAAGTGAAGGCGCGTCAGACATGTGTTTTTAAATGTGACCACAAATTACTCTATAGTCCGATCCGAGTACAAATTATCTGGCACGTGGGGCACTCGTGGGCAATGATAGCAACTGGGCTGTCTTCCATTCTGTCCTTTCAAGTATCTCTCTTTCTCGGAGCAAACAGCTCACAATAGGCGACATGAAAGAAGAAACGATTCAGACAAACTTTCAAATTCTTTATATAGTTTCTTCCAACGTTCGCTCGTAGTCTTCGAAAAGCAGCAGTTGTCTTGGCAATCCTGTTGTAGACCTCATGATCTATATTTGCTTCTCTTGTGAGGGTACTACCCAGGTAGGCATAGTTATTAATTGGTTGTAGATGTTGGCTATGTACAGTGATGTTTGGCCCTGTACATTGATGTTTTGTTTTGTGGTAAGGCTTCCTTGTATCAGGTAGAAACATTACTCCCGTTTTCTTGGTGTTGAGGGTAAGACAAAAGTTAGTGCACGTAGCTGAAAACTCATCCATGATCAACAGGAAATCCTGTTATGTGCACGTGCTAATGATGCATTTATCAACCAAGAGGAGATCTAAGATGGCTGCTTCTTTCATCGTTGTGAGGGACCTTAGGCGCCTTAGATTGAGCAGCTGTTCATCCGTCCTGTATCTGATATTCAAGTCAGTGTCACGGCCATGTGTATCACCAGAAAATATAATGCTAAAGAGTGTTGGGGCCAGCACACATGCATGTGTGACCCATTTATGTCTAGGGAGACTGCAGAAAGCACATCACCATTCAGTACACGAGCCAACGTGCCATTATAAAACTGGCAGACAATTGTGATGACTTTTCTGGGCAACCGAATTTAGCCATTTTCTTTCGGAGTCCTATTGCTGTCGACAGTGTCAAAGACCTTGATCATGTCAATAAAAGTCGTTTACAAATCACGAATCTGTTCCTGACATTTTTCTTGGATTTTACGAATTGCAAAAATCCTGTCAACATTCCTGCAGCAAGACTCGCAAATCACATTGACTCTCTGGGAGTAGCTTCTGTTTGAGATGAGCTGTTAAGCGTTTGAGCAAGACTCGCAAATCACATTGACACTCTGGGAGTAGATTCTGTTTGAGATGAATTGTTAAGTGTTTGAGCAAGACTCGCAAATCACATTGACACTCTGGGAGTAGATTCTGTTTGAGATGAATTGTTAAGTGTTTGAGCAAGACTCGCAAATCACATTAACACTCTGGGAGTAGATTCTGTTTGAGATGAATTGTTAAGTGTTTGAGCAAGACTCGCAAATCACATTGACACTCTGGGAGTAGATTCTGTTTGAGATGAATTGTTAAGTGTTTGAGCAAGACTCGCAAATCACATTAACATTCTGGGAGTAGATTCTGTTTGAGATGAATTGTTAAGTGTTTGAGCAAGACTCGCAAATCACATTAACATTCTGGGAGTAGATTCTGTTTGAGATGAGCTGTTAAGTGTTTGAGCAAGACTCGCAAATCACATTGACACTCTGGGAGTAGATTCTGTTTGAGATGAATTGTTAAGTGTTTGAGCAAGAATCGCAAATCACATTAACATTCTGGGAGTAGATTCTGTTTGAGATGAGCTGTTAAGTGTTTGAGCAAGACTCGTGCTAGAATTTCTCAAGCGATCAACAGGACAATGGTGGCATCTTTCAGTTCTTGCGGTATATTACCTGCGCCCCAGATTGAGAGAGAGAGAGAGAGAAAGAGAAGTCTGTTAGCTTGTGTAGCAGCACGGGCCGCTTGCTTTGTATACCTCAGCAGTAATAATATCTGACTGGGCTTTACTGTAAGACATGTATTCATGTACACTATCATTTGCATATATAGCATAAGCTAACATACTGTTGTAATATTAACATTTCACCTACCCCACCCCCCTCTATTTTTTTATCTCTCACTATCCGCCCCCCCCCCCCCCCTTGCCACTCTCCAACCATTAAAAACTATCTTGGACCACAGCTATCTTCACTCTTCGATCAATTACATCACTACATCACTTTCAATTATTCAATTATTCCGTACTAGTTTTAAGAGATGTGTATGTGCGTGCGTGTGTGTACTTATATATATATATATATATATATATATATATATATATATATATATATATATATATATATATATATATATATATATATATATATGTGTGTTCTGAATTGTCGACTTTGTTTGGAGTATACATTTTTAATCTGGCGTCAGTATCTCTTTTGGTGTGTTTTATTTATCACATCAACATGTGGGGTTTTGGTCAGTAATGAGTATGACTCTCAGTAGCTGGCATTTCTGGCAATCTAAAGAGTAGAGGTTAATTGTGTTCGATTCATTGCAATCACCGTTCGTGGTCTCTTCAAGGGTAAAGTTGGCTGTTCCTAGTCTGAAGTGTAGCAAGTTCTTGATATGGTGCTGTTATTATGCCCACTCCTTCTGCACATGATATTCTAGTTAAGATTGTACTATGCCAGCGTCACTTTTGCTAACAATTAGTTTAAATCCCAATTCCGTTCTGAAACTTGGTCCAGTTTGTTTGTTTATTGTCTTTTGTAAATTTGAGACATATTTATGCGTGTTCTTTAGACTCCTACATTGCCAACAAAATGTGAAAGTCTATTCTTGAAGTCTGTGAACTCTTAACTCGGGTCATTGAACATTATTTGTAAATATTGTTGGTGATATTACGTGCCCATGGGTCGATGCCATTCTGTTGCTCTTTATCTGATTTATATTGATATTTATCTGATTTTTCAATTGATGTGTGTACCTTCTTCTTCTTTCTTTTCGCTGATCCCGTTGTGCCTTTCAGCATCAGGTTATGAAGAGATCTCTAGAACGAACCCGTCTGTGTGCCTCATGTACAGTAGCATTCACCGTTTCAGATATTTCTGTAAGCCACCTTTTTCGTGGTCTTCCTTTGGCTTTGAATTCGTCGTAAGTAAATAACATTGCTCGTGGGGGGGGGGGGGGGGGGGTGTGCTGTGTGGTGGTAGTTACGTGGCCAAACCATTTTAGTTGCTGTCTTTTAATGTAGTCCAATACTGGTGTAGTTCCCACTAGTTTCCTGATGGCATCGTCTCTGATCATGTCTCTCCTTGCTGCGTCCAATATTATGTACCATAAAGTACCCATTTTGTATAAAGTTCTCAAAGATAACGACCTGCTTTCACATTGTTGCCCGTCTCTTTTAAATCGTGTAAAGTGTGCCTTCTTTCACTCGTCATGTGCTCCTGTTCATGTTACAAAAGATAGCCACTATTTTCCCCCTTGTTTTCTAGACTAACGGTTTTACTTAATGTTTCAATTTTAGTAGTAAATCTGCTTTACTCTGGTCTTTCCTTGAATTATGCTTGGTTGTCCTGTATAGATTATTCACCTGTAGATGGTTAATTATGCATCCATGCATTACTGTTTACAAGATTTTGCATAGATGGGAAAGTTAGTCTAGTTCTTCTAGTATTCATTTAATATTTTCTTTGTTTACGTTCATTCATTTTTATTGGTCATTCGGTGACTTTACGTCTTAACGTCTGTATGCTGATTTAGAAGACTGCTGTGTTTGTAAACAACCTATTTCATTTACATTTCCTTGCTTTAAAAACTTTGCGCATCTAATCTATTCTTAAATGTATTAATTGTCCTTGTCTCCATTACTTCACGTAGCAATGCGTTCTTAGTATTCACCACTCTCTGACTAAAAAATCATTTCCTAATATCTAACCTGGACCTTTCTTCAGTTAATTTGTAGCTATGCCCTCTTGTTCTTAGCGGTTGACAACTCGGTTTATAATCTTAACTTAACGTCTTTATACTGGTTTAGAAGACTCTACAGATTCTGTATACAACCAGTTTCTTGTGGGGTAGTTTAATAACCAAACACTAGAGCTATGTAGATCAACAGTCAGTTAGGCGCCATCTATATCGGCTCTTAACAAACCACCTGGAGGAGGTACAAATAACTGTTGGGTAGATTTGTAGGTAGAATTTTGCATTTTGTCCGGGCAGCTGCCGTTAAGCCTACTCTTTTCGATTCCCAACTGCCAAGGGATTTTTACGTGCTCGAAACTGAACACGGAGTCCGATCTCCCTACCCAGAGATCAGGGGAATTTTTACTAGAAGCTCTACGTGAAAGAATCCCGGTCTCCACCGTGATTCGAACCCACGACCTCCGGCACCCGAGGCGGACACTTTACCTCGAGACCCCTGAGCCCCAACGTAGTGCTCGGTTTGACAGATCGGACATGTCGTTATTTTTTTCATTTTATGATCGCTTCCTCCAGTCGACCTAGCCGTAAATGGATACCTGACGAAGTTAAGGGAAAATTTCACAGTCGCTGCTGGAGCTACGGAGTTCGTGTTCTGTTGTTACCACTTTCAGCAATGAAAGGGACTAAGAAGATATGGGAGAGCCCATGTACAATGAAGTCGGTTTTCCATTTTTGTCGTGTAGGTCAGATCGTGTATCCTCTATTACCTCCCATGTAGTTGCAGCTAAGTTAGCGTTTCTGTACTTCTATCTATGAGTCAGCTCCCTTAGTCTATTCTTGGTATTGATCCATCGTTAAGTATAATTAGGTCATTATTTTCACAGAATGTTAGTAAGACTTTCCCTGCTGTGCAAATTGTGTTTCCCCCACAGGCACTGTCGTGTAGATTAAAACCCCTTTCTACCAGGCTACTGTTGCTCATTTTGGCATTTATTGAGATCATGTTATTGATGTGTAATGTGTACTAAATAATAGTACAATGGCGGCGCTTGCACGGCGTAACAAAATCTGGTAGGACAAACGGTTGATATGCACGAAAATCAGAATCATGCGTACATTGGTCCTGTCAATATTCCTCTATTCTTGAGACATAGACAATTACATCTGACCCGCATCGAAGGATACATGCTTTGGGGATTATTTTTTTCCGAAGACTTCTAAACTTCATACAAAGACCGAGTTACAAATGAGGAAATACGAGAAAGAATTACAACAGCAATAGGACCCTTTGAAGACCTCTTGGCAACAGTCAAAATACGGAAACTCGCTTGGTACGGCTACATATCGAGATCAAACTGTCTTTCAAATACGATCGTGCACGGAAAAGTGCAAGGTGGAAGACGAAGAGGTTGTCCCCCCAAAAAGAGGGGTGAGGACAACATAAAAATTGGACCAATCTCCAATCAGAGATGGCACAAACAGCGGCCGCTGTCAGTGAGGGGTGGCGTAAGGTTCTGTCTTCATGGGTGTCCCAACGACCTTCAAGTTACGGGATGACCTGACCTGACGTGATGTTTACTATTGTTAGGCCTTCTGGTTCACTATCTGTTGTGATGGATATACCCTCTAGACTCTAGATTTTCTGTTTAATACTTTTTCCTAATCACTTATTTTGAACTCCCCGCGCACTATGACCACAACACCTCTTCCATATCTATCCTCTCTGTCATTTATAATGATATCATAGTAATGGTGGCGTCATCTCTGGCTTGGGTTGAGAAGTGTTTCCTGTTTCTGCAAAAATGTTATTGTAGTAATTGTACTGTGCGATTTGACCAGCAAGGTTCTTCTTGGTACAACTAGTATTCCATTACAAAAATATAGTTTATTACTTGGAGTATTTGACATTCTGGTATTCAAACAGGCATGTGAATGTCTGTTGCCAAGTAACCGAAGGCTATCGGCTATCCCAATGTTGCCAGGTAACCGAAGGCTATCGGCTACCCAATGTTGCCAGGTAACTGAAGGCTATCGGCTACCCAATGTTGCCAGGTAACCGAAAGCTATCGGCTATCCCAATGTTGCCAGGTAACCGAAGGCTATCGGCTACGCAATGTTGCCAGGTAACATAAGGCTATCGGCTACCCAATGTTGCCGGGTAACCGAAGGCTATCGGCTACCCAATGTTGCCAGGTAACCGAAGGCTATCGGCTACGCAATGCCTGCTCTAGAATTAATTACAGATGGACGTGGTTATCCGTAGCAGGTATTTTTTAAAACTTCCTGTGGCTTACTAGGTCCAGGGGAAGGATATAGTTTATTTTTACCAATTATTGTTTCCGTTAAATTATTCAGTGATTATTCAGGCTCTTTAGCAACATTATTAACTCGCATGTTGTCCCATTTCTCATATATTGTATATTGTATAGTACGGTTCGTGTTTGTTTATGACTTGCTTTTTTGTTTTGGAAAGAGGAAAGGGGGGGAATTATTGCTTTATTGTAATTTGCTTTTTTCAGTTAGCTTACTGTTCTTTCTATTTGGTATTATCAATGTTGTAACTTAGCGTCTTTATATTGGTTTAGAAGACTACAGAGTCTGTTTAAAACCAGTTTCTTTTACATTCACTTGATAAAAAAATACGTATGTGCATCCAGTTTATTCTTAAATTTATTAATTTACTCTGCCCTCCATATTTCCTATGGCAATGCATTCCAATCATCCACCACTCTCTAACTAAAAAATATTTTCTGGTATCTAATCTGAACCTTTCTTTAATTATTTTATGGCTGTGCCCTTCTGTTCTTGTTATAGTCTAATTTATTCTTTCCGTTTAATATCTTACAAACCTGTATTTAATCACCTTGAATTCTTATCTTTTCTAGGCACTGTAGGCCGGTTTTTCTGATTCTTCCCTCATAACTGTAATTCTGGAATCCCACTATTAGCTTTGTCGCTCTTTTTTGTATTCTTTCCAGCATGTTTATGATAAGGACTCCACACCTGTACACAATACTCCAAAGAGACAAAGGTGGCCTATATATGGCCTATATATACAAAAAATATAATTAAACAAAACTTGAGTTAAGAAGCACAGTAGAAGAATAAACATAAAAGGAATATAAATAGATCAAGGTAATTTCATAGCAGACCCTGTCAAGGCCATAAATGATGAAGTGTTTTAGACATCATTGTACAATGTCTCAGATTTTGTTTATTGCTTCTGGTGACCATTCCCTTTTCCTACATACTTGTCTTCCCAAATTATAAGTCAGGTACTCATTTACATCTAGAGCAAGTAGATACTGCAAACCAAACCTGTCACTTTTGCAGTGAGTAGCAAGACATCTAACAAATCTGCCACTCATATGCTCAGAAATAGTGTAATGTATAGCAAACTGATTTTCAAGATGGAATGTGACACATACGTCTACACATAAGTACTCTCAATGTCATAATGCACACAAAAAACTGACAATCTTTAAATTAAGTTCAGATGCTTATGAACTTTGCTACAATACTACCAGGCTGTTCAAGAATGGTGTCTGGACGTACAGCGATAAACTATTCACTGTAAAGATACTAACTTACTTTTCTTCATCCTTCAGCTGATGCCGTGAAGCATAGTGGGGAGCTGTAGGTCTCTCTCTGTGGGCCAGATGTGTTGCTGTGGGGTTCTTGTGAGCCCACACTGCCATAGGATGTCTTTGATGATGTCTATCCATTTGCCTCGGTGTCTTGCCTTGGCTCAAAATCCTGATCTGCTACTGTGGTATGTTTTTAATGAGAGCTAATCTGGTTTCATTCTCAATAAAGATGAACAAACCACTTAACCTCCTGTCTATGCACGTATTCTTGGGAGGATGTTGTTCCTACAATATCTCTAATGTCTGTATTTTTCATTCTGTCTCTTCTGGTTACACTGATGACTTTTCTCAAGCATCTCATTTCACAGGTTGCAATTTTCTTTTTCTGTGCCTTGGACAGAGACCAGGTTTGGTAGTCATAGCACAGAGTTGGTAAGAAAACAGTGTTTATCAGTTACCGTTTGTTTCTATACTGGTGTTTCAATGTTTGAGTTGTGGTGACAAATGCTAGGTCACTGCATTTGCATCTGGTTTCGATTTCTCTGTCCAATTGTCAGTTCTCAATGAAAATGCTTTCCAGGCAATTAAACTCTTGCACCTGTTTGAGCCTGTTGTCTTTGACATGTATGGTTAGAGGGTCTGGTGATCTGTTGATTTTCATAGTTTCTGTCTTTGATGTACTAATCTTCATGTTGTGTCTCGTACAAATTGTTTTAAGCTTGATGTACTAACTTCATGTTGTGTCTCACACAAGTTGTTTTAAGCACATTTATATAATTTTGTAAGTCACTTTCATTTTCGTACACTAGGCATTGGTCGTCTGCAAAAAGTAACTTTCTATCAGTGACTCGTGGTTTTCCCATTCAGCAGCTTCGTTGCCTTCATGGTTTGCTTCTGATGTTATTTTATCCATATATGTAATGAATAGAAGTGGTGATAAATCACAGTCTTGCCTGACTCTTGTGGTTATCTCAAATGCATCTGCAGGGCTGTCAGATGTTCTGACTATGCCTTGGCACGTTTGGTACAGAGTTTTCACATTATTCAATAACTGCCCATTACTATATAATAACTAAAGATAGGTTATCTAAATTAAATGAACAAAATAAATTCACACACACAAATAAAACTGAAAATTTACTAACCGCAACACGTTGTGAATACTTCCACTTGTATTTCAGATATTCACACTCTGTAATGTGATGACTTTTCCCATCTTTGTTATAAAAAAAATTGGACATCTCTTTTTCAGCAATCTCCATCACTTTAAGAGGGCCCTTACTTCTGTATGCATCTATCAGAGAGCCTCCTTTTGCCAGATTGGCAAATTTGTAGGCAGGGTTCTCCTGCATTTCCTTGTTCTGCTGTTTCCATGTTTCATCCTTCTTTTCAACATGAAGTAAATTGCCCATTGTGCTCCTTAAAGAACTGCAGGACCACTTGTAAAGCAAATTACTGAGGTGCAAGTGATATAACACATACTATACTATCACTGAAGTCCTAAATTGAAATCTGCCAACAATGTATTTTGCCAGCATCTTGGACTTTGATCAACCAGAATTCCTGATGCACCTGACAATTTTAACTAAAAAGTTGGATAAGGAAATAAAACTACTATTTTGGTAAAACATTATACATGTTTTACAGGCAGCAGGATTGAAGAAAATAAAGAAATAAAGGAAGATTAGGTGAAAAACGGTCTGCAAAAGGAATTAATGAACAAAATCAGCAGAATCAGACATTTAAGATATTTTTGCCATTTCAAAAGACAATACTTTACTAAAAACAGTAATGGAAGGAAAAGTATTGAGCAAACATGCCAGTGGAAAATAACACCATACATAAGAGGATAGCATCAAAAAGTGGACAGAGAAAGCCTATCAGATTGCACCATCTAAGCAAGAGACAGAGGACATTGGAGATTCATTGAAGCTGATCTTCAATGTGGAGATCATCAAAAAGTGGACAGAGAAAGCCTATGAGATTGCACCCTCTAAGCAAGAGACAGAGGACATTGGAGATTCATTGAAGCTGATCTTCAATGTGGAGATGGCAATGGAACGAAACATTTAAAAACTTCAGCACTGCATTTAGCACAGTAAAAGTAACTTTATACATAGCTCCTCAACGGGCTCCATTCAAAGGTAATTTGAGCAATATTCTTTGCAGCCATTAAACACTTCATATAACAGATTATATCACAATACCAACATCTTTAAAAACAAATCAATTTCAATAACAAACTAGTTCACAGTTTATTTTAGTTGGTTTTACCAAAATCAAATAAGGTTAGTTGAACTCAGTCAGTAATTACATTTATATGAATGTATTTGAGTTACATGAATAATGGCAAAAGAAAATATTTATTTAATACTTCAATACTGTCAATAGTATTTCTTTTTGATTTCTTCTCATCTATTTGTAAATGAATTTCTTGCCTTATTATTTGTCAAACCATTTATTACAATGCATTTTGATGAAGCAACATTAATATTAAAGACAATGTAACACTGATCTCCATATTTCAGAATTTGAATTATTTTAACAAATTGTTTTATAAAAGCCAATTACTATTTTAAAAATTGTTATAGTATCAGTATTTGTAACCTGTCACAGTGAAATATATGGTGTAATTGTATATATTCTTCAGGATTACTGTGAAAGATATTGTATAGATTAACAAAATATGATAAAACTACTCATAACTAAAAAATATTGTTCCCACTTCTTTTTCATTTTCTGTGCAAGAATGCAATATGCATAAACATGATTACTATTTGAATGTGTGTAAACAAATATTATATTATAATTATTTAATGTTAACAATCACTTTCTAATGTGGTTTCTTATGAATATCTCACTTTACAGTATTTGTACTCAATTATAGATAGTAACTACAACCATCTTCCATAAAAAACGTTAAGTGTCTATGATATTCCACGGCACTGGTAATGTAATAAAATAAAGTTAGCTGGCGTACGCGCAACAGATACTATCATACTCAGAGCAGACTAAACTGAAAGCGTCTATAACAACCGCACAGAAAAAACAAACTTTAACTAGGTGAAAAACATTATTATCTGGTCAAATATCCAACATTTTATTAACATATTCTACGCTGATATATATATATATATGCCTATTCACATCATTTTGGTTTCACTGCTAAAAACCCGTTCGTGTCGGACATTTCATTACAGAGAAAACCGCACTTGGTGGTATTGCTTAAGTCGCCATTGTGTGACGTATAGACTAGAAAGTCATGTGACCTTCCGATAACCTGGTAGCCCTCAGCCCTCAACTCAGCCCATGCGACTGTGACAGAGATCATTTTGGTTGCACACATCACCACCTCTCCCATCAAGCTCACAAAATGTATGCATCATGCTAAAAAGATTTCAAAAAAGTTCTGCAGTGATTGGGAGTCGGTGAAACTCTTAACAATTATTTACACACACAAGCATATTGATTGTCCCTGCTTCATGTCGGATTACGTTTGCTAACGGCTTTTTAGTATTTGACCAATTGCGATTTTGAGCACTGGTAACAAGTTACATGTGTGAGCGGCTTGAGAAAGATATTTTTTCCAGGTTATTTGTTAATGACATTTCAGTTACCTTGGCATACATAAATAACAGAATATCTAAAAAAAAACGAATGTGTTTATGCACTTGTACATGCATATATATATATATATATATATATATATATATATATATATATATATATAAAATATGCAATTTCAAATATATACATCGAATGTAGAGCGTCTGATTAGTGGTAGAGCACTCACTTTTCAAGGCGAATGTGCGGGGTCCAAGTCCCGCTTCTGGTACGCTTCGGTCGACCCAACGGTATAGGGTAAGAAAGGCAGCGAGGAAGGCCACCTCACACAAGCAGTTACCGCAGTAGCTTAGTACAATGAATTCTAACAATTCATCCCCGACTGCAGTTTCAGCTACAAGCCTTAATCTTGTACACGTAGCCATATAAAGCTAATAAAAGAACTATTATGTCTATTGAATTTACCAAATTATCTTTAGTTGATTTTTGGAAATCAAAAGAAATTAATCCGGCAACAAAAATATAGATCTGCATCTTAAATGTCAAGCCTGTCCTTTTGTATGACACTGTGACGTGGGGAATAAACAAAAAAGGACAGCTTTAAAGGTTTCATCAATGAATGCCTGTTCAGAAAAACAGGAATACAATTGTATGATAAAATCATTAATATAAAACTGTGGGAAACTTAACTTAACTTAACGTCTTTATACTGGTTTAGAAGACTACTGTCTTCTTCTTATTTCGTTCGCTTGGAGTATGTCTACATCTGCAAAGTTGTCTTTTGTATGATCCTCACTGTCTTCTGCAGCTTACACATAAGTCCATATAGTTTCCCTTCCGGTGTTGTTTCTCTTGGTCAGTATGTCCGCCTCAGTGTCTCATACTCTGGACAGTCCTGAAGTAAATGCTCCACAGTCTGGAGTGCCTGTCCACATGTACACATACTTGAGCTGTCAATCCTAAATTTTGTATACATATGGCTGCGGAGTCAGTTTTGTCACGTTCTGAGGCGCAGTATGACAATCTGCTATTGCCTATTTATATTATGAAAGTCATCTTGTATTTGTTGGAAGCTCTCTCATTGATTTAATCATCTTTTTCTCTTGACTCTACTGTCTGTACACAACCAGTTTCTTGGAGGGTGGTTAACAAACCGGGGAAAGCTACAAATAACTTAGGTAGATTTTTTATTTGAATTTTGTCCGGGCAGCGAGTATTTGTTAAGGAATTGTGCTCCGCAGGGGGCTGAAGTATTTTTATAAATTGATTGATTGACTAATGGAACATTCAATAAGTGTGAATACAGTTACCACGAAAATTCAGATGACATGATATTGACCCCCAAAATAATAGTCATAAAAACATTAATACTGGTTGTCCATCGCAAAGTAAGATGGCGACAGCGTCAGACACGTGTATTGAGATGATTGTACAGTCCGATCTGAGCACGACATACTCTACCACATGTGGGGCGACATGAACAACGTTAGTAATCGGGCCGTCTTGCATTCTGTCTTATCATGTAGCTAGAATGTTCTGCGCCTCAGTGATGATTCTCTCTCGACAATACGAGTACCGTGTGTTATATCAGTGCGCTAAGATGAGCGGCTCGGAGTAAACAGTTCGCAGGATGTGAAATTAAAAGCTGTTCAAAGAAACTTTTAGAGAGTCTTTGTATCTCTTCTCCTGTTCCGCCGACAAGCGCTTGCCTGTCCAGAGTTCATTGTATACCAATAGCTTAGGAGACGCTCATCAAGCATGCAAACATGTTCATCTGATCTGGGTTTTCTGCAGCAGGGTATGGATGTCCACGAGTCTCGTCCTGCTGAGGAGTACATTGTTGGACACTTTACTCTACCACCGATCCTAAACAGTCTGCAGAGACAGCTCAAATAGAAAGGCCGAGTTCGCTGACATGCATGCTACATTGTCCATGTTTCGCGTGTGTATAGAAGGGTGGTTATCACAACATCATGATACACATGAATCTTGTTGGCAACACTGATTCCTTGTCGGTCTCAACGTTTGCTCCTAGTCTTTCAAAAGCAGCAGTTGCCTTGGAAATTCTGTTGTGGACCTCATGTGAGTGTACTACAAAGGTAGTTAAAGCTATCAACTGCTTGTAGATGTTGACCCTGTATAGTGATTTTTACTTCGTGGTGGGGCTTCCTATGAGTAGGTAGAACCATTACCTCCGTTTTCTTGATGTTGACGGTAAGACCAAAATTAGACACGCAGCTGATAACTCATCATTGGTGTTATGTATGTCTCATTCTGGACACAGTCCTCGTGAAAGAGGATATCTAAGATTGTTGCTTCTTTCACCTTTGTGAGGGATGTTAGGCGCCTCAGAATGAACAGCTGGTCATCCATCCTGTATTTGATATGCCCGTGAGTATCACTCACTTTTGTAGCATCAGCAAGCATGGCTGCAAATAACAAGCGAAAGAGCGTTAGACCCTGTTTGACTACATTTTTTACTAAGAAGGCCGTCAGTTCGTCATCATTTTAATACACGAGTCGTCGACATACCATCATGAAATTGGCGAACAACTGTGATTAAGTTCCCGGGCAAACGGATTTTGCTATGAATATTTAGAGTACGTCCCCGTTGACCGTTAGGGACCTTGGTCAGGTCAACAGAAGTCGTGCATAAATCGAAGTTTTATTTCTGACATTTCTTTTGGATTTGACGAGCCTGCACAAATGTCAGCTCGGAATTCACAATGACCTTCTGGGACATGCTTCTGCTCGAGATGAGTTGTTAGGCGGTTGAGCAAAACTCGAGTCATACTTGTTCCATTGATCAACATGTCGGAGATTCCCCAGGTGCTTATTACGAGATTGACTATTGCCTTTGTGCTTGTGGATAATAGTGGTATGTTTCAGTTCCTGCTTCCTAAATTAAGCTAAAGAGGCCAGTTAGTTTGTATAGTAGCACATGACCTTCTGCTTTGTGAACCAGAGCAGGAATAGCATATGTTCCAGGGACTTTGCCGCTGGACATTAGGCTAATTGCTTTCTCGACCTTATCTGCACAGAGCGGGATTGTGTCGTTGGTAGCAACTTGAAGAATGCGTGTTGTGGCTAGTTCGCTAATGGGAATGATGTACAGTTTAGCACAGCATTAAAGTGCTCCGATCAACGCTCCAGTATATGGACTTTGTCGGTGAGTAGTGCCGAGCCGTCAGCACTAAGCACAGAGGATGAATGATATAACATGGGACCATAGACTGCTATCAGGTCATCATAAAATCGTTTCATTTGCATTTGCTTAGCGCTGGATTTGCTGTTGAGCCAGACATCATGCCTGACCCTAATCTGAATCTGGACACTGCTGCGAATATTGATGGATACTAACTTTTTTGGAAGGGGAGGAGGATCATCAGGGTCTAATAAACTATGTTTTTCATCCCGCAGGGTCTTAATAACATCATTGTTGTTATCAAACCAGTCAGTGCTTATGCGAGTCGCATGGCTCGAGTACCCAGAAGCGGTAAAGTAGATACCATTCTGGAGAAAAAGTCAATTTATCCTCCACTGATTTTATCCAGAACTGTGTGTTCGTCAGCCGACTGTCCAGAACCCTGGATAAGCCTTCCGCATGGGGCCGACTTTGCAGTCTGAAGATGTTGAGTCTCTTCACAAGTGTTCTGCCTTGGAGACGTCGACTGGGCTTTATATAGAGGTTAAACTTTGATATAATGAATCTGGTCTGACCAACACTCGACACCAGGCACTTTGTCACTCGTACATCTCGTCTGACCTTTCTTCTGGGGAAGTCATAGTTAAAAAGATGTCATTGCTTAGAGCAGGAACGCATTCCCATCTTGCTGCGAGTGGGCAGCTGAAACATGGTGGTGGTGATGGAAAGCTCTGGAGTGGCACAGAAGCTCTACAGTAGCAGGTCATTGATGTTGCACCTGTCTGTGTCATATACTACATGCACTTCACTTTCTAGGACGGATGGTCGTTCCCTTCTCTGGCATTGACGTCACCAAGAATAAGGAGTTGCTCGGACTTTAGAACCGACAACATGACGAGGTGTAGCTCCTAATCTAATGTATCCTTGATATTCACAGGGTTAGGCACTGTTAGAGCATAGGCGCTGATTAGTTTACTATTCCTCCCTTTTCCCAGTGAACATTGAAGAGTTATTAGCTTGCCATTGTACCAGTGTACTATTCCTCCCGTTTCCCAGTGAACATTGAAGAGTTATTAGCTTGCCATTGTACCAGTGTACTATTCCTCCCGTTTCCCAGTGAACATTGAAGAGTTATTAGCTTGCAATTGTACCAGTGTACTATTCCTCCCGTTTCCCAGTGAACATTGAAGAGTTATTAGCTTGCCATTGATCCTATATGGGGGCCTAACAAGCTCGCGGACTAGATGAGACTAGATGACGAATAAAACACCAACTCGCACCTTTCTATGCTGTCACGCCCACTTCAAAGAATGTGTAGCCGCACACAGATTCCGTGATCTGGCCCTCCAGGTAATCTTGTCTCACTAAGAGCGACCACATCAACTGTGTAGTGTACCAGATCTCTGGCCACTAGTGCTGTCCTCCTTTAGGGTCTATCGACATTGGTGTGTCAAATAATGTGCGCACGTTCTACTTTCATGATGTATCAATCGTGCGGCATGTCTGACGCTGTGACTTGAACTTAAATACTTAAGGTATTTACATTCTTTTATGTTGTCCTCCAATCTATTTTTTGGGCCGGCCTCTTTGTCGTCTGCCTTGCACCTTTCCTTGGAAGATCGTATTTGCAGGACCATTTGATCTCGATATGTGACCGTACCAAGCGAGTTTCCTTTGACCGTTGTCAAGAGGTCTTCAAAAGGCCCTATTGCTGTTGTAATTCTATCTCGTATTTCCTCATTTGTAACTCGATCTTTGTACGTGGCGTTTTAAAGTCTCCGGAAACATCTCATCTCCTGAACTACAAAAGACAGTGACGTTTATACAAGAGGCAACATTGCAGATATAGACAATATTTTAAAGCGAACGAAAGAAGAAGAAGAAGAAATCTAATATCCAAGGCATGTATCCTTTGCTGAATGTTAGCTGTAACTGTTCATGTCTCACAAGCATAGAAGAATATTGACAGGACCAGTGTACGCATTAATCTGATTTTCGTGCATAGTGCTAACCGTTTATCTTGCCAGATTTTGTTTAGCCGTGCAAGCGCCGCTATTGTCTGTGTTATTCTGGCCAACACCTCACATTTTGATCCTTCATCACTGACAATCGAATCCAAATATTTAAAACGGTCAACCACTTCGAGTTACTGGTCATTAGCTTTTATCCTGCTGTTGAAGCTCTCGGCGTTGTTGATCATTAATTTTGTCTTTCCAGCGTTTATCTCCATACCATAGTCAAGAGCTGTTTCATCGAGTCTTCTGACCTGGTGTTCTGCTTCTGAACCCGCCAACCCGTCGATGTCGTCTGCAAAACGAAGGTTGATAATCGTTCGGCCCCCGAACCCCTGTAAGCCGCAATCCCGCCCAAAATCTCAGCACCACTGCAATGGGAGGCTCCTACATGTTCGGGACCTGGGGCTCGCGCCCCAGCCCTATCCGGTAGAGCCGCAGAAAGAGGTCTCTGCCGTCCGCCGATCAAAGCGGGCAGGCAGCTGCTTGATACTCACCTAATACGGCGATGGGGTGCGAAACCACCAACATAAGACTTAGTTCCTGGTCGGGGTGTCGAAGACAGTAGAGCAGCCACCTCACTGTGAACTATCGAGACTCAACCAATGACCATGAGATCTGTCCGCACACTAGGCGAACAACATCTCTGTGACATTATCAGGCTTGTCCCCTGGTTAAATGCACTTCTGCTTCGATACCTACCTCTGTACGCTACCAGCCATATAGCTAGCTTGCTGGACGCAGAAGAGATGCAGACCAGCGGACATTGCACACCTGCCCCACTGTGTAAACATCCCAGGTGGCGGGGAATGCTAGGCGTACCATCTCTGCATAGAAGCCAAGAAATTAAAGGGAGAAAGAGATACCCCAATCACATGCAAATGCTACGTTTCTGGCAGGACGTGACGATCCTGGGGTACAGACACACTGGACTGCCTCTCTTCCGGGTAAACCAGTCCATATCATATATCTCATATATCATCTCACATATCATCATCGCACCCTATAGACACGAGTAGTGAAGACTCGATAGTCTGGTAAGACAACTTCCATAAGAGAGACAACTCTGATCATAAACAACTGCTGCCTTGCAGATAGGCTGGGGACAGCCAAAGGCTAAGGAGGGCATCCCTACAGAAACGCCTGTTGAAATCGGATGCACGGGGCCGCAAGCCTAACAAAACAGTGCAACGTAAATCGCAGCATGATGACAGTACAACCGATCAGAAAAACGCATGGCGCTCATCCTGCGGAGTCCCGCCAGGCAGCGATAGTGCCGGGCCTCACGCCTCGAAGGGGCCCACCCTTGACTACTGGTGGTCACCCACCCATGTGTCGTGGAGTCAAGGCACATGGCTATTGGGCAACTTTTATTGACCACCTCAAGACCCTCAAAATACTACAGTGGAATGCGGAGGGAGTCATTAACAAAAAACTTTCCGTAACACATCACATGCATGAAGGTAAGATTGACGTGGCATGTATCCAGGAAACGCACCTCAACAATAATCATAAATTCTCAATCAGAGGATACCAGACCTTCCGTCTCGATAGAGAAGGCCACAAAGGAGGGGTCCTGATACTGACCAGAAACTGCATACCGAGTAGCGCGGTACCTGTCAGTCACACCGGACAAGCAGAAATTGTAGGAGTTGACATAATGGCTCAAGAGACGAAGCTCCGCATTTTCATTCTGTACGGACCACCAAATAGAG
This sequence comes from Ariolimax columbianus, assembly GCA_036924085.1. NCBI lineage: Eukaryota > Metazoa > Mollusca > Gastropoda > Stylommatophora > Arionidae > Ariolimax > Ariolimax columbianus. Next base: position 85,076,028 of record JAVGWX010000009.1, on the reverse strand, counting down.
ACCTATCGCTCTCGAGTATGGAGGTCAGAGACTCCAACTGCATAGTAGTTGGAGATTTCAACAGCCACTCGGAGAGATGGGGATACTCTGACACAGACAGCAGAGGTGACGAAGTGGAAGATTGGGAGATAGATACAAATCTCTCCCTAATCAATAGGCCGGAGGAAAGCCCTAGCTTCTATTCAAGAACATGGCACACCACCTCGACTCCAGATTTGGCCTTCTCCACACAGGACATACACCATAAAATAGGCCGCCAGGTGCTAAACCAACTGGCAGGTAGCGACCACAGGCCGATCAGGCTAGACATCGATATGGAAGTAGGCCCACAGGAAACAAAACCGCTCCCACGTTGGAATTACAAACGAGCCGACTGGGACATATTTGCAATCCTGACAGATGGGCTGTGTGAAACCATCAACACACGAAACAACAGAATGAAGCCCATGGTGGAAAGCCTAAGCAAGGCAATAATGCAAGCCGCCACTGAAACCATCCCAAGGGGAGCTAGGAAAAACTATAAGCCCTACTGGAATGATGAGTTGCAGAAAGCGGAAGATGCAGTAACAAATGCTAGGAACATGGCAGAGCGAGAACAATCTATGGAGGCAAACATTCGCCCACGGCGAAATACAAATACACTCTCAAGCAAACAGCAAGAGAAAGCTGGAAAACCAAAACGGAAAGCCTAAACCTGGACAAAGACGAGAACAAGCTATGGAAGCTAGTCAGAGCCATGAACGACGAAACCCCGTCAAACAAACAAAATACCATCAAGCAGGGCGAAAACTTGCTCACAGGTAAGAAAGCCGCAAACGCTTTTGTCGACCACTATGCCAGAGCAAACCACATCGAGGTCCCTGCAGATAAGCATACAGACATTAGCGAAGAGCTAAAGGGGCACGACAACATCAATACGGCACCTGAAGAGCACATGATGGCCAAATTAACAATGAGCGAAATGGAAGAGGCTATGAGAACATTAAAGAAAAGGAAATCTCCCGGAAAAGACGGGATAACAAACGAAATGCTGATGGGGCTGGGCCAAACAGCGAAGAAGAAACTGCTATCGGTCCTGAACCAAAGCTGGAAAACGGGAATTGTACCCCAGGCATGGAACGACGCAATACTGGTACCAGTACCAAAAACAGGAAAGGACAAAACAGATCCAAATGGATAAAGGCCCATCAGCCTACTGAGCTGTGTCGGCAAGCTGATGGAACGTATGATAAACACCAGACTGATGTGGCATCTGGAAGAAACACGAATACTTATTCCACAGCAAGCCGGCTTTAGACAGCACAGATCCACTGAGGACCAGGTCATCCTCATAGCCCAGGAAATAGAAGATGCCTACCAGGCACAGAAACACACAGTAGCTGTTTGGGTGGATTTGGAAAAGGCATTTGACAAAGTCTGGAAAGACGGACTTAGAGTCAAGCTAAGAAGAAGTGATGTTTGTGGGAAAATGTACAAGTGGATCAACCACTACCTCAAACAAAGAACGGCCAGAGTCCAAGTACAAGGGCAGATGAGCAAAAAGGTGACACTCGAGCAGGGAGTACCCCAAGGGAGAGTACTGTCACCCACACTTTTCCTGGTATATATAAACGACATTACAGAGAATATACCAAGGAGAGTCCATAGCTCAATGTTTGCAGATGATCTGGCTATGTGGACCTCTGAAAAGAATCTCACCATAGCAAGAAATCGGATGCAGCAGGCCCTAACATCGCTGGAAGAGTGGGCGAACTCATGGCTGGTCAAAATAAACGAGGAGAAAACCACATGCACAATATTATCGCTCTCAATCAAACCCCAAAATACCAAATTAAGTCTAAATGGCAAATTCCTGCAGCCAAACGACAACCCAACCTATCTGGGAGTCACATTTGATCGGCGTATGACATGGAAAAGTCAGATCGAGAGAAACCGAATGAGAGCCAAAGAAAGAATGGCAATCATGAGGAAACTTGCTGGCACAAGCTGGGGAGCAGACGAAGGCATACTAAAGAAACTGTACACTGCAAGAGTGAGACCAGTTCTCGAGTATGGCATTGCGGCATGGACAACAGCAGCAAAGGCGAACTTCGATAAAGTTAGCAAACTTCAAAACCAAGCCTTGAGAGTTATAACAGGAGGCATGAAGTCAACGCCAATTGTAGAACTCGAAAAGATTACAAAACTGCAATCCATGACCGATAGAAGAGACTGCAGAGCCCAGCTGCAGTCAGAGAAACTCCGAAGACTGACTGACCATCCAATGCACCAGAGACTAAACAATTTGGGAAATGGGAAACTAAAGCGGAGAAACTTTGCAGAAATAGCCAAAGCAAAGATGCACGAAGATCCCATAAACGCACTAACAACACCAAAACCCATCACCACTGTACGAAAACCTACCTGGAGGCAGGAAATATTTCCAGAGGTGGTAGAAAATATACCAGGTATTGGAAACAAAAACTGCCAGACTGAAAAAGAAAGGAGAGATACTACCCTAAGTTTCATATCGAAAAGCTACCAACGCATGGACTGGACCCATGCATACACCGACGGTTCTGTAACAAACACTACACAGAACGGAGGGGCAGGAGCATTCCTGAACCTACCAAATGGAAGACAAATAACACTGTCATTCGCTACTGGTAAGTACACAAGCAATTTCAGAGCGGAGGCAGAGGCACTGAGGGCGGCAGTGGAAGAAATGGTGACACACAATGAAAATGAAAGCCATATAGTCCTGCTTACAGATGCTCTCGCCGTAGTCACAGCGCTAAAAAGCCAGAAAAACACTGAGCTTAATGACTTAAGAGCAGCACTCTGCAAACTGTGCCAGCAGTCCGCACCAAAAAGGGTAGTGGTACAGTGGGTCCCATCACACTGCAACATCCAAGGCAACGAGGAGGCAGACAGACTGGCAAAAGAAGGCGCAAGACTACCACAAACAGATACTAGTATGACGTACGAAGAGTCAAAACGGCTTATCAAAGCCAGATACATAACCAAATGGGAAACCGAACATACTGGTTACACCAAAAACGATGCCTATTTCCAGTTGAACCGAAGAGAGCAGGTCGTTGTCTTCAGACTTCGCACTGGCCACAATAGACTGAGGTACCACCTATTCAACAAATTGAAGATAGGTGGTACCGACGAATGCGCGTGCGGTACTGGTAAAATGACCGCTGAACATCTGCTGCAGAACTGCCCGACACACGAGGATCAGAGAGAGCAGATGTGGCCATCACCAGTGGAACTGCAAGACAAGCTGTATGGCAGTGGCGACAGCCTCAGGATGACCGCCGCTTTTTTCGAAAAAATAATGGTTACTGTCTGACTGCGTACGCAGAAGAAGAAGTTCGGCCCCCTATCTTGACAGCACATAACGTGACCTCTAAGTGCCTCACTCATAATTCCCTCAAGGAATTAATTGAAAAGAGGTGGAGAGAGTGTACAACCCTGTCTCACACCAACTGATTTGCGAAACCAGTCCCCTTGCCTCTCATTCACAAAAACTGCGCTGGACGCCTTGTCATACAGGTGTTCAAGGACTTTTATCATATTTCCGTTAATTTTAAACATCCTCATGGTTGCCCATAGCGCTTTATGCCATACCCTATCAAACGCCTTCTTAAAATCCACAAACACATGCTACAGTGTTTGCTGCTGTTCTAGATATTTCTCGCTTAGCAGCCTTACATTAAATACAACTTGTATTTGTTCTGTATTGCTTCTTCCCTGTCTGAACCTTGCTTGTTCCTCAGCAATGATGTTCTCTTCTTGAGGTTTCGAGTGGCTGATGAGGCTTATTGTTCTGCAATTTTGGCACAGCTTTAGGTTTCCAGACTTATGTAACCATTGAATTTGTCCATAATTCCGGCCAGGTTCCTGTCGCCCATATTTTGTTGCAGATGTGTGTCAAGGCTTCCACCACTACCTCCCCACCTGCCTGTAAGAGCTCTGCTGGTATATTGTACACGCCGGCCGCCTTTCCTCTTCTAAATGTCTTTACCGCTACATCTACCTCTTCCTTCGTTATCAGTTGGTTATCCTCTATATTTGTTGGTGTTGGAGGGATTGTTTTCTCAGGTTCGTTCCGTCCTTCATAGTTGTATAACTCGGAATAGTACTCTGTCCATCGTGCCAGTTCGTCATTTTCATCGAAAAGGCACTTGTCGCTTTTGTCCTGGATCATATAGTTCCTGCCTTGTCTTGGTATTAATAGTTCTTTGACCACATTGTTGGCTCCTTTAGCGTCATTTCTGTTTAATCTCTCTTCGATGTTTGTACATTGCTCACATATCCACGCTTTTCTTTCGCCTCTTTCATCTTTTGTTGTATCGCTTTCTTGACCTCTTTGTATATGCCGATTTCATCAGGAGGAAGATTTTGGTTTTTCTGTGACCTTCTATCACAAAAGTCTAGAATTTATTTGGTCACCCATGGCTTCTATTTTGTTTGGCGACATCACATGATCTCTGTTGCTGTATCATTATCTGTGAGAGCTGCGTTAAGAGACTCAGTTACTGTGTCGGTATCCAGTCCCTCCTACCCTTGATTGAAACACTTCGATGATTGTTGGGTCTTTTAGTTTGTCCAGGTCAAATTTAGTCTAGTGACAGCTTTCTTTGCGACTCCCTTCAATCGCAGGCGCATAGTCATCATAACAAGATCGTGGTCGCTTCCTATATCCGCTGCGGGACAACTTCTATTTTTGTCGATGTTGATGCTAGATCTGAGCCTCCCCTGGACCAGTATATAGTCAATTTGGCTGTGCACTTCGTTGTTTGGGTTATGCCATGTCTATCGTCTAGTTTAACCCGAACGTGTTTGCTGCTAACAACTTATTGCATCGTGCAAATTCTAGGAGTCTGAGGCCCCGATCATTTGTTTCTGTATGGACTACATGTTCCCTTCCAGTCGTGGACTGCATCATGTAATCATGGCTTGGGAAGTTATTAAAACTTTGACCTGTGCACATGTTTCAAGTTTTGACTCACAATTTAGCCGCCAATGAAATCATTTGTTTGGATAAAGACGGAAGTAGCATACAAATCACATGACCAGGCAACAGACTGGTTAAACTTATAAGTAATATAAGCCTTATAACCTGGCTCACAGTTTTGCTTCGAAACAGTTTCAATTCTTGTGTTGATAATCATCATGGCGAATGTTCAGTATGCGCCTTTTGCTAGCGCTGTTGACCATGGATTTTGGCAGCAGCTTACAGATAAAAAGCTCAATGAGTACGGTCTAGATGAAAGTTCGCGGGAGCTACATGGCTTTTTCTCAAATGGTAAGTAAAACTAAAAGAAAGTAAAAGGAAAAGAAACTAAAAAAATAAACTTCTACCTTCGGCCTTACTACTTGACATACTGTTAGTGTTAGTGTTAGTCTTAGTCAAGCCTACAGCCAGGCTACACAAACATTACTAACACTGTCAGCACAAAACTTATAATTTATAATTACAGTTTGTCACCAATTCTGCTTAGCCACTCCTGTTAATCTACAACTGTTTTCAGTGTTTTGTGCTACCTTAGGGCCGAAACTTAGGCTAACAAATATTCATCATTCACATTGTCATTGGCTACTATACTAACATTCTTTCATTAGTAATTGCTAACAAACAACTAACACTCTAACAGTAACATTCTTCTCGTCATCATATACATCACAGTTGACGACGAGTTGTTCAAAATGTTTGTATTTGTATTAAACTATTAACTATTATAATTATTCCTATGTGAGACTGACGACAGAATATCATAATTACATTTCATTACTGTCTTTGTAATTGTTTCAGACTATTATTTGTTGTGTAATCAGTATGTGTCTGTCATAATTTTGGTTGTGTACTTCTGAGAGGTTGGGTTGCTTCTGATCGGGTTAGGGGTATACATAATAACAACCTCCAGGGTATGAGAATGAGTCAGTTTCTTCTGCTCTGATATAATATCTGAGACTTCATTAATCAGGGCGGACATTGTGTCTGCCTCTCCATTTTTTCTATGGAAGGGGTAGCATGACATTCATGGAAAGTTGATATACATGCCTCAAAACTTTAGGTGTAAATGTGGATGTGGCTATCCAGTGTCCTCATCCTGAGGTTAGTGACAATGAAAGAGCTCACACCCTAACTTTGAAAGCATCTATAGTGGGGAACATTATATAAGAATAGAGTGACATTGAATTCAATCAATGACTACCATTTGAATGAGGACACTGCAATTAATACATTGGTAATTGTAGAATGAATGAATTTTACAAAGATGTGGATCAAAGAGGTAAAGGGTATTTGAGAGAGGGTGTGTAGAGTCAGCAAGGTACATGCACCATTTGTTTCCATACATTTTTTTTTACTGAAAGAGAGAAACTGGTCACTAATGGATGTGAAATAGATTCGTGTCTTGTCATTTTTAATTTTTAATTTATATTGGCAATTGAGACTTTTTAACAAGGGCAGGCATCATGTCAGACTAACTATCTTTACATCAGAAGTACAGATGGAATGACTAAGACATGACTGGATAGCAAATGTAGATATCTTAACATCCAGGGCCTACTGTGGATCTACTATCCTGGTCAAGCTGAGATTCAGGCCAATGTAAGAGCAGACATCCTGTTTTCAAAAGCACCCATTATAAGTGCATTAAATATGGATAGGTTACACAATTTTTAAGTCTGTCAATGACCGCTTGGGGGATGATGACACTGCAATAGAGGAATCAGCATTTTACAGACTTCTGAGCTTTGAAATCAAATGAGGGTCAAGCAGAGTGTGTACAACAAATGAGCTACAGGAACCATAATATATGCACCCTTCACCATTTGCCGAAAAAGATGGAGCACATATGGGTATGTCTGAAGTGTAGTAAAGTTGATTCTTAGAAGCAGAACAGTTTCTTATTTATCAATGGGCACCTACATTCACTACATTTTAAATATATTATTTAATTCAGTATATATATTTCAATAGTATGAAAGTTAATGCTATCAAATTTGCAGATGATCAAGCCAAAGTGGGAAGATCAGTAGCAATGTTACAAAAGCTGCTTGAAAAAATTAACAGCACAGCCAAAGAGTTTGGCATGAAAATAAAAACATTGAAGATAAAAACAATGATTTTAGGAAGTTAAAATCACATGGAATATGGTGTCTCCTGGAAACAACTTTTCATCACAAATCAACAAAATGATAATGGGCCAAAATTTGTTACCATTGCATATGACCTGGGCAAAGAGGTGTAAACTAGAACCAACCCCCACAAAATATGAGGCTTCTGTTGAAATAACAAAAACAATCTCCAGATGTCACGTACACACAGGCTACAGAACCCAGTATATTTCTGGCCTTTAATGAAGACTCAATGTTGCGTGTTCGAATCACAGCACTGGCCAGGATTTTTTTCATGTGGATCTTCTGGTAAAAATTCTCCTGATCTCTGGTTAGTGAGATCAGACTCCTGTGTTCAATGTCAAGCACGTTCAAAATTCCTTGGCAGTTGGAAATCGAAATGAGCAGGCTTAACGGCCTCTGCCCAGATAAAATCCAAATCTACCCAAGTTATTTGTACCTCTCCCCATGTGGTTTGTTAAGAGCAGCCGTAGATGGCACCTAACTGACTGCGGGTCTTCTTGGCTTTAGTGTTTGAGTCTATTAAGATGGATTCGCACATTGATTAAAGCCACCATCCAAGAAACTGGTTGTATACAGACTCTGTGGAGTCTTCTAAACCAGTATAAGTTAAGTTGATGGCAAAGAAAACAAAAAATAAGCCCTGACACAAGAAATTAACATAGCACCTGTGTTGTATAATATATGTACCATTCGCTAAGCTACAGACTCAAAGGTGATGAAATCCATTTATGCTGATGATCTAGTGGTTGCTGACTCTAGAAAATGGTTGTGAAGAATTTGGACACAAACGGACAATCACCATTGATACCCTTGCCAGATATTACCCAAAAATTTGGTTTAAATCAAACCTCGGAAATGGAGAGGTAAAAAGAAAACTACAGATCGAATGGCCAGGATAGCAGCTCAGACACAGTACAGCTCCAAAATATCTGGTTGTAAAGTTGGATTGCATGCTGTCCTATATGATACACTCCCAGGAAACAAAACAGAAGATAAGTGGAAGAATAATATCATCCAATAATTTACTACATTAGGAAGCACAGCCAGATGTCTCTGAACATCAGCACTCACCCTGTGTTTTTCTGTAGTACTATACACTAGTTTGGAAGAGCTCTGCACATGTCAAACTTACTGATACAGCAATAAATAAGACTGACCAGATAGTTACATGGTGCCTAAAACCTACTTTAATAGAAAAAATATACCTCATAATTGACGAAACACCATCTGAAACACGAAGAAGTATTGCATCAGAAATTGAAAGAGAGAACAGGTAAATGTCTGACATGGTTTCCAGAGCATGGAAAGTAAGTAAATATTAAGAATAAATTATGTTCATTGGTTGTGTCAAAATTTCACTGAATCAAGAACTTTTGACTCAATAGAAAAATGTAATTGTACCGTACAGACTTTGTTCTAATATTTTATTTCAGACACTGCACCAGGAATTGCACCACAACTTAGAATGGATTATTCAGCATTTAACAGGTCATTATTTGTGGTATAGCTAATTATGAAATAGATCTAAACAAAAGTAGATGATGAAAACCCTGTTTATATTATATATATATAAAATAGTGAGAGAGAGAGAGAGACCTGCACACACATATGACAGATATGAGGGGATTTTAGGCGTTGCTTATAATCCTGATGAACTAGGTTCAAAACACGCCATGCTGAGGCCAGACAAGTCATGGATTTTGCCGTGGTATAACCACTTTGTTTGATATTTGTTATGTGCAACACATTGGTTGCTGATAGGGTTTATTCTGAAAGGACAATTAGAAAAGATCATGTACAACACAGAACAGTGTTAAAAAGAGCACAAAATAAATACATCTTCTTGTCTCCATTTGGCCCTTTTTAAAGCATGGTCTCTCTCTCTCTGCACCGTTGGTTGGCATTGCACTATGCCGAGTGTATTCATCTCAGTACTACACTGTCTTAACTCTTAAAAGACATAAGAATGCTGTCAGCGTTCTTCTTGGCGTCTGCTTGATGCCTGAAAAACGCTCATATCGTTTACAGCACATTGAACAAAATTTGTTTATGTTTTTTCAGTGTTTCTAAAATTCAATTGACATTACATGGTAAGGGGAGTAACTCTTATATTTGCTATTTCAATTGTGGAAGAAGTGATGTGCTTTGTGTGGACATTAAAAGTTAGAAAACATTTATCATCTTTCGAGCCAGTTTATCCAAAAAATGTGTAGCAAACCTAGCACTTCAAGATTGTCTAATAGTAGTTTGTTTTTATCTGTAGAAAAGGTTAAGAGTTGTGTACTCTAGATGAATTTAGTGACAAGGATTCACATTTTACTGATGTTGAATCAGAGTTGGACATAGAATATAATGTTATTCAACCTACTCAGCCTACTGAATATGATGCTGAAGATGAGGGGGTATTGTCACAGCCAGGACCTAGTGCTGCTAAATGGCAAAAACGTTTGACTGCACCATCAACAGAAAAACGAAGATGCAATATTTCTAAAGCAAATTCTAGAGAACATTGTAGCGAATTGGTTTCAGTACCAAATTCCACCACCACTGACTGACTGAGACCCCAGAACTTATTCAGATTGCTGCCAAAATGTAGTCGACCATGTGGAGTGAATGGAGTCCATATGACTGCTACAGAAAATTATTTTCTTGTAGATATTATTCATATGTGGATTACTGTTATTCAGAAGTACACTAGACCAATCTGCATTTCGTTTCAGTGGTTATTCAAGGATTGGTGATATTTTTTTGTGTGAAAAATAGTTTTTCTTAAAAAAAATGACTATATAATTATTAACATTTACTTGTAATATTTTATGAAATTCTACAAGACCTTCATATTCATAATGCATATTCATTTTCCTCTAATTTGATATATAACATGTTTGTCTTCCTTGTGAAATAATTAAGAAAAGTCAAGTTTTAGGAAGAGACTGCTTTTATATAAAAAATAATTCTGGTAAAACTAGTCACACAATCATGGCCTTTAAGAGTTAAGGGTGCCCAGCTCAGCATTGCACATAGCCAAACTCAGCATTGCACATAGCCAAACTCAGCATTGCACATAGCCAAACTCAGCATTGCACATAGCCAAACTCAGCATTGCACATAGCCAAACTCAGCATTGCGCATAGCCAAACTCAGCATTGCACATAGCCAAACTTGGCTTGCACTGCAAGATATGTGCCTTATTGTCTTAAGTGAAACATGGTGGAACTGATGGATGTCAGACTCTTTCAAGGCCCCATATGTTGGTGGAGATGGTACGCCTACCAGGGCCCCTCAGAATTGTTAGCTCAAATTGACATTGCACATTGTCGACTGCACAACTCTCCAACCTTTAACAAGTAAGGAGCCAGATATCTTTCTGATATTTACCCAGTGTGGGAAGGTAAGGCACAGACCCCAGCACTATTATCTAGAATCCCCAAGATCTAATCACTCAGGGAAGCTGATTAATAATAATAATAAGAGAATGAGGCCATCATTGTAAGTTGGCACCCCGGCAGAAAGTCAAAAGCACTTGATAAACTTTTGCATTGGTGATACTTGCAGTAATTTATTTTATGGGATAAAGTAGCCAGCCCCGCGCAGAACCCTCTTTAGCCTTATAATATGACTTGTTTTCAAGGTTCAATTTACGCGCTCTGTATCTACACTGATTATAAGAATACATACTGTACTTTAACAAATTAAGTTGACTGGATTAGTTCATATACTGACTTACTTATTTGGAAACTTGGTGCTCAAACAGGCAGGTTATGACTGCTGCCAGGTAGAAAAAGGCTATCCAAAGTATATTTTTGTTTTTACTTACTAGGTAGCCGAGGTTGCGCATTGGTTAGTACACTGGCTTCACAGCTGAGTGATCGGAGTTCGGTCTCCAGTTGGTGCTGGGTTTTTCTCAATCGCAAAACTGCTCTTGGGGTCCACCCAGCCTAAAAAAATTGGATACCAGAATAATCTGGGAAAGTGACGGCGGCTAGCGGGATGTTGACCACATCGGCCCTAGTGGGGTGTTGGTCAAGAAAAATATGGACCTAACACCATATTCACTAAATGTCACACTGGTGTAAAATTAGAATCTTTACTTTTTTTTATATCACTGCGGCTTACTAGGCCTGGGGGGAGGTAGACTGCGTATTGGGTAGACATTTAATGATTTTAGTTACTCCTGGCATACTCTAATCGATTTTCAACTGCCAATGGTTTTTTTTACGTGCACAGCATGATCTTTATCATCAATCTCCAATATGACCAAATGCTGGTCTCACTTCCCTTGAGACCAGGGTAAGCTTGAAACTTGTTGGATTAAAGACCTCCACCGTTTCACGCTTTCATTTCTTGAGAAGCCAGCGCCTATACCTCTATGTTAAAGTTAATATATATCAGTTAAAAGTACTGCCTGTTGGTATAGTACAAGAAAACTGGTGTTAGAAGGTAAGGTTGAAACTCACAACAGTAAACTATATTTCATGCATTCTGAAACTTTTTTTGAAGTGTCATTTGTTGAATTTTTTTATGCCTTTCTCACAGCATTTTGATGCCTGATGTTTTTAGTTTTACATTCTGTGTTGTTTTTATAAGGGACACATTTGTTTCATATCGTGAATGCAGATTTTCTTTAGAGTTATTAATTGTATCGAGAGACTTGTTTCTGTGTCTTACACTGACAGTCTATTCATTGCTACCACTGCCATTGTTTGAATTTTTATTTATAAGTACGTATATCACATATTTCACGTAACTCAATACACAATGTTAATTCTAGTAAGAAACATTATCACATGGTAACAAAGGCATGTCCAATGTTTCTGCCATCAGTATTTATTTCATCCAGAAACATGCTACATAATTTTTTTGCTAATCAATTATATTGTCTCCTATATCTACTGTAATCTTTGATAGTTACTATACATGTGCTCCAAAGTTACTTCTCTTATCAATGTCATACATTAAACTATTTTTTGAACATGAGAAATTTAATTACTTTTCACATACTTAAGAACTTTTAAAAACTGCTTGTTATTTAGGAGATTGTAGTAGCCAGGATAGTGTTTGCTGTCCGGTATATAGGGATTTTGTCGTATTTGTGGGTGGTTGAAGAATACTGTGATCAGGCTTTGTTTCTGAATATTTTAAGTGACTGGATACCTCCAGCGCGCAGTCTTCCTGCAGTTGGCATACTTTACAACACCAACACTCTTGAGAAATTTAAAGAAGTGGATAAAAAGGAGCTTATCAACTCAGTAGGGAGGCAGGTAAGATTCATTTGTATGTGTGGAGCTGTAGTAAAACATTATACTAGTGATGACAGAATAACAGCAAAGGTTATAATGCATTTTAACAAGAGAACACCACCAGCATTTTGACCTGTAATGACCTTTATCAAGTACTGAGCAAAAGAAAAAGACACCAAAAAAAAAAAAGAAGAAAATAAACACTGGTTGAAGTTAAACAATAAAATGGGGCAGAAGATGCAGTGCAGTGAATGAGCTGACAACAGCCAGCGATTCATAGCTGACTACTTGCATGGGGTCAGAGCACCAGATCTGACCATAACCTTATTCCGCCACCAAGCATTGGTGCTGTTAACAGGCTGCACTAGTGTAGAGTCTAGCTAAGAGAATAGGGACCACGGTGGGGAGACAAACTCGGTACCCCAAAAAAGTTGGCTGAAACCAGATGTCAAGCAGAGACACAACCTCGCTGTAAACTACAACACAATGTTGCAGCGTACAGCCTTTTTAGCGTGAATACAGAAAAAGAAGCAAGAAAATTGAATCATCTACATGAAGTAAAGGGGATGGGATCAAGATGCTGAGCAGCGTATGAGCTGCAGCGACCCGTAGCTGTCTACTAGCGCTAGGGCCAGCGAACCAGAGCTTCCAAGATCCCTCTGCACCTCCATGCGGTGATCCGATAACAGGCTGCAGCAGAGCAGACTGGCTAAGAAGAAGGGGTCAAAAAGGAAATGTTAGCCCGGTACTAAAAAATGCAAATGCTTGCTGAAGTCGGATGTGTTGGACCGAAAGGTGCAAATATCACAGTTAAGCTGTAAACTGTGACACAATGCATTCCATTCTCTGGACTAAATTCTGCTACTTTAGCCCTTTTCAGGGTTTAGTAGAGGGAGATTGAGAACGAACAAAGCCAAGTCAAATAAAGGGAATGATTAAAGCAATAGTCATGGCTTCAAAGTATTCCAGAAATGTTCTGCAAACTTGTTAGTGAATTGGCCTTTTATCTGTTATTATTAATTCCCCAGCAATATGACCTGAAGTGCTAACAGAAGATTGTGGACTGTAAAGTGTTTTCAGAGTCTTATAGAGCCTTTTAGAATTGTGGCACTCTGTGAAAGCCCTATCTCATCAGCCCGTTTACTTGGTCAGGAATGTTGTCTTTCTGGGCTTGATCTGGACAACTCTTTGATTGCTAGTGAAGGTCATTTTCTTTAGCGAAGACACTGTCATTATGAAAGGCCCATTCTTAACTTAACTTAACGTCTTTATACTGGCTTAGAAGACCCTGCAGAGTCTGTATACAACCAGTTAACCAGCTGTAGTATGATGCATTGGGTGTTAAAGTGTCAATTTTTCTAGAAGGATCTGGATTTCACTATCATTTTCATTAAACCAATCCTTATGCTTGTATGTGGATAGACCATATTGTTTTAGTTTATAAACAAGCATCCCTTAGGGTCGCCCACAAGTATCCCTTAGGGTCGCCCAGTTTTGATTGAAGCTAGAGTTTCTAAGCTAGAACTCATCTAGTCTGCCTTCTAGCTTATCTATGAAGCCATTCCTAATGGGTTCCCACCAGCTTCTTCACATTTAGCCTCCTTTCAGGTTGGACTTTTTAAGTAAAACTTGGCTATGGTCAGTCCATCATCCTGCCACCACACATAATCTTAGTTACAAGAATTGCTCAGAAAGTAACACCCCACAATCTGTTTTCTTTGAAACTATTTATTAACAATATGTTAAATTCATACACAGTATAACTGAATGTTTCCTTTTCACATAATCTCCATCCACTTTTATGGCCTTACGTCAGTGCAAACAAAGGCATGCATTCTTTCCTGTACCAGCATGCTTCCTGTTCACATACACCATGTTCCTTTGATGTCTGTGGTTGGTTGTCAAACTTTGAGGAACCCATCTTGTGCATTCCTTTGAAATGTTCATGATTGTAGAAAAATGCTACCACATTTCCATTGTTGACTGCAAACTGGTAGGGCCAATTGTCAACTTGTGATGATCCCCACAAATAATGGTACCAGTGCACTGCAATATGTCTGGACTGGTGGTTGTGGAAAGATGTGATGATCCTCACAAATAATGGTATCGGTGCACTGCAATATGTCTGGGCTGGTGGCTGTGGAACACAGTTAATCATGTAACTCCATCTCTCCACTACCTGAAGTTTTAACTCTTTCTGAACACAATGTCAGTGGTGCTTCTATCGGTAGCACAACTCCACATAAATATTTCTGAATGCTCTTAACACTTATTTCTCCATCACCAAGAATTCAATTGCATCTCATTGTTTGTAATGCGAGTCATACATAACACCATTTTGATGTACTATTACATCAGGATTTGTCTGTTGGAAGACTGTACAATTATGCACATACATATGCATGAAACATCAGTGCTGCAACATGTACATGTAAATTTTCACTTTTGCTATTTTATTCTGGGATGAAAAAAACAATGCAGAGCGTTACTTTCTTAATCAACCCTCGTATTTTAAATCATATTGGTACAGACACCTGTCCATGATGTAGTCAATAAGATGCAAATTATAGAATCAGACATGCAACCAAGTGGTCCAATTTTGAGCTGGGAATTAGAAGATGGTGTGGGTAATGATAAAATGATTTATGGCAGAAGTCACTAGTAAAAGTAAGCTGTTGCCGTTACATTTTCAAATGCCATTTTGACCAGGCTTTCTAATTGTTATACTATTGTTGGCTTGATGGCAAATAAAACCCCAGTCTCCTGTCAGTTCTGACTGCTACAGCCACTCCAGAAACAGGTGTAGCCTGGACCATATTTTGAGAGTTACCGCTCCTCCACTAGTCGAATTTAGCTGAGGGCAGTGATGCTAATGTTATACCTAGCCAGTTTCCCCGTGACCAGGTTGGTCCCCCATTCTGGCTTATCAGCTTTAATAGAGTCCATGAGCTTGTGCATATTTTATGTGGCAAACATGACAGGTATTACCCTTTTTTTAAATTTTTTTTTTTTTTTACCACTGAAGAATATAAGCCCCTCCAGCTGCAGCAAGCTGGTCATTATGTAATGAGGTAGCCAGTTATTAGGGCACTTTTTCTAGCCCAATTCTCAGACTACGGAAGTAAGCAGTGTTGTTCTAGAAAGGGCTGTTTAGTCTCTCATGGGGTTGCTGGACTAGTGGTTAGTGACATGGCTGACAACCCAAACATGCATATGTTTTTGGATTAAACCTATTACAAAAATGTGTGCTGTAGTATGATGCATTGGGTGTTAAAGTGCAAAACACAGAACAATGTAGGGAAACAAGGAGAAATGAAAAAAAAAATATGTAGATGACTAAATGGCCTGAAGCACCTGTGTGGTAGGTCTGTGACTACAGCTTCCATTTTATCCTCCCCTGCTACGTCACCAATTGACCATTGCCACAAGACATTTATATGACATTTGTGATGTCGTGAGTTGAGCATGAATTTGGATAGGGTGAGGGAGATTTGCCTCACTCTCTAATCTGGGCCCAACAAGGTCTAGCAGCAAGACAGTGTTTGAGATAGCTAGTTAAAAGTCCAGATGTGGCAAAGGTGAGGACTTTTTCCTTGTCTCGGCATGCTGTTAACATTCTTGAAGGCCTGGACCCTGCATTTATGACCTTTTGAAATGATGTTTGTCTCTTCCGCCCAATCCTCTGAGACCAGGTTTGACATACTTAGCTTTGGTAGACCATTTCACTGAGGGGATTCCCCCTC
This sequence comes from Ariolimax columbianus, assembly GCA_036924085.1. NCBI lineage: Eukaryota > Metazoa > Mollusca > Gastropoda > Stylommatophora > Arionidae > Ariolimax > Ariolimax columbianus. The sequence continues at coordinate 85,059,908 of JAVGWX010000009.1, read as the reverse complement.
AGCTACCCACATATGATTCTACCTGCTATTTGAAGTGTCCGTTGGTGTGTTCGCTGCACATGTTGCAGCTGCTTGAAGCAACAACTGAAAGATTTATGGCAGATGATGATAAGGGTGGGTCAGCTATTTCCTCCTTGACCATCAAATATGTATGTGCTATTCCTTGGAGTCATTTACCAATGACTGGAAACTCCTGTCGAATCTGACGTGCTTAAACAGGTGTAGCCTGGACCATATTTTGAGAGTTACCTCTCCTCCACTAATCGAATTTAGCTCAGGGCAGTGATGCTAATGTTATACCTAGCCAGTTTCCCCGTGACCAGGTCGGTCCCCCATTCTGGCTTATCGGCCTTAATAGAGTCCGTGAGCTTGTGCATATTTTATGTGGCAAACATGACAGGTATTACCCTTTTTTTATTTCTATTTTTTTTTTACCACTGAAGAATATAAGCCCCTCCAGCTGCAGCAAGCTGGTCATTATGTAATGAGGTAGCCAGTTATTAGGGCACTTTTTCTAGCCCAATTCTCAGGCTACGGAAGTGAGCAGTGTTGTTCTAGAAAGAGCTATTTCCAGAAGTGCTGTCTCTCCTTGACCATCCAATATGCATGTGCTATTCCTTGGAGTCATTTACCAATGACTGGAAACTCCTGTTGCATCTGACATGCTTAAACATTTTCCCTGACCTCTGGGGTCTGTGTCTATCTGTAACAAGTATGATGCTATTCATGTGGGCCGAGACATCATGATTTTTCTAGCTAAGAATATTCATTAGAACAAATTTGTTGCAATCCTCAACAAATGCTGATACTTATACAGACAGGTCTCAGAATGACAATGGAAATGACCAAATATGCATACTACAAGGTGACATCACTGGGTTCATCATTTGTGATGAATAATCCTGCATGAGACATGCAACTAATGGGTGAAGTAGACCACCTTGAACCTAGAAATGGAAATATCTCATTTTATCAAAATGATTAGATTTTCCATCTTGTACATAATGACTCATATTCATTTCAAAGAATTGTTTGCATTTGGCATGTTGGTTTTTCATAATCTGTTTACCGTGTAATAATTTTCCTCCATTATTTTGCTGCAATGCAATGTGTGGTGCCATGTGACCTTTCAAAATATTATTTGCTGAGTGACTTTCATATAAATATTACAAGTTAATATGTCAATGTTTCAACTGCAGATGTGGGAGGAACTGAAAAATGGTAGTATATTACAGGATCCTGCAAGATTGGCACGATTTGTTCTGCTAACATTTGCTGTGAGTCATTTATTTTTAATTAATGATAGTCAGTAGGTAAAGAAAAAAAGAAATATCACAGAGGACAAGAGAAGGATTAATAATCAGTATAATTTTGTATTTTATTGATTGCTTGGGGATGAATACTGTCCTCTTATCAGGCACATCGACTGGGTTATGGATAATGGCCATTAAATATAGATGTTATCTGTCAATATGTATTAAACAGCCATGAACCAGAAGAAATGGCATGCATGCAAGCCAAATGGAGTCAATCCCTCCACCATGCAAATGCACACCACCATGCAAATGCACAATGGGCTAATCATCTATTTGTCCACACACTTGATTACAATTATACATATACATAAATATGGATGGTTTTAAAGATGACGAACATGCACAAATTACGGACTCCGATTTTGAAAATATTGACCATTATAGAAGTACCAGAATTCATCTCTGAATGCTTCATGGTGCATACCCTCAATGAAGAAGATAAGATAGTCAACATTGGCCATTATTTATACACTGAATGAAAAGAATTGAACAGATATTGTGTTAGAAATTTAAACTAGTAAGGCCTATGAAGTATGAGACTAAAGATAGGCCTAAAATAGGGTGCTATAGAGGATGTAGTCAAAGGGGTAATTTGGAGTCAGGGAAGTGTGAAATACATAGTAGAAAAGCAAACACTAAAATGATAAAGCAGAAGCAAAAAGAGGAAAACCAACAACATTACAAACTAAAATGTTTTTATGCAAATGTGAGAAGCATAGTGAATAAAAGAGAAGAATTGGAACTGTATGTAGAAGAAGAAAAACCAGATATAATAGGGTTAACAGAATCATGGACATATGAGGAGATTGCAGATAGTGAACTTGAAATTGAGGGATATACAATGTTAAGGAAAGATAGGATAATTGGAGACAAGACTAAGGGAGGTGGCGTTTTATTATACTGTATAAATTCTGTTAATATAACGATCAAAGATGATTTATCATGTGGTAACAAAAATGAAAGTGTATGGGGAGAAATAGAAAGTGGGGGTGAAAAAACAGTGATTGGAGTGTGCTATAGATGTCCATCAAGTCAAAAAGAGGAAGATGAGGAGCTGATTAGTAGTATAGCAAAGGCAAGTAAAGGGAAATTATTATTAATGGGAGATTTCAACTATCCAGAAATAAAATGGGATATGGCAGAAGCACTTGTAGAGTCAAAACCTTTTGTTACGTGCATAACTGACAATTTTTTAATTCAACATGTAGAAGCAGCCACCAGAGGCAAAAACATACTCGACCTAGTTTTTACCACAGAGGAAAATATGATTGAAAACGTTACCGTTGGGGAACTGTTTGGCTCAAGTGACCATCAAATCATCCGTTGGGATCTTATTGCAGGGAAAGAAGTAAACATAAACACACGAACATACGACTACTCTAAGGCAGATGTTAAGAGGATGAAAGAGGCAGCGAACCACATAATCTGGAAAGATATTATTGTAGGAACAGATGTTGAACAGGAGTGGGAAAGTTTTAAAACAGTTCTAGAAACGCTAAAAGAGGAATGTGTTCCATGTAGGGAGGTTAAACCCCAAGCGTAAAAAGTGGATAACTAGATTTGTAGTGAAATGTAGAAGAGCAAAAAATAAAGCATGGCAAAAATATATAGAGGCAGGTAAATCAAAAGAAACATATGTAAAATATTTGGACAAGCAGAACATATCTCAGAAAGCGAATAAAACAGCAAAAATAGACTTTGAAAAAAAACTTGCTCAGAGGATCAAGACTGACAGTAAAAGCTTCTTTTCTTATGTTAGAAATAAACAAAGAACGAAAGACAAAGTAGGCCCTCTCATAGACAGTACAGGGAAAATAATAAGTGAGAATAGGGAGGCTGCTAATCTGCTCAATCAGTACTTTGGCACAGTCTTCACAAAGGAGGACTGCTCCGAGATCCCAGAGCCTATAGATATTTTTCAAAGAGACATGGATACAGCGGGATTAAGATCAATCTGTATTACAGAGGAAATGGTTTTTAAAAAATTGGAGGGGTTGAAAGTGAATAAATGTCCAGGTCAAGATGGTATTCACCCAAAATTGCTGTATGAAATTAGAAACCAACTAGCAAAACCATTGGCTATATTATGTTCTCAATCACTTACAAAAGGGATTGTTCCACGGGATTGGAAAGATGCAGGAGTGATCCCCTTATTCAAAAAAGGCAACAAATCAGATCCGGCAAATTATAGACCGGTGAGTTTAACGAGCATAGTCTGTAAATTGTTAGAGTCAATAATCAAAGAAAACATTGTAATGCATTTAGAAAAATTTAATCTAATTAGAAATAGTCAGCATGGGTTTACTAGAGGGAGATCATGCTTAACAAATCTATTAGAATTCATGGAGGAGGTTACTAAAATCATAGATAAAGGGGAGCCAGTAGATGTTATTTATCTAGACTTTGCAAAGGCCTTTGATAGAGTACCTCATCAAAGATTATTTCGAAAGTTAAAATCACATGGAATAGGTGGCGAAGTTGCCAAATGGATTGAAAATTGGTTAACGGGAAGATGGCAGAGGGTGGGCATAAATAAGGAGTACTCTGAGTGGAGTGAAGTGAAAAGTGGTGTGCCACAGGGCTCGGTTTTGGGACCAATTTTGTTCTTGATATATATAAATGATTTGGACATTGATATGAGATCCATGATTGCAAAATTTGCTGATGACACAAAACTATGCAGTAGTGTCTCATCTAAAGCGGAAGTGGATATATTGATGTCGGATTTAGATAAAATTCGAGAATGGTCTGTAAGCTGGCAAATGGAGTTTAATGTAGATAAATGTACAGTCATCCACATGGGTAGATCCAATATGGAACATAATTACAGAATGGGAGAAAACAATATTAGAAAGATAGATAAGGAAAGGGACCTAGGGGTTATAATAGATCATACAGGAAAGGTGAGTGAGCAAGTTAAGGTAGCAGTGAAAAAGGCAAATGCAATGTTAGGTATGATAAAAAGAAATATTAAACATAGGAGCAAGGAAGTGATCGTCAAACTGTATAAAGCTTTAGTTAGACCTAGATTGGAGTACTGTGTACAGGTGTGGAGTCCTTATCATAGAGGGGACATAAACATGCTAGAAAGAATACAAAAAAGAGCGACAAAGATGATAGTGGGATTCCAGAATTACAGTTATGAGGAACGACTCCGAAAAACCGGCCTACAGTGTCTCGAAGAGAGAAGAATTCGTGGTGACTTAATACAGGTTTATAAGATGATCAGAGGAATCGATAAATTAGACTATAACAAGTTTTTTAAAATACAGCCACCTACAATAACACGAGGGCATAGCTACAAGCTGATTAAAGAGAGGTCCAGGTTAGATATTAGGAAATATTTTTTTAGTCAGAGAGTGGTGTCTGCTTGGAATGCATTGCCAGGGGAGGTAGTGGAGGCAGGGACAGTTAATGCATTTAAGAATAAACTGGATGCGCATAGATTTTAGAGCAAGGTGATGTAAATGTAACTGGTTGTATACAGACTCTGCAGGGTCTTCTAAACCAGTATAAAGATGTTAAGTTAAGTTATATCAACGAATATATTTATGAGGTGTTTGAAAAGACTGGGCTATTGTCATGAGGAAATTATCCTTCTTTCAGTTTTCAATGCCAGAGGGGAAAATGATACTTTGAATTACAATGAAGGACAACTCCTGAGATTCTGCAGCGTGCAAAACCTATCACAAGCCATACACATATACACTCAATGTGAACCAACAGGAATGAGAAACAAATCATTAATTATGCTGTCATGCGGATTATTAACATATGTGAGAAATGCCAGAGCCTGGATAGCGCCAGAAATCAGAAATGACCACAACATCATGACAATAAAGAGAACAATCGAATGAGTAACCCCACCAAAACAACATCCAAAATCAAGTAAAAAAACCAAGCACCAGAAAAAGGGAATCAATAATTATTTTAGGGATTCTTGCCCCACAGAGAAAAAGGGGACTGTGTGGCTATAACATCAGGTCATGGTAATGTGGTTAGTGGAGTGTCATTCATGGAATCTGTCTGACAGGCTGCGGGTCTACCTTGCTCTAAGAGAGCCAGATAACAGGTACTTATATCGACATCAGTAGCAAGTGCAAAGGAACCACTCAAGGATCTAGAAGCTTTCTGTATGGTTAAAATTCTCACCTTCAAAGCAGCAGAAGCATGCTGGGAAATCAGAGTCAAGAAGGTTATAAAGAAGACACCCTGATGGACAGAAGAAATCAAAATGATAATAAGGGAAAAAAAAAGGCATGCAAATAAATACATCAGGAAAAACAGAGAAATACAAATGTGTTTTGCTTTGTTTTGTACATTCTCGTACAAAGAATGTGAAATACTCAGAACAGAAGCATAGAATATGGTGCTAATAGCAAACCAAAATTTCTGGGTAGACTGGACATAGACATGCTAGAGAAAACCAGAAGCTGTTCTACAGAACATCTTGATCTTGATGATCCGTCCCTAGGCATATCTGCGGGTCCCAACTTCATCCCTAGCTAACCCTGTCTTGGGCCATGGAAAGTCCAGTGGGCTGTGAGCATTCCACCAGAGACATCTTATATGTTGATGCGAACAGCAATGGAGTCGGATCAACGCATTGAAGGTGTTCCCTTGGTCACTTTTTGCCTCGGGGATACCAGATTATTGTCGCCGTGTTCCATCGAGCATCATTTTATTGCAACAATGTGACCTGGCCATCTATGTTTTGCCTTGTCTGAATAGATTACCGCATCATTCACCAAGGACGATCATCCTTTGCACATGTTAACAGTTTTCCTGTCAAATTCATGTAAATATGAACCTCATTGTGACAAGAGGTGGTTTCTATTTGGGGCCAATTCTCTCATCCTCTCCATCACATAATAGTACATATTTGGCTACTTACAACTTCGATAATGACCCCAATCCTCTGCAGTGTGTCCCTGCTAATTGGCCTGATAGTTCTAACACTAGCAACGTGCTTAAATAAAGGCGCCCTACTCTCAGGACCAATGATTTGTCCATGATTACTAAACCAAAGGCACACCTTCAGACCAAACTTCAAATCTGAAAAGAGGTGTCTGGGGAAGAGAGGGATGACCATTAGGAGTTCAAAAACAAAAACCCAGGTGGTCTCAATTGATGAAAAGAGGTGTCACTTTATGTTGAATGAACAGCCTCTGGAACATGTCAAACAGCTCAGATACCTTGAAATTATAATAGACCAGAAGTAATCAAAGAAGAAGTGACTACTTGAAGAGCAGCAACTGGCAGACTTTTTCATGCGAAAGAAAGAGGATTCCTCCATGAAAGAGAAATAGTTAAAGAAGCTAAGATGTCTGTTTACTGCCCCACCTGTGTACCAGTGTTGGCTAACTGATGTAAATCATGGACAATGACCACAACCCAGGAAAGCCAACTGCAAGCCTGTAAGAAATGGGGTCCAAGTAATGAGAGACAAGATCAGACAAAACGGCGGGATCTAAAAACTCAGCTCTTGCGGACTCAAGTTCAGCAATCTCAACTTCAAAAGTTAGGCTGTCTGCAGAAGGAAAGAAGAGCAGCTACCATGACAGTAACGTGAAGCAACGATTAAAAAAATTCCAGACTACTCCACCCGCTCAAGATGACCCAGTCTGCTGAGATTACAACATAAGACTGTATATGAGACCCAGGACTAGACTGAAACCAGACCGAATGAAAGACAGCGGAAGAAATAGAATAGTCTGGTCCTCTTTCTGGCAAACCTCTATACCCCAGGTAGAAGAGGAGTGACTTTTCATATCTCCTGAGAAATATGACTTAATGGGATATATTATTGCTCACTGCGAACGTCAGAGCCATTGAAAATCTTTCTGTGCTAAGACCCAGATCTGCACTTTCAGCATAACACAAGAATGCACAAATAAAACTGCAGTGAAATGTACTAGTTGAGAGAGGTGACCAACATTATGATGAGGAGACATTAAATCAGGGTAGACGAATTAAGATAAAATGTTGGAAATAACTTATTTAACCCAAATATGACACAATTGTTATCAGTTGCAACTAAGAAACATGTCATATCTTTGTTTCTTTTGTCAAATTTAACATTGGCAAATATTGTAGGTTCATGTCATACTCATACAATTTCTTTCAGGACCTAAAGAAGTACCACTACTATTACTGGTTTGGCTTTCCGGCACTGAAGTTCCCTCAACAGAGCAGCTATATTGAACCTCCAGTTTTGTTGCAGCAGAAATTTTCTCCAGAGCAAGTAAGAGGGACAGATGAAACAAAATTACTTTTTTATTTGACAGATATAGTAGTTGTTGACAGATATAGTAGTTGTTGACAGATATAGTAGTTGTTGACAGATATAGTAGTTGTTGACAGATATAGTAGTTGTTGACAGATATAGTAGTTGTTGACAGATATAGTAGTTGTTGACAGATATAGTAGTTGTTGACAGATATAGTAGTTGTTTAGTTGTTGACAGATATAGTAGTTGTTGTTGTTTGCGAATGCCCACGTTGAGTAGGTTACTCGTTTGTGCGCCCTGAAAAGGATGTTAAGTGGCAGGTTTCAGTAGCTTTCCTCACATCCTGAGCATGCTGATAAAGGTGGACTGGGGTTCTCCATGCAGTTTTGCCATGATTGGCTTCATCTGTGTGTCACTCACTACTATGGGGATCATGTCGATCCCTCACCTTGTTAGCTGAGTTGCCATGAAAACAACCCGTTTCCAGACAGGGCTACTAGGAAGCCGAGGTGAGGGTCTTGGCCTGTATGTTTTGCCTGACTCTGACTAACCTGTCTGATTAGTATATTTTGCCTGACCAGATGTTAGTTTTTTTCCCCCCCATATATGGTGGAAGAGTACTGGATTCAACTCCCTTTATGAACATGCTCAAGTTGATCCAGCTGTAAATGGGTACCTTTCTTACTGTTAAAGAAGGCACGGCAATGAGAAAGATAACTGGTCACCTCACCACATAACAAGTTGAGGTCTAGTACAATGAAGGATCTAACATTTATCTCTGACATCTGTGTCTCAATGTAAGACATTTTATACACATATGAAACAATTTGTACAAGTTGTTGAAAACTAAAACTGTTAATTCAATAAGCATTTCTAACAATTCATTTCTTGAAGCAGACATTAAAATGGTGAACAGATAGTAGGAAAGCTAAGTGAATATTTTGTGTTACATGTTGGTGGAAAAGTAAAAGATAACGACATTCATTGTGGCAAACAGATTCTCTACTGTGGATATAATTAATTGTTGACTTGGCGCCTGCAGTATAAAATGTTTGCTCCATTGTTAGCACATACAGGTTAATCAAACAGTATAAGTGTTCAGGTGGAATGCAACATCGTCACTGTAAAATTTGCTAAAGGGTAAATAATTTTGATAAAATATTTATTTTTCTGAAATAAATTGTAAAAATAGATGTGAGGATAGTTATTTATTGAATCCTTTATTTTTTATGTCAGCTAAATGACCAAATATATTTTTCTGTATTATATTGTCAAAGCATAAGTGAATTTCATCACAGTAAATTAATTCATGAGAAAAATTGCTGACTACCCTGTGTGGGTCTCTAAGCACCTTACTATGGAAGGAAGAAAAGACCACTGCTGCTCCATGAATGTCATAAATAGCAACTAAAGAAATGTGTGCATGAGGCTAGCAATCACACTGTGTAAAAAAAATTGTAAAAAAACAGAAGATATGTCAAAGTGGTTCCCCATTTCATCAGGCGTCAGACAGGGTTATGTTTTGTCACCACTTCTCTTTGTCACTTATATGAATACAATCACACAAGAGGCAAATACAGAGCAGGAAAGTACCAACGAATTGCTCTTTGCAGACGACCAATGTCTGATCCACTCCAATAAATGAAACCTACAGAGTCATATTGACTCACTCCTTAGAAGAGGACACAACTGACTCTGCTGCCACATGTACACAAAAATGAAGATTGGCAACTCAGCCATGCGGACAAGCGCCCCAGACAGCAGAGCACATACTACAAAACTGCCCCGAATATGATATACAGAGAAAATCTCACTGGCCCACAGAAACAACACTGGAAGAGAAACTTTATGGACCTGTATGTGAACTACAAAAGACAGTGTAGTTTATACAAGAGACAACATTGCAGATATAGACAATATTTTAAAGCGAACGAAAGAGAGATATTGACTCACTCTACTTTAACTGTCAAAAGTACGATATGGATATCAATACATAAAAACAGAGGCAATGAATATAGAAAGGCACCACACTTGATATTCATGTGAATGAAACAAAAATAAAGCAGGTACAAAAATGTAGGTATTTGGGAGCTGTTTTTACTGAAGATGACAGACTCGACAAAGGCATAGAGACGAGAGTGCAGAGGGCAAACGATGTCACATATCAGCTGTCTCCACTACTAAAGCATCCCAAGATTTCCCTCCAAGCTAAAAAGCAGACGATAAATAGTATCTTCATCCCAACCCTGTGCTACCAGTGCCAGTCATGGGCATTGAATAAGGCCTAGGAACGAAAGTTAGCCACCTATGAAATACGGTGTCTACGAAAGATCACTAACAACACCAGAAGAGACAGAATCACAAATATGAGTATTCGGGAGAAGGTTGGAACAATTCCCTGCCTACAGTACATAGAGCAACAGAGAATGAATTGGTTTGACCATATTGTGAGAATGCAACAAGATCATACAGTTCATGCAACCTTCTACAGGAGAACATCAGGAAGAAGAGCTAGAGGTAGACCGAGGAAAAGGTGGATAGACAGCGTAAAAGGGACCTACCATAAAATGGGGAGAAATGTTACTCGAGCCACGAGAGAGGCGAAAGACAAATACATACCAAGACACTGGGCTACAACCCGGTAGAAAGTGAGATGACAAAAGAAAGAAGAAGAAATAAATTGCTACAGAAACAGGCCATGGACATCGAGGAAGAGAAAATGACCCTCCCCATCATGTTCCTGCCACTACCGCCATCCATGCATCACCTGGTTATGTCAAATTGGAAAGACATCATCTTCATTGCAAGCAGCCTGGGACTCAAAATGACTCATCATATTCATGGCCGGTTGGCAGGTCAGGCCCTTGTTGCCTGTGTGGTCTACCTACCTACTAGCTAAGACTCTAACATTCCTTGTGAGAAACATGCTCAATTTATACTGTAAACAGCTAATGATGAGCTTTATTGCACTTGTGAAAATGTAACTTGAATGCAAGAGTTGAAAGTGTATGAGGCAGCTTGTTTCATTGTTTGAAAACAAACATAACAATGACGAATATAGACTTCTTTAAAGAATTAATGAGAAACGTCCGACATCACATTTAATTTGTATTGCTGCCAGTCTTTAAATTTAGGAGTAAATTAATTTACGCTATTTTTATTCACAAAAAGTTGAAATGACATTTTAAAAAATAATAACAAAGTTAGCAGAATTAAAAAGAGGTGGATAAGGTGCAAAATCAGGCACTTAGGGTCATTACATGAGCAATGAAATCAACACCTATTGTGGAGATGGAAAAAATGGGAAGGATACAAGCACTAAGAGAGCGCAGAGACACAAAGGTATTAACACAGGCAGAAAAGTTCCACTGCATGTCGAGCCATCCAATGAAAGACAGATTTCAAAACTTAGCAATGGGAAGACTGAAAAGAAGTGGTTTTATGCAACAGGCGAAACGACTTCGCAGGCAAATTATGGATCTACCTGAAGTTGACATCCCCCTAAAGTCTGTGCCAGAACAAATCCCTTGGAGAGAGGAGCACGGACTATCAGTATGCATTCAAACAAAAGTGAAAGGAATATTAGACAAGGATGAACAGAACAGTGTGCAACGTAGGATAGTGATCCTCAATTTCCTGGATGAAGAATACCCACAAGACCTCTGGATCAGAGTATACACAGATGGGTCAGCACAGAATGCAGTAAAGAATGGTGGAGTGGGAGTGTACATAGAATACCCAAACAACATTAGGGATACAGTCAAAGTACCAACTAGGAAATTCTGTCATATATATGATGCAGAAATACAGGCAATCAAGGTGGCAACTGAGAAACTGTTGAACACCAATGTCGGTCCACAATCTGTAGTATTTCTTACAGATGCAGAATCAGCACTCCAAGCACTTAAATTTGAGAAACTGCCAGATCTACAGGCTCTACTGTCTGAACTGAGCAACCAGCGCAAGATTGTCATGCAGTGGATACCTTCTCATTGTGGAATACCAGGAAACGAGAGAGCAGATCAACTGGCAAAGGAGGGTGCTGCAGACGAGCAACCAGATGTGCCAGTTACATACCAACAGAAGATAAGGATGATCAAATTAATCAGAAAACCACCAACAGTAACACCAGACGATTACCATAACATGAACAGACAAGAGCAAACTGTTGTGTTGCGCTTTAGAACAGGACAGAACCAACTCCGCAGCCACATGTACACAAAAATGAAGATTGGCAACTCAGCCATGTGTACATGCGGACAGGCGCCCCAGACAGCAGAGCACATACTGCAAAACTGCCCCGAATATGATATACAGAGAAAATCTCACTGGCCCATAGAAACAACACTGGAAGAGAAACTTTATGGACCTGTGTGTGAACTACAAAAGACAGTGAAGTTTATACAAGAGACAACATTGCAGATATAGACAATTTTTTAAAGCAAACGAAAGAAGAAGAAGAAGCAGAATTATCTAATGACTATATAATTTTTATAAACTTGAAATATCTGCTTGCATGGGAACAGATGACAACATAAAGTACATAATTTTCTAGAAGAAGAAATTCATATAAATGGTTAACCAAATATCAGGTAGTGTGTAATACATTTGTTTGTACAGTCTATTTCTCTTGAGTGTTCACATAACTATTTTAATTTCAACAGCTGTCATCACTGATATCAGGTTATGACAGCTACCAAACCAGCAGACCCAGCTACAGTGCATATTTTGTTATTCGTGACAATGGAGGTAGCTATAGTTTCCATGATTTGACAGAACTGGAACAGTCCCTATCAAACCCACAGAATGTAAGTCATTTATCACAGTAAAGATCATAATCATCATTAATTTGATCATAATAATCACATTACATAGCCTAATGTCAGAAAAGTCAATGGACAAAAGGCCCTTGGGAAGGGAAACACGGAAAGATCTATTATGACCCACGATTGATTGAACAATAATGAGTTCTGAAGTAATGCAATACTGACAAGACAGACAGTTGTGGTCATTTGCACCGGGCATGACAGTGTATTTCCCGGGACAAGTTGAAAATGATGTTAGCAATTTTTTGTTTAATTATAATAAAATAAAATTCTTCTTTACATTAGCAAGTATTGCAGTGTTGCTGTTGTATTTTATGCCCTTCTACTCCATCAACTTTCAGATAATAATTGGTGCCTGTGACCCTAGTTCAGTTCAAGGTTATCCTGGCTGGCCAGTGAGAAACCTAGTCACCCTACTGACCTACAAGCTGTAAGTATTTAATAAATGAATCTGACCTAAACTTTCATTATCGCGTTATCAGTCTACATAACTTACAAAGTGTATTTGCAATTCTTTTTGTTTTGTAATTATTTATTTGTTGTCTCTAAATATACATTTTTGTTTGTTTGTTTCACATGACTTGGCACCAGCAGTGGCGAAGTTTGTTTCACATGACTTGACGCCAGCAGTGGTGAAGTGGCCTGTATTCCTCAACCTAAAAACCCCTCCAATATCCTAGCAATAATAATGCAGTGGCACAACAGTTTTGTTTTCCCACTTCCACAATGTTTGTAAAATGCTGGTTATGGCACCCTTTCCTGGTCAACTGAATGTATGGATGGGTTGATCTTTGTAATGGCTAGTCTGATACATAATTATGTTTGTTAACAATTCCCATATATTTTTGTGTATCCTGACAGCTGTGGTTGATGCATTGATTGTTCAGTTATTATGCACATATAAAACTGACAGATGTACATAATTTATATGTTCAACATATCAAGAACAAATGAACTCTAACTTGGTCAAGTTACTATTGAGCTGCCAAGAATATCAAAATTATATTGCTTTAACAGCTAACAGAGATCAAGGAAGGAGTAAGTTCCACACTGCAGACATCACAGAGGAGTTTAAATGTTTTGAATTGCTGAGAAGACAGTATATAGCTTGCAGGTTATTGGGAAGATATCCATTTTTGGTTTCAGGCACCAGAAAAGGAATAAAGTAGCTTCACAGACACAGCATAGAAATGAAATTAGGGGGTTGTGGACACCAAATAAATAAAACTGATTAACTGGCATTGTTTTAAACATAAGAGAGTTGTTTCAAAAGGTAGAGACATACAATTATGCTTTTTCGGTACCAGAAAAAGAAATAACACTTTTTTGGAGGCGACAGGCAATTTGACTTATGTTTAGCTAAATATGTTTTTGTTTGATGCAAATTATATGTAATGATGGCTGTGTACAAAATCACAGAGCTGGTCGACTGAAGGATGTGACTGTGTTGTGTGTCAGGGACAGGACACATGGTGGAGTTAGAGACTTTGGGAGTAGTCTCCTCATGAGCTTTGAGATTCCTGATCTTCAGGAGAAAGAGTTAGAAGGTAAAAGTTATTTTTTAGTCTATCAAAGATAATTTGAGGTGCATTACATAATCAGTTTATATCAATTTTCCCTCAGATATATTATTGTGTCATTCATTTATCATTCACTTGCATTTATGGTGCATTCTATTCCCTGACATTTTGTATATCATATACGTCCTTGAAACTGTCAAAACTTGCCACTACAGCACTGATGGATCTGGTTTTCTAATTCAACCACCACCCTTCTGGAAAATGCCTTTTCCCACAATTCTAACTAGAAGTCTTAGGTTCATTCCCAAGTTTAACATGCATGTTCATGTGTCCAACATTTAGAACAACCAACCATACTGAACTATGGATAATAAGAATAAATAATAAAAGACTATTTCTGTCTGTTACCTAGCCAACTTTCCCATGACCTGATTTCATACAATGCAAAGCTACATTTAGGAACCAGACCAACTTTGATTGAAATAACCAATACATTTGAATCTTGAAATAGTCTTTGTTTCTCGCTCATCTCGTTGCTTTCTACCAAGTTACACTTAGCTTTCAATGATGCCCTTGGTTCGGACCATGAGTGGGGTTATTTCTATGATCATGTCAAGATCCCTGTGATATCCCTGACACTGGCACAGATATTCACTCATTGTATTGATGATGATAAATATGATTACATTTTTTTGAAACAGCAGTCATTAAACATATGAAAGAAACTCCGCCATCCACCTCAATAGTTGTACTATGTATTTACATACATCTTCCACCTCTTGGATCAATATTAGGAAGCACATTTTAATAAGTTCAAATCTTGCCCAGGTTTGCATTTTTAAAGTTCTAACATAAAATGCCTGTTTGTGATTGAATGTGTAATAGTAGTATTTCCTATTATGAATGAAGATGATGACAGCATCAGATTAGGGTCTGCATAGGGTTGTACACTCCTATCCTGACTCTGCACATCCTACCACACGAGGACACTCGTGGGCAGCGTTGGTAATCAGGACATTCTACGTAGCAAACTTTCAGGTTTTCTGCCTAGCCATACGAACACCTTGTGTTACTGCAGAATGCCAGTCTAAGTGGTCCAACATGAGCGACTCCCAAACAGGCAACATTAATATGGAGATTGAATATATACACATCCCACAAATGATCAGGTCAAATTGATAAGAATGAGATAATCAAGCTGCTGTACTTCAAACTGCAAAGTCTTTGAAGATAAGTGTTAATATTTTTGATTCATGACCCTATTATTTCAACATTTGTATATGTGATCAGGAAGGAACCTGTGAACCATGACATTGATCATTATCTGCTATGTATTCTAACCTAGCTTTCATTTAACAGGTGTTCCAGAATGTGTTGGTTGGGAAAAGAATGAGAGGCAGAAGATGGGACCAAGAATGGTCAACTTGAGTAGTTCCATGGATCCAGTCAGGTAGGAGTTCTTCATTCATTTTTATATCCTCACAAAATGTAAGGCCATCATTGCAGCTGGCCCTTAACAGTAAGCCAGCCTGTGTCTGTAGGGCCACCATCAAAGCTGGTCCCTAACAGTTAGCCAGCCTGTACTGAATGGCCGCCACCACATCTGGCCCCTAAATGTTAGCCAGCTTGTCTGTAGGATCACCATCACAGCTGACCCCTAACAGTTAGCCAGTCTGTCTGTAGGGCCACCATCACAGCTGACCCCTAACAGCCAGCCTGTCTGTTGGGCCACCATCACAGTTAGCCAGTCTGTCTATAGGGCCACCATCACAGCTTGCCTTTATCAGTTAGCCAGCCTGTCTATAGGGCCACCATCACAGCTGGCCCCTACCATGTAGCCAACCTATGAAGTTGGTTATTAGTGGTGAGTACCAAATATGCACACCATTCCTGCCAGACATGTTTGTAATGGCAACTAATGTGTATGGTGCAAAGTGTTTCCAGACTCATATACAGGAAATTGAAATAGAAATTGATCACTGATGTACATGAAGTGTTTTGGTGCAGACTTTATCCTAGAGGACCAATTGCAGTGGTGTTACTATGGTCCTTAGGAGATGACAATAGACAAGATGATGAATGCTCAACTATTTACATATTGTCATTGCTTTGTATTACCAGGTTAGCAGAGTCAGCAGTGGACCTTAACTTGAAGCTGATGCGATGGCGACTTTTGCCCGACCTTGACCTAGATAAAATATCTTCAACCCGCTCTCTTGTTCTAGGATCTGGCACCTTAGGATGTAATGTGGCCAGACTTCTAATGGTTGGTAGTTAGTTATACTATAGCTGTGGCTCAGTTGTTTAGTTTGTGGACATCTTTACCCTATAGACTGGGACTAAAGTATTTAGTTTATGGACATCTTTACTCTATAGGGTTTGGGCTCAGGTGTTTAATTTAGCGACATCTTTACTGTATAGGCTGTGACTCAGTTTGTTTAGTTTGTAAACATCTTTATACTATAGGTAAGGTAAAGGGAGTTACATAGCAGACACTGTTTTGGAGGATGAAGTATAAGCACAGCTTGTGTGAGGTTGGGTGGCCAGTTCCCTTCCTCACTGCCTTTTCTTCCCTAACCATAAGCCAGGACCACTCCATAGCTGGGTCGACTATAGCGTACATGTAGCACAAGTTGAACCCGTACCTTTACTATGAAAAGCGAGAGCTCTACCACTACATTAATCAGATGTTATAGGCTGGTGCTCATATAATTAGTTTGTAGTCATTGTTACACCATAGGCACACCTTGTATAGTCTGTCTTTTAATTCGAGTGTGGAAAACAACCAAGGCCATTCATGTGAAACTGTCATTTATCATAGATGTATCCCGATATTATAGTTTGTGGTGTTGATATTGTGACATTTAGTTCCCTTTTCAAAAGTTACATTGATATCAATTTCAAAATGAGTTTGAAGTGTACATTTATGACTATGCACAAGGTTACCGTCTTACTATACCAGTTTTTCTGCAGGAAATTTAAGATGGGTCATTTATATTGCGATATCCATGACCCAGAGAAAAGAACACAATTGGCACTTGGTCAGGATAGATCATCCCTTTGCAGTGTGGGTGCATTAATTTCAAGCAAGGTAGGAAAAGGCAATTTGACGATTTCGACAGAGATGCCTTAAAACGGGAGATTTTTAAACTGTTGACAAAAAAATCAACTTGTTACTCTCTGGAAACTAAAATTAACATTGCAGTCCGACTGCAATATTGAAATTTCCAAAAGTACTCTTTGGAAAATTGTAAGAGCCGCCGGCTTTACATTCAGGAAAACTTCAGGCGCCAGGAATATTATATGTAAAAAGCCACATTTGATTGCTGCCAGAAGCAAATACCTGAGACAGATACATAAACGGGGTAGGCAAGGCTATAGTAATGTATACTTGGACGAATGTTGTTGGGTCAATGCTCACCACACCTATGGTAAAAAATGACAATCAGTTGATGGTGAACAGAAAAGACGAAGTCCATTCAGCAAAGTGCTGCGCATTAAGCTAATGTATGCCGCAAGCAGTGAAAAAGGACTTGTACATGACGCTGTGAACATATTTTCCTATCAAAAAGTACAGATGGTAGCACTTAAATGAATGGACACATTTTCAGGCACTGGAAGTCGAATGATCTGCTTCTAATTCTGGATAGACCATCATGCCTAGTAATGGATAATGCATCTTATCACAATGCAGTATCAGAGGAAGACAAAGCACCAACTGCATCAAATACAATAGCTCAAATTAGGACATGGTGTGCTAAGAAAAAATTGAATTTCGACAACACGTATTTAAAGCCCGAGTTGTTGCAGCTTGTGAGGAAAAAAAAGGTGTATCATATTGACAAAATCATTGAAGAGTATGGTCACACTTTTCTACCACCACCTGCATATCATGCACATCTAAACCTTTCAGAGCTTGTGTGGGCTAAAGTCAAAGGACAAGTTACCGAACAGAACAGGACATTTCTTCTTCTTCTTCTTCGTACGCAGTCAGACAGTAACCATTATTTTTTCGAAAAAAGCGGCGGTCATCCTGAGGCTGTCGACACTGCCATAGAGCTTGTCTTGCAGTTCCACTGGTGATGGCCACATCTGCTCTCTCTGATCCTCATATGTCGGGCAGTTCTGCAGCAGATGTTCAGCGGTCATTTTACCGGTACCGCACGGGCATTCGTCGGTACCACCTATCTTTAATTTGTTGAATAGGTGGTACCTCAGTCTATTGTGGCCAGTGCGAAGTCTGAAGACAACGACCTGCTCTCTTCGAACAGGACATTTAAAATGTATGATGTTGAAGTGCTGACACGTGAGTACATTTCAAAAATAGACATTCAGTTCTGGAAGTAGTGTGTTGAACATATGCTCCGGGAAGAAGAACAGCACTGGCAATGAGATGGATTACAATTTGTCCAGCCAGTAACAATTATCAACCAACCTCTTTGAATCAACAGATTTGGAATGATTAATATAATTTTTTGTGGATAAACTCATTAGCAGACTTAAATGAATTACTGTATGTTTATCAAAACAATTAAGTGTACATACAATGGCAACAAATACATTTCAATATTCAAATGTTTTAAGCAACATAAATTGATGTAACATTGGGGTCTAATAATGATCGAAGGACTACTAACTGTTGCATATTGGTGCCATTTTTGCGATTGTACATAAAAGGCAAAACAAAAAATCAATTGTTCTATCAAAACATAAAGGAAATACGCCTATGAACAAAATACGATGAAAAATTAAGCTGTGTACTGTAAAATCTTAATTTAATGCTATATCTTTGCAATGGTCTTAAAAGTTCAAAGGAATTCGCTGATGTGCAAAATTCTTAACATCTATGGACTAATTAATATAAATGTTTTAGTGTCATGGATATTACAAAGCTGCATGCGAAAAATCATTTGAATATGACATGCAGTTTTATAGGAAATTTCTTTGGAACTTGTTCATGAATTAAAAGACGGACTATAGTCATTGTTACACCATAGGCACACCTTGTAGTCATTGATACACCATAAGCACACCGTCCTCACATATATTTTAGACTATTGCTATGTTTCTCCAACATGCAAACACCCAAAATCACTGATTAACTAATAAACTTTACTTTACTTTACGAGAGTGAAGATCTGACTGCGCTCAACTCTGTATGTGAAAGATACAGTATGAGAATTAACACATCCAAAACAGAAACTATGAAGATAAGCAGATCGCCTGAAAACATAAACACTATGATTAATGAAAAAAAGAAGCTTCTCTACGGCGAGCTGAGAGACGGATGGCGCGAGAGAGGGCGCCCAAAGAAACGTTTTAAAGACGGTCTGAAGGACTCACTAAAAAGTTGCCAGATAGACTTCGACACCTGGGAATGTCTTGCGAAAAACAGATCTGACTGGAGAAGCGCAGTCAAATCGGGTGTAGCTGCCGGTGAAGATGACCGTGTTGTGAAAGCTCAGAACAGACGCGAGACGCGGAAATCCCGAGCAGCGGGAACACCATCCCCTTCTACAAACCTCGTGTGCCCGATATGTAGCAGATGTTTTCGTGCTCGCATTGGCCTGTTCAGCCACATGCGCACCCACACCCAACAGGGAAAACTGTGACAAGGATGATGTCGGCGGTCCTCATCGACAACGATGGACAGCTATTATTATTATTATGATAAATGGGACCAAAATCAAACAAATGCAGGAGTTCAAGTACTTGGGCAGTGTTTTCACACAGGACGGAGGTTTAGATAGAGAGATTGAGATCAGGTGTCCAAGCACTTGGCCAGTGTTTTCACACAGGACGGAGGTTTAGATAGAGAGATTGAGATCAAGTGTCAAAAAGCAAATGCGATTGCATACCCGCTGTCTCCATCATTGAAACACCTAAACATGTCCACAAAAAGAATGCAGATCAACAGTATATTCATGCCAATTATCTGTTACGAGTGCCAAACTTGGACTTCAACAAAAACTCTATAGAGAGGAAGATTACGACATGTGAGATGAGATGCCTCCAGAAAACAATCAACGTAACTAGGAGAGACAGAATGCGCAATGAAGATGTGAGAAGAATAGTTGAAGTGAGACCCGGTTCTCAATATATTGATGAAGCGAGAATCAATTGGTTCGGCCATCTAATGGGAATGCATCCTGACCAACTACCCCTGAGCCCCTATAACGTACGACATTTGGGTTTTTGCAGCCGTGGCAGACCGATAACTAGATGGATAGGAAATGTTGCAGATATTCTAAAACTTCATGGGAATACGTCTATTTCAGCGACGCATCTGACCCTGGACAGAAAACTAGGGCTCCCACGATGCCTCATGGCACAAGTGGATAAGATAAGACAAGACTAACAAACACAATGCCTTCTTGCTAATTTATATTTACAATCACAAATGGTTATGGTTAAGGGAGGACCTAGTGGTCTTGAGGTAAGGTGTTCGCCTCTGGTGCTGGAGGTCGCGGGTTCAAATCATGGTGGAGACCTGGATTTTTTTACATGGATCATTTGGTTGAAAATTTCGCCTGATCTCTGAGTAGTAGATCAGACACCTGTGTGTAGTGGCGCACATGTTAAAAATTCCTTGGCAGTTGGGAACCAAACAGAGTATGCTCAACAGCCGCTACCCAGGTAAAATTCAAGTTGAAAATATGCTCAAATTATTCTAGGGATCCTCGCCTCACAGAATATGTCGCAAAAAAGGGGACTGTGTGGCTATAACATCAGGTCTTTGTTATGTGGTTAGCAGAGTGGCATAGATGGTGCATGACAGTCTGCGGGTCTACCTTACTCTAATTTATGCTTTAACCACCACCAGTCTCAAAAATAGGCGATCGTATATTCCAGAGATATAACAGATATTGGGATTGACCTTACACGTCACTTGCGTATTTTTGCCTGCCAAGAAATATGAAACAAAGGAGGTCACACCTTTCCATGATGTTTGACAACACAAGTGGACTGAAAATAGATAGATAGGATCACAAATGGTAGGAAAACAAATAATGATATGTTAATGCCTTCCCTTTCAGAGCTGGGGCATACGGCATATCACCATGGTAGACAACTCTAAAGTATCATATTCTAACCCGGTTCGTCAGACCTTATTTACCTTTGAGCACTGTCTTGAAGGGGGACAACCCAAGGCACACGCTGCAGCTGCTTCACTCAGGACCATTTTTCCAGGGATGGTGAGTACTGCATTCACAGTACAATGTACATTAGCTGTAGGCCTGGAGTGTTACGGAACATTGCACAACTTCACTATATCACATCCATATTGCACATCTTCACTGTATCATATCCAGATTGCAGATCTTTACTGTATCATATCCAGATTGTAGATCTTCACAATATCATATTCGGATTGCAGATCTTCATAATATAAAATCAAGATTGCAGATTACTTTATCATATCCAGATTGCAGATCTTCATAATATCATATCAAGATTGCAGATTACTTTATCACATCCAGATTGCAGATCTTTACTGTATCATATCCAGATTGTAGATCTTCACAATATCATATCCGGATTGCAGATCTTCATAATATAAAATCAAGATTGCAGATTACTTTATCATATCGAGATTGCAGATCTTCATAATATCATATCAAGATTGCAGATTACTTTATCACATCCAGATTGCAGATCTTCATAATATCACATCAAGATTGCAGATTACTTTATCACATCCAGATTGCAGATCTTCACAATATCATACCCAGATTGCAGATCTTTACTGTATCACATCCAGATTACAGATCTTCACTATATCACATCCAGATTGCAGATCTTCACTATATCACATCCAGACTGCAGATCTTCATTGTCATCTGTTTCTCTTTTCTTAGTCATTCCTCCTCTACCCCTGGGAGTGTAGAGTTCTTATTATTCGTGCAGTTGAGTGGTCAGACAAACAGATGATTGTGTCTTTGTATCATGGAAGGACTTCCTCCTTTTGGCCCTCACAATATCACTATTAAGTACGAATTTTATTACCTTCAAAAGCATGCTGTTTAAGATTTTCAACTGCTAAGGTTTATTTTATATACACAGTTTATGATACCTCTCATATGATAACCACCTGATCTTGCCTCCCTTGAGACCTGGAGATGCTTCAAACTTGCAGGATTGACTGTTTTGTGATTTCATTCGTTCGTTTCTTGAGAGACTAGAACCTAACCTCTCAACTATAGCGATTTCGCCTTCCCCTGTCAGTTGTTTGCATTGTATATTTCATATTATTTGGCTAAACAGTAATGAACACAAACAATAGCTATTACATAGGATGACAACCTCAGAAAAAAATTTAACAACATAACCAGACATGTACTGGATCGGAGCCAATAGGCGAAGAGAAGCATGGGGAGGCCAAAGTATACCTGGAATCTCATGGGCAGAGCTTAAGAAGATAGCATAAAATAGAAATAATCCCAGGGCAGTGTTTCCTAACCGCCGGTTCATGGACAGGTGCCGGTTCAAAGAAAGTTCCTACTAACCTGTGAAAAAGTTAAGACGGCTAAACCCCTTAGCTGTGCAGATCACCTTGAAAAGATCTAAGCTGTGATTGACCAATATGGCTAAATTTCAACCACAAATGGTGTCAGCTACACAAATATTTGTACTGTTCAAACACAAGAGCTCATCTATATTTTGTGTTTGTTTATCATATTAAGGGAGCCGCGTAGCGCAGTGGTTAGCGCGCTGGCTTTGCATCTGAGTGGTCCTGGGTTCATTCCCCAGTTGAGGCGCTAATGTTTTTTTCAGACCGCAGTGGCTCCTGGGTCGACCCAGCCTTAAATGGGGTACCGGCTCAGTCCGGGAAGTAAAAGCGGCGAGGGAGAGGAGATGGCTACCGCCCTCATATAGCCGAGCCTTTGAAATGTGAGATCGCTAACACCTTACACCCCAACGGCAGTAATGCTATGGGATACTTTACTTTACTTTACTTATCATATTATGCAAAGTTATTTTTGGTAAATGACTATTTCTCATTTTAAAATAAATAATAGCTGTCTATCGTCGATGAGGACCGCCGACATCATCCTTGTCACAGATTTCCCTGTTGGGTGTGGGTGCGCATGTGGCTGAACAGGCCAATGCGAGCACGAAAACATCTGCTACATATCGGGCACACGAGGTTTGTAGAAGGGGATGGTGTTCCCACTGCTCGGGATTTTTGCGTCGCGCGTCTGCTCTGGGCTTTCACAACACGGTCGTTTTCACCGGCAGCTACACCCGATTTGACTGCGCTTCTCCAGTCAGATCTGTTTTTCGCAAGACATTCCCAGGTGTCGATGTCTATCTGGCAAATTTTTAGTGAGTCCTTCAGACCGTCTTTAAAACGTTTCTTTGGGCGCCCTCTCTCGCGCCATCCCTCTCTCAGCTCGCCGTAGAGAAGCTTCTTTGGGAGCCGCTCGTCTGACATACGGACGAGGTGTCCGGCCCATCCTAGTCGTGCTTTTTCTAGCAGTGCATGGATGCTGGGCATGTTGGCTCTCGAGAGAACCTCGATGTCAGTGACACGATCTTGCCATCGGATGTGGAATATTCGCCTCAGGCAACCTGTGTGGAAGTGGTTTAACCTCCTTGCATGTCCAGAGTATACTGTCCAGCTTTCGCAAGCGTATAGTAGGGTTGGAATGATGGTTGCACGATAGACTTTGAGTTTGGTCTTGACGCTGATGCCACGACATGCCCAGACCATCGAGCGCATTCTACCAAAGGCTGTGCTGGCCTTTGCTATTCTGCTTGCCACCTCATCGTCTAGGCTGACAGATCTCGACAGTGTGCTGCCCAGATATGTGAATTTGTCTACGGCATTCAACGTCTGCCCGCTGACTGTAGTCTCTGGTTTTGTGTACGGCATGCCTGGTGCTGGTTGGTACATGACCTCTGTTTTTTTGGCATTTATGGTCAGGCCAAAATTTTTGTATGGGGCAGAGAACTAGTCCATTCCAACCTGCATGTTCAGTTCTGAGTTGCTCATTAGAGCGCAGTCGTCAGCAAATACTATAATTTTGTAAAATTATATTATAAAGCAAATACACAAAATACTATATCAAAAATAGTTCTTATTTCAGTTTGAATGACCCGCGAAAAATGCTCCTATTTTTACTAGTCAGTGTAAAAAGTTTCAAATTTTCACTAACCCGCGTAAAAAGTTTCCTATTTTCCCTAGCCCGTGTAAAAAGTTTCATATTTTCACTAGTCCGCGTAAAAATTTTCCTATTTTCACTGGACCGCAGGTGTAAATAGGTTGGAAAACACTTTCTTAGAGTATTCATTGCATGATTATAATCCAATGGCAACCAGAAGGGTTCAGTTAAGTAAGACACAATATGTCCACACTTCGAGATCATTATTTTGTACATTGTTCTTGTATGGTTATTCTCATTGTTTTTAAAAATCCATAGAATCTCTGAGAAAGAATCAATTACTTTTTGCAATTGTCTATATATGGTGTTGTGTACCAACTGTTGTTGAACTTTTACTTTGTTATGTTGTTAATTTTATTGGTATTTTTGTGCAGATAATATCATACACAATTACATTGGCCAACTAATGCTTGCATAAGCTCTGAACTATAGCAGCTATGAAACATATATTTATAGAGGTAAAGCAAAGATGAGCTCAAAAGTGTGAGAGCTGTCTCAGAAATATTAGAACTGTGGTCAAGATGGCTCTAAACAAAAGTGTAAACTGTAGAGTGTGTAAGCTGTTTGTGATAATTTATAGATGTGCTCTGTAAAGTGTGTTAACTGTCTTAGAAATATTATTGATCAGTTCTATAAAAGTGTCAACTGTTTCTGATAAGTTACAGATCATCTCTATTAAGTGTGTGAGCTGTTTCTGACAACTTAACTTAACTTAACGTCTTTATACTGGCTTAGAAGACTCTGCAGAGTCTGTATACAACCAATTTCATTTACATTACCTTGCTCTAAAAGCTATGCGCATTCTATATATTCTTAAATGCATTAATTGTCCCTGCCTCCATTACTTCATGTGCATTCCACGCATTCACCACTCTCTGACTAAGAAAGTATTTCCTAATATCTAATCTGGACCTTGTTCTTGTAGGTGGTTGTATTTTAAAAAACTTATTGTAGTTTAATTTATCCGCTCCTTTGATTATCTTTTAAACCTGTATTAAGTAGCCTTGAATTTCTTCTTTCTAGACACTGAATGCCGGTTTGTCTGAGTCTTTCCTTATAACTGTAATTCTGGAATCTCACTATCAGCTTTGTCGCTCTTTTTTTGTATCATTTCAGCATGTTTATATTTCCTCAACGATAAGGACTTCACACCTGTACACAGTAATCCAATCTAGGTCTAATTAATGCTTTATACAGCTTGACTATCACATCCTTGCTCATATGTTTAATATTTCTTTTTATCATACCTAACATTGCATTTGCCTTTTTCACTGCTACCTGGACTTGCTCACTCACCTTACCTGAATGTTCTATTATAACCCCTAGGTCCTTTTCCTTTTCTAACTTTCTAATATTGGTCTCGCCCATTATGTAATTATGTTCCATATTGGATCTACCCATGTGGATTAAGCTCCATTTGACAGCTTACAGACCATTCTAGAATTTTATCAAAATCCAACCTCAATATATCCACTTCTGCTTTTGATAAGACACTACTGCATAGTTTTGTGTCATCAGTGAATTTTGCAACCTACGATCCTACATCAATGTCCAAATCGTTTATATATATCAAAACAAAATTTGTCCCAAAACTGAGCCCTGTGGCACTCCACTTTTTACTTCACACCACTCTGAGTACTCCTGATTTATGCCCACTCTCTGCAGAAGTTATAGATCAGCTCTATTAAGTGTGTCAACTGTTTCTGATAAGTTACAGATCAGCTCTATAAAGTGTCAGCTGTCTTTGAAATGTTATAGATCAGCTCTATAAAGTGTGTCAGCTGATTTTGAGCGCCATATCAATTTGAGAGTTAACTCCCCCATTCCAGCAATTTGCTAATGACTAATTTAAAATTAAACTCTTGCCAGAAATCAGAAGGTGTGAGCTTGTCTATTCCCATGCCAGGACACACAGTCACAGGTGAGTGCAGTCCAGATTCATGATCAGATTCCACATTAGAATACTAGTAGCAATTCTGTGGTGATTTAATTGTTATCAGTTTCCATTGTAGTTTTTTAAAACCTTGATGAAGCTTTGTAATAAGTTATTTTGAGTGTTTAAGTGCCACAGAGATTAGATAGCTTGTATTTTACTTCAAAGAGGTCAGGTTTTATCCCGTTGCCCTGGTGAAAGGTTATCTGAATTATGATTTGAAAAGGCAAGATGGAGAGGTAAGGAACCGGTCATGCAACTTACGCAATAGCAGGTAAAGGTAGTTCTATAGCAGACAATGTTGTTGGGGATAAAGTGGGGAAAGACTTCATTGTATGAAAAAGGTGAGGATGTTTAATGCTTCATTCTGGGGGCAGTGTCTCAATTGGTACTACATTTATTTTAAACAAAAATATATAATGGTAGTTGGTTTTGTTGTTGTAGGTCTATAAAAGAGTGCACCTTACACTTTATGTTACATTTTACCATTATTATACAACTTTCTGCACTTTCTTGCTTTATTAGCACAATAAAGATTATCCAGATAAAAATATGTGTACTGAGTTAAATCTCTGAGAACTTCTTCGACAATTAAACTTGAGGGATACTTTGTTTTGTCCATAAATGGTATTTAAGTAGAGTAATCAGCTGTTCAATAAGCTGAGGATAGGGACATCTGTTGAATGTGACGGACTGCCGAACATCTGCTTCAAAGGTGTCCAACATACGAAATGCGGAGAAGAAAGCACATATGGCCATCACCAGTTCCATTCCTGAACAAGATCTATGGAAATGTGAAAAACCAACGTCAGACTGACCACTACTATCTTGAGATATATTCAAGTTGAAGTCTGAAAACTGTCTAAAAGGAGGCAGAAGAGCCGGGAAGCCAAAAGGGACATTCATTCATATTGTTTTCTTAGGTTTTTGTTATTGCTATCCAGGCACTTGCTCGATGAATGCATTTGTTTTTCATTTAATTATCAGTCAAAAACTTTTGGGCTCTTTTTGAAGCACAGGTCTTTAACAAATTCACACCAAGGTATCAGATGTTGACCTGCCCATTATTGTTGACATTTTTGTGGCTTAAAGTATCCACAGCAAGTTCTTACCAGCACTTCTTAGTCACCTCTTGTGATATGCTTGGCAGGTTACAGTGTTACCATTACTTGCTCTATGTCGAGCCCCTGTAACACTCAAACAGTTTTTTCGCTTGGCTTGGTTTCGTTCGTTCTCAATCTCCTGCCACAAAACCCTGAAAGGGCTAAATAGCAGAATGTAGTCCAGAGAACGGAATGCGTTGTGTCGTAGTTTACAGCTTGACTGCGATATTTGCACCTTTCGGTCCAACACATCTGACTTCAGCAAGCATTTTTTGAGTACCGGGTTAGCATTTCCTCTTCAATCCCTTCTCCTTAGCCAGTCTGCCCTCCTGCAGCCTGTTATCCAGGATCACCGCATGAAGGTGTAAAAGGGTCTTGGCAGCTCTGGTTTGCTGGCCCTGACGCTAACAGTCAGCTATGGGTCACTGACCACTGCAGCTCATGCGCTGCTCCATCTTTTCATTAAATACTATCTTGTAATTTCATTTGTTCAGATTCAATACTTCAGCAGACTCAAGATCAAGTGAAACAGCTTGAAGAACTCATAGATTCCCATGATGCAATATTCCTATTGATGGACACGAGAGAAAGTCGATGGCTGCCATCTTTGATAGCTGCCTCCAAAAAGAAGGTAAAGAAGTTTTAGCATATTTGTGAATTCTTTCAATCTGAATACATTCATGCTAGCCAGGTCATGTCATCAGATCTTTCTCAAAAAGCATAATTCTTGCAACTGAAAGCTCAAAAACATGTTGACACTATAATATGTGCACTTATTAGAGCTAGACCTAAAATCAGATACAAAAATTAAATGAATATCCAGTTCACCCATTCTTAAAAAAGTTCTTATGTGGTGAACACATCAAGCCTAAAATGACAGAATGGGCAGTAAAAACAGAACACAATGAGTAAAGATCCAGCTGATGACCGCTGTTTGCAATTTCCTGACAAATTCAGAAAAGTTGAACACTGAGCTAGTGAAAAGGGTATCTTTTACTGAATTCTAACTTAAGAAGAGTTATATACATCATAGGTTCTTAAACTTCACTAGTCTAGAAAGAAATCAGAAGAAGACTAGCTATGGCAATGCAGAGACTGAATAGCCTGAAGAAATTAGGGCAGGGCACCAACAAAACGAAAACAGTAAAAGTCTTGAGAGCCTGCGTTTTTCCTGTGGCAGCTTATGGCTGTGAAGCATGGACGATTACCAAAACTTCTAGACAAAGAATTGAATCCTTCAAGTCAAAATGTTACAGAAAGATCCTCAAAATACCCTGGACAGAGAAAAGAACAAATGTAGACATTCGGCAAGAGTTGAGCGTAGAGGAGAACTGGTTTATCAACTCCATTTTGGCTAGAAAATGCAAATACTTTGGTCACATCAAGAGACACAACGGTCTTGAGAGGACGGTGATGGAAGGTATGGTGCCAGGCAAAAAAGGAAGGGGTACACCAAGAAGACGATGGCACCAAGATATCCAGGAGTGCCTGAGTATGACAGTGGCGGAAGCTGGTGTTTTGGCAAGGGAACGAGTTTCTTTCAGACAGACTGTGATGGGAGTGACGTTCTACAAAGGACATGCTACATGAAGAAGTCTAGAAACCATCCTGCTAATATATGTATTCATTCCTGCATCTACAGCAGAAACTCTGTGAATTCAAGTTCGCCGCACACTGATACATATCGTTTATATTTACTCTCATTTCAATAAAAGAAATGTTTTTAATATTTCAGGATTTGATGGTTGAAAATGTGATTATATATGCGAGGGGGCTTCCAATGAAAACCTTAAAAGTGGGATAAAAAGGAAAAAAACCATGCCTTTATATATTGTTAATATGGCTGCTAAGGATGTCAAGAATGTCCTGCACATGCCATTACGGTGCAGACGAACAGCATGATGTCATAATTGCAGTTAAAAGATGACTGCCTCACTAGTGATATGCATGAAAGAGGAACAGTGTTCTGTTATCTGTTTTTTGAGCAGCGAAAGAGTGAAACCTATAGAAATTCATCGGTGAATGAAGATCCAGTTCGGTGATGTACTGCTCACCTGCCCCACTCCGCTTGAAGCTGATTTGATTTCAAAGCTCTGCCGTCTGTGAATTGCTGATTCATCTTTTGCTTACTCAACTTTTCCTGTATCATCCAACAGGCGGCCATTAATAGACTTGAAAATGTTGCTCTTCTCCGTATCTTGTGTGCCCATAATGGGTGCCTGTGACGCCAGGATGTTGGCTCTTTCATTGTTCTGGATGTTGGCATGACCAGGACAGTATATCCACACCTGCATTAGCCAGCCCTTCTGTACCCTTTGAAGTAAGGATTGAATGTGTGGCATGACAACTGCCCTTGTTAAAGGGGTCTCAGATAGCCATCCCAGAGCTGAGGTCACTACTTCAGTCTCTATTTTCATGCTGGAGGTTGTTGTCCTGTATGCCCCACTCTGTTCAACCACAACCTGACCTCTCACTCTAGCAGATCAAGTACTAAATATAGAATGGAGATATCTGTTGATGCAGATCTACAGCCAGGATGTAATTCACTTAGTTATATGTCTTGTTTCTAAGCCATACAGTAGGACTTATTTTACATTAGCGTTGAAAATCATTCTGATTTCCCTGAGAGAATGACCCTGATTCTATATTGGACAAAGAGTTTTGAATGCAAACCTGGCTTTGTTAGTCTACTTATTTTGTCCTACTAATCTTGCCATACGGCATCGCAGAGAGGTGGGATGGGTAGATTTCCTGTTTTTGCCAAGTGGGAGGCTTGTGCTGTCATTAGGTGTAACTTCCTGAGAGTGTCAGAGACACCCTCGATCCATTGAGTTTCTGCCTCTTGCTTGTGGACTGGAGACCTGCATATGATATGCTCTTGATGCAGGCTGGTCATAATGCATTCTGACTTAATGACTAAACCACTTGATTTGTTGAGAGTCAATGTAGGCACTAACTGAGTTTAGTACCACTGTCTGCCTCAGCTTGGTCTTGCGAATTAGGTCACGGATTGTCTTTCCGGCTGCACATCTCACACAGGGGATCTCACAGCTTTGAATCTTACTCTGATGGGTTGCTAGTAAGGACAAAGATTGAGATTGGTAACACAATGTAGGAATAAATAGTGTATTTATCAGCCTCCTCTTAGTTGAAAGAAGCACTCTAGGGCGTTTCAAAATCAATGCAATTTCAAAGTGACCACTGTTTTCTATCTGAATTCTATGTGCAATCTCTCTGTTCACTCTGCCGTCACCAGTGAACATACTACCTAGGTATTTGAACTCCCGTACTTGCTTGATACCAATGTCATTGATGTAGAAACTTCTCTGCACTTGTTCACGAAAAGTCAACATAGTCTCTGTCTTGCCTGTGTTGATCTTCATATCATATTCGTTACAAGCGAAATGGAGAAAGTTCAGGTGGTGTAGGTCTTCTCTATTATGGTAAAAGATGACCTGATCATCAGCAAACAACAGTTCATTGAGGGACTCTTCATGGGGGTTAACCAACTGTGGTACTAATATCTTGTTTGTTCTTCCATCTTTGTCAATGTTACCAATTGTGTGTAGCCAGCTGTGAAAGAGCTAGAGCAAGCAAAGCAAGCCTAAAAAAGCTTGTACATTTTATCGTCAATGTTAAACATTAGAGAGCTGTGAAAAAAGTGAACTCTCAAATGTAGATAATGGCAGAATCAAATATGGAACATGGTTCAGTGCACAGATCAAATTTCCCCATTCTTATTTGATTGTTAGTTAAATTCATTATCAATAATACTTTTTACATACTTTTACTATTTTTCTAAAACATGTCTGCATTCTTGTATTTTATTACAGTTTAAACAAAATGTATTTTATATTTTCTTTCTGTGCTCAGATTGTCATCAATGCAGCATTGGGCTTCGACACGTTCCTGGTCTTGCGTCATGGGGTCAAGAATGATCAAATCCATGAGCTTAGAACATTCCTATCAGGCATTAACAGAATACCAGGAAGCCAGCTTGGCTGTTACTTCTGTAATGATGTTGTAGCTCCTGGCAATGTAAGCAGAGATTATTCAGTTTGAAGCAAAATAAATTGACCCCTTGAGTATTGTCACTAGAAGAGACATATTGAGAATGAAGAAATTGAACAGTGGAAATAACACAAAACATGGCATACTGAAAAACAGAATGAAATGGTGAGCAAACCTCCCTGACGCACATTCAAGATGGATGGATGGTTTTTGAAGATACTCTGCCAAGGAAGAAATTGAAAATGAAAAAGGCAGCATGTAGAAATGGTATATGAAAGAAAATTGCACCTCCCCATAAACAGGTCAAGTGATGATCAATGTGTCTACCTCCCCATGACAACTGTTGACATAAATGAACAGATTAAGTGAATATTAATGTGTCTACTTCCTGTGACATCTGATGACATAAATGAACAGATTAAGTAATGATCAATGTGCCTACCTCTCCATGATGTCTAATGACATAAGTGAACAGATTACATGAAGATCATTGACCATATCATTCCAAGTGAAGCAAAAGACAACCACTACAGCTAGACCCTTTGCAGGAAACCTGTATCTCAGTATTTACAGTGGTAGTTTCAAAAGCAATAATTTTATATCCTATTAAGAAATCAATTTATATTCCCCTCCCCAAAAAAGGCAACCTGAAGCTGTGCATGAACTATCGCGCTGATCAGCCACACTAGCAAGATACTCTTTCAAATCCTATTAAGAAGGATAGAGAAAAGGTTTGAATCTGAAATTCACGTAGTTCAGGCAGGTTTTAGGAAAGACCAGGGACCACATATTCAATATGAAGAATATCTACGAAAAATGTAGAGAGTTTAATGTAGATCTGTACACATGTTTCATTGATTACACCAAGGCTTTCGATACGGTAAAACATCAAAATCTGTGCAAAATCATCATGGAAATTGGGTTGGGAGCAACGTTCTATAAAGGACATGCTATATGATGATGATTAGGTTGCTAACTCCATGCACAACCATCTTAAATCTTGTTTTACAAAATGCATGAAAGGATACAGTGGGCTTCCCAAC
This sequence comes from Ariolimax columbianus, assembly GCA_036924085.1. Lineage (NCBI taxonomy): Eukaryota > Metazoa > Mollusca > Gastropoda > Stylommatophora > Arionidae > Ariolimax > Ariolimax columbianus. The sequence continues at coordinate 85,027,761 of JAVGWX010000009.1, read as the reverse complement.
CTAGGAACCACTAGATGATTTTGTCAATAACACTATTTTATATATATGTATATATAAATATATATATTTACTTACATACATGGGGAACTCACGCTAGTTCGGTCAAGCACTGACCAGGCACAATATACTGACCAAGACCACTATATCTCTTCCATGCAGCGTTCTCTGGAAACAGCTGTTTTTAAGGCAGTCTGGCTGATGAGATGTTGATCTACGTGATCCCCGTATTAATTAGTGTCCCGCAGAGGAAATCATGCATAGCACAATTGCCTGTAGGACAACGGTCCACCGCCATTAGCACGCTCGGGATGTGAGAAAATATACTACAACCTGTCACTTAATGCCATTTTCACGGCGCACAAAAAGAGTAAACCTACTCATTGTGGGCATTAAACAACAACAACTTACATACATACATAATGTAGTATCGGGGACCAATTATCTGAGTGGAAAGACTACATTCAAATTGTTAAATGCCACCAAGGAGGATTGTGCATGGAACTGGCAACCTAATTATATGAAGCAAAGTGCTACAGAAACTACTATGACAATAGCAGCATACTTTTTTTTAACAGACTGCCTGTTAGTAGGCTAACTGCTGCAGTAGCCTTGTGCTTATTTGAAACGGAAATGAAATGATGATACTTTTTTGGTTTCTTAATGCCATTGAGCTTCATTTTTTAAATCTATTCTCAAAGCTGTTATAGATAATATTGTTTTTGTCTTTGTCAGTGATCTTATTTGATCACTGCTGTCATAATATTACAGTCTACCAGGGATCGCACCCTAGACCAACAGTGTACTGTGACAAGACCTGGTATATCCATGATGGCGTCTGCATTGGCTGTGGAACTTCTCATTTCTGTGCTTCAGCATCCTTTAGGGTTAGTGTCACCTTTATTTGATATCATCTTTATAGTAGTCATTTTGTTTTGTTCAGGAAGTTGTACAGCTTAACACACTAGAAGATTAACTAAATCATAAAAATTAAAGTGCCAAATTTTCAGCAAACAGAAATTCTACAAAGCAGACCAAAAAGAAATAGAATAAGGTGTTGACCAGGCGTATGCAAGTCCTGTGGGTAAAGCCTAGGTGCTATTAGATCAAGTGATGTGAAGGACAGGTCCATCTGTAGGGGGAAGTAATATAAGGTAGCTAGAAGTGAAACTCAGCTCTTCCTCTTTGTATTATAACTTAGTTGAATTTATATCTAGAGCTGAAGATGCAGCACAGTGAATGAGCTGATCGCAGCCAGTGACTCGTAGCTAGCTGCTTGCATCAGGGTCAGTGAACCACAGCTGACCAAGACACTATTCTGCCTCAAAATGGCACTCCTAGAAACAGGCTACACTACTGTAGTCTGGCTAAGAGATTAGGGATCACAGATGGAAGGCAAACCCAGTACCCAAAAATGTTGAAACCAGATGTGTCAGGCTGAAAGGTGCAGATATCGCAGGCTCACTGTAAACTGTGAACAACAATTGATATCTTGTTTTCAGAGAGATTATTAAAATCATTGTTTAAAATTATTTTTGAGGGCAATTATGACTAGCAGAGAATCTGTAAGGACACCATCTTATCTCAGGTATTGTTTTTTGCTTTCCATAATGACTATTGCAGATGTTCTTTACACTTCATCCCCATCTTCAACGTTGTTTGAGAATCCCCATTGGGAAGTAACAATTAAATTTACCTCCATCTTTTAATTAGAAACAATGAAAATGTGGGGGGGGGGGGGGGGGGGGGGGAGGAGGATAAGACAGCTGCGTAATTTAAGACTAGATGCAGGTATGTGGGCAGGTAGAGAGCCATATAATTGATGAGGGGGAGGAAGGTGGCAAAGGGAGAGGAGAATTATGAGACTGATTGGTGTTAGAGGTGCAGGAACGTAAATTGTTTGGGTGTTCCGTTAACACCACAGTCTGAGAACCTATGAGCAAATCTGGTACATGTTCAACTGATATTAGTAACTGCTCTTGTTAACAGAGCCAACGCACCTGCGGAGACAAGCTCTGAGGATGACAATTTAGGCAGGGACCCTGGTTCTTCTCTTGGGATAGTGCCTCATCAGGTATGCTCTGGTTGTTGATTGTAAGAATCTTTGTTTGTGTTATGGCAGGTGACAATGAATGCTTAGGGAGAGGTTTCCAATGATGTGTATGTGAAGGAAGTGAGGCTCATTGTATATGCTTTGCAGGTTTTCAAGGTGCATGCACATTAACAAAATATACTACTCAATATATGACGTGTGCCATATTTATTTTTCTGTTGAGCTTGGGAAAAAAAATGCTTAAAATATTTGTCCCACAAATATAGTATCAAACATGCAGATATCTGTAAGGAAGATGAGCCTGTTACCTGGTAAAAATTGTGTTCAGAATGGCTGGAATCATGATAATGGCTTTCTATCATCATGGACTTTCCTAATATCTTTGAGGGAAATGCCATTGAAATAAAAGAAACTTATACTACACCTCCAGGTATATAATTGAGATAGATGTGTTTATTAGAAAGCAGCAGAAAGGTAGATGTGTTTATCAAGAGAGCAACACAAAGGTAGATGTGTTTATCAGAGAGTACTGCCATGATAGATTGTTTATCAGAGAACAATGCCAAGTTAGATGTGTTTATCAGAGAGCAGCACATAGGTAAATCGTTTTATCAGAGAGCAACACGGAGGTAGATTTGTTTATCAGAGAGCAACACAAAGGTAGATGTGTTTATTAGAGAGCAAGAATTATGTTAAATACGTTAGAAACCTATGACAGAGTAGTAAGGTTTCTAGAGCACTTGCCTCTCAAATTTAAGCAGTATGGATTTATTATGACTTTTACCTACAGATTCGTGGGTTCCTATCCCGCTTCCATCAGATATTGCCAGCTAGTCAAGCATTTCAGATGTGTACAGCTTGTTCCCGTACGGTGAGTGAAGATGAAAGTGTTGTGATTAATGGTGATTGGATCCCTACTTCATAATGTATTTTGAACATCCTTATCTCAGGATGACCGCTGCTTTTTTCGAAAAAATACAGGTTGACGTTTGACAGCGTACGAAGAAGAAGAAGAAGAACATCCTTATTTTCTTTGTTTTTCAAAGATACTCTGTTCAATCCTTGTTATCAACACACCATAGTCAGCCCGGCTGTAAATGTGTACTTAGTCTAGTATTAGGGAAAGAAAGGCATTGAGGGAGATCTAACTTCTGGTTATAAACTGGGAAGAGTAAAAACGTAACTGTAATATTTTTTTAAATGTAAGAAATTTATCCTGTTAATGTTACTTTTTGACTCCCCCCTCCTCTTCAAATATGTTGTGCATCTCTTAGGATGATTTTTTTACTCATCATACTCCCGGTATATGTTACATATCTTTAAGAAATGAAGAGCTCAAATTTTGAAGCTACATATTCTATTTACTAATTGTCAGCAAAATAAAAATAAGAGAAACAAATCTGAAGAGCCCCAAAACCACATCTCTGTGGAACCAGGAAGAAGTGAAATGGAAGAAGACATCTGCAAAATAGGGAAAGAAAATCTCACTTGTCAAACGGTTTATATTTTCATGTGTGTCAACTTGTGCCAGATTAAAACCTATACACTAGACCAAAATAGAGCAAAATAAAATGTACAAGAAGGAAAAATTCAGTATGAAACAAAGTGCACACCTGAATGTATATTTTGTGAGAGAGGTGAACACAGTTTTGGTCAAACACTGGGCATCAGTTGATTGGTCTAAATAAGTACATGTAAGTCTAACTACAAGACATACAAATGTGTCAAAAATATGAGCAATTAACAATTGATTTCTTGCAGCAGAAATAATCCCAATACTCAAGAATGGAAAACCAAAAGAAAACAAAACAAGCTACCACCCAATCAGCGTCCATAGTTGTCTGGGAAAAGCAATGGAAAGACTGGTGAACAATAGGATGCAAACTTTCCTTGAGAAAAAAAAAATCCTAGACGAGTGCCAGTCTGGCTATAAAAAATACAGAAGTACTGACGACTAGACCACTTTTCTGACCCAGCAAATCGAAGATGCCTTTCAGAGGAAATGCAAACTATTGGCCACTTTGTTTTGATCAGACTAAAGCTTTTGATAAAGTCTGGAAGAAAGGACTAATGCTAAAATTAGTGGGCTGCGGAATTAGGGGGAAAATGCTTGACTGGATCAAAGACTACCTCCACTCATGATGTGCGAGAGTCAGGCTGGAAGAACACAAGAGCAAAATGGTCAAACTACATGAGAGGGTTCCCCAGGGAGGATCACTATCCCCTACCTTGTTTATCTTCTTCATTAATGATGTGCCAAAACAGTTCAGACCACACATCCACTAGGCACTCTATGCGGACGACCTGGCCATTTGGACCCAGGCAGAAAACATTGGAACCGCAAAAGCAAGAATGCAGGAAGCAATTAATGCAGTAAAGAAATGGGCAGACTCATGGGGTGTCACAATAAACAAAAGCAAGACCCTCTCAACACTCTTCTCGCTCTCTACAAAGCCAGAGCAGGTCGACCTATATTTAGAAAACAGCCTACTTCCTAGAGAAGACAATCCTACATACCTAGGAATGAGATATCACAAAAGATTAACATCGGGCCCACACATAGAGTATACTCAAAAGAAGGCCACACTCAGACTAAGGCTGATGAAAAAAACTGGCAGGAACAAATTGGGGCGCAGATGCAAACACAGATAAGTCTACACTGGATATGTACATACGGCCAACACTGGAATACGGCATAGGTGCCTATGCAACATCTGCAAAGACTAACCTACAGAAATTAGATAGGGCACAGAATACCGGACTCAAGACTATTACTGGAGGTCCGAGAAGCACGCCAATCAGAGAACTCGAAGTGGTAGCAGGCCTCCAGTGCTTCGGTGAGCGCAAAGAAGGTAAAATACTAAACCTGACAGAAAAATACAAGCACATGAATAAACATCCAATGCAGGGAAAAGTCAATGAATTAACAAAAAAAACAAGCTTCAAACATCTATCAAAAGCCCTTACAGCCAGGAACAGTGACATCATATCAAAATGTCCAACAACATGGGAAATGATACAAGTATATGAAAATACAGACCAACAGCCCAACTTCGTGGTGGAAGCGAAAATACCAGGTATCGATAGAAAGGAGGAAGAATCAGACCATGCATTGAGAGAAAAAAAACCCTAAAGCAAATTGGAGACACCTATCCTCAACCCATGTGGACGCATGTCTACACAGATGGATCATCAGAGGAAGCACGGAGGAAAGAAGGGATGGGATTTGTCATACTTCTACAGGATGGAACTGTTATAAAAAAAGCAAGTTCTGCCGGGGAGCCCTCGACAAATCTAAGAATAGAGCAACAGGCAATAATTGAAGCAGTCAAACTGTTGAATGAAAAGGGGTTAAGGAATAACAGGATAGTGTTTTTGTGTGACTCATGGAAATTTTGTAGGCCACGCAAAGAGAACCACGAGATAGTATGGAAAGCAAACTGATATGCCAGCTAGAAAACTCTTAGACCACAATAAAATCACCCTCCAGTGGATTCCAGCTCACTGTGGCATACCTGGGAATGAATGGGCAGACAGACTGGCCAGGGAGGGAAGACAAAGAGAACAATTCAACCACACAGTGTCACTGCTAGAAGTCAAGGCACACATAAAAAAAAAGTATAAACAACAGTGGATAGAGAGAACAAACAGCAAATACCCACATGACCCAATCAATGGACTGAATAGGAAACAGTATACCACAATGTTCTGCCTCAGAACAGGTCATTGCAGACTAAATGCACACATGCATAAAATGGAAGCAGCACAGACTGCACAGTGTACATGTCAGAGAGGACACAGACTCCAGAACACATCCTGCAAACATGTCCACTGCACCAAGACTCCCGTGAGAAGACCTGGTCCGAGGAAAGAAACATACAAGACAAACTGTGGGGAACCATTGAGGACCTGCGACTGATGTGCCACTTCATGGAGACGGCCTATCTGGTGGCATAAAACGAGCATGCGAAACCGAACGCAAAGAAGATTTCTTGCAATGTTTAACCTAAGCAAGTCACATGTTGTCAGCTACCTATTGTTGATAGCTAATCGACCATAACCATTTTTCAGTTCTGTTAGAAATACATTATCAATAAGCACATTTTAAATTGATTTGATCTATTTAGGGTTCTTAATGGTTGAATATGCTATCCAAACAACTAAGATTTGAACATAAAAAAGAAAAGCATATTTACATAATTTGTGATATAAAAAAAAACAGCTTAGGAAATAAGGGCATTTACTGCAGGAAATACAAATAAAATATAGAAAGTGGTCAGTCACTTGTACGAAGTAGATAACTACAAGGGGCTTGTCATAAGTCTTTACCCTGACCATTAAGGAGTAGGAGGAGAAAGTTGAAATTTGACACAGTGCTTATTCCTTCTCAATTTAAAAATTAAAAAAATTTGTATGTGTTTGCCTCACTAGTTTCTACTGGCGAAGACACGCCTGTTCCACCCCAGACCGTAGTCAACTGGGCGATATTAAGATGTATAAACCAGTGCTTGGGTGTATGTGTGCATCTGTATATACCTATGCTAGGTTTGTGCGCTCTTAGATCAAGCCCAACCAAAGTACAATGGAAGGGTCTCACCCTGAGGGCGCGTTTGAAAGTTGTGCAAGAGTGTGATTGTAGGACAGAGTCTAAGAAGGAATGTAACCACCACCTGAGTTTATACATTTCTGCCATCTCTGCATGACCTTGGAAAGACCTTCAGAATAAAGTAACCTATTTTTCGAACTAAACCAGTTATCACAAGCCAGTATGACATCTTCGTCACAGTCAAAATGATTTCCTTTCAGCTGTTTTTTAAGTTTTGGGAAAAGAAAAAAGTCTGATGGAGGAAAATCCAGAGAATATGGTGGGTGTGAAAGAATTTCAATATTCAAATCGTTGGCTGTTTGCATCACAAGCCTCATTTTATGGGAGAGCGAGTTGTCTTGAAGCAAAAGCAGGATTTGAGTGCGCGCTATCCCTCTTTTTCTGGTCATAGTCTTTCTTAGTTTGGTATAGAGATCTGCATAATATTGCCCATTAACCGTGTTGCTATGAGGCAGGTAATCTTTTAATATGACACCTTTGATGTCCCAAAAAACAGCCAGCATCATTTTTCTTTCAGATTTCTGTGCCCTTGGCTTGACATGTGTTGGTGAGCCAGTGGTTTTCCACTGCATGCTGGAAATTTTGGGTTCTGGGTCATAATAGTGAACTCAAGTCTCATCTACTGTCACCATGGTTGGCAACGTGTTTTTCAACCGACACATTTTGAGCAACTGGCCACAGCAATCAACCCTCGTTTGTTTCTGTTCCCATGTCAGCAGACACGGAACCCAGTGGGCACACACTTTTCTCATGTTCAGTCTGTTGTATAAAATTATAAAAACTGTACTTTCATTCAGTTTTGCTGACCTAGATATCTCTACAATTGTCATTTTCCTATCCAGGTCAATGATTTTCTTCACTCTTGCAGCATATGCATTCTGAGGATGATCTTCCCGATCTTGGAAGATCAGCAACATGGGAACGGCCACACTTAAACTGCCTACACCAGTTTTTTACAGAATCATGCGAAGGACAGAATTCCCCAAACACTGGCTCCATTATCCCTGTGTATTTCTGTAGGTGTTTTTCCCTGCAACATCAAGAATTTCATTACAGTTCTGACCTCTGATTACCTCTATTGTTTTGACAAACCATTAGAGTAGCATATCCGGTCAATAAGGTGTGTTACGCCATGTACCATACCAGGTAAACCTCATACTTCTTAAGTCCAGTACAAATTAAATGAGCTACATATATGCCAAATTTAAACTTTCTCCTCCTACTCCTTCATAGTCAGGGTAAAGACTTATGACAAGCCCCTTGTCTGTGTTATCTTGTGCTCATATTTCTACGAAATATATTCTTATCTATTGTTTTGATATTTTCAGGTCATAGATAAGTATGAGAAGGATGGCTTTGACTTTTTGCTGAAGGTGTTTAATGAGCCAGGGTATCTAGAAGATCTAACAGGTCTCTCAGCAATGCATGATGCAACAGCTGAACTGGAGGTGAGGTCATTTAACTTTTTGCTGAAGGTGTTTAATGAGCCAGGGTATCTAGAAGATCTAACAGGTCTCTCAGCAATGCATGATGCAACAGCTGAACTTGAGGTGAGGTCATTTAACTTTTTGCTGAAGGTGTTTAATGAGCCAGGGTATCTAGAAGATCTAACAGGTCTCTCAGCAATGCATGATGCAACAGCTGAACTGGAGGTGAGGTCATTTAACTTTTTGCTGAAGGTGTTTAATGAGCCAGGGTATCTAGAAGATCTAACAGGTCTCTCAGCAATGCATGATGCAACAGCTGAACTTGAGGTGAGGTCATTTAACTTTTTGCTGAAGGTGTTTAATGAGCCAGGGTATCTAGAAGATCTAACAGGTCTCTCAGCAATGCATGATGCAACAGCTGAACTGGAGGTGAGGTCATTTAACTTTTTGCTGAAGGTGTTTAATGAGCCAGGGTATCTAGAAGATCTAACAGGTCTCTCAGCAATGCATGATGCAACAGCTGAACTGGAGGTGAGGTCATTTAACTTTTTGCTGAAGGTGTTTAATGAGCCAGGGTATCTAGAAGATCTAACAGGTCTCTCAGCAATGCATGATGCAACAGCTGAACTTGAGGTGAGGTCATTTAACTTTTTGCTGAAGGTGTTTAATGAGCCAGGGTATCTAGAAGATCTAACAGGTCTCTCAGCAATGCATGATGCAACAGCTGAACTGGAGGTGAGGTCATTTAACTTTTTGCTGAAGGTGTTTAATGAGCCAGGGTATCTAGAAGATCTAACAGGTCTCTCAGCAATGCATGATGCAACAGCTGAACTTGAGGTGAGGTCATTTAACTTTTTGCTGAAGGTGTTTAATGAGCCAGGGTATCTAGAAGATCTAACAGGTCTCTCAGCAATGCATGATGCAACAGCTGAACTTGAGGTGAGGTCATTTAACTTTTTGCTGAAGGTGTTTAATGAGCCAGGGTATCTAGAAGATCTAACAGGTCTCTCAGCAATGCATGATGCAACAGCTGAACTTGAGGTGAGGTCATTTAACTTTTTGCTGAAGGTGTTTAATGAGCCAGGGTATCTAGAAGATCTAACAGGTCTCTCAGCAATGCATGATGCAACAGCTGAACTTGAGGTGAGGTCATTTAACTTTTTGCTGAAGGTGTTTAATGAGCCAGGGTATCTAGAAGGTCTAACAGGTCTCTCAGCAATGCATGATGCAACAGCTGAACTGGAGGTGAGGTCATTTAACTTTTTGCTGAAGGTGTTTAATGAGCCAGGATATCTAGAAGATCTAACAGGTCTCTCAGCAATGCATGATGCAACAGCTGAACTGGAGGTGAGGTCATTTAACTTTTTGCTGAAGGTGTTTAATGAGCCAGGGTATCTAGAAGATCTAACAGGTCTCTCAGCAATGCATGATGCAACAGCTGAACTTGAGGTGAGGTCATTTAACTTTTTTGCTGAAGGTGTTTAATGAGCCAGGGTATCTAGAAGATCTAACAGGTCTCTCAGCAATGCATGATGCAACAGCTGAACTTGAGGTGAGGTCATTTAACTTTTTGCTGAAGGTGTTTAATGAGCCAGGGTATCTAGAAGATCTAACAGGTCTCTCAGCAATGCATGATGCAACAGCTGAACTTGAGGTGAGGTCATTTAACTTTTTGCTGAAGGTGTTTAATGAGCCAGGGTATCTAGAAGATCTAACAGGTCTCTCAGCAATGCATGATGCAACAGCTGAACTTGAGGTGAGGTCATTTAACTTTTTGCTGAAGGTGTTTAATGAGCCAGGGTATCTAGAAGATCTAACAGGTCTCTCAGCAATGCATGATGCAACAGCTGAACTGGAGGTGAGGTCATTTAACTTTTTGCTGAAGGTGTTTAATGAGCCAGGGTATCTAGAAGATCTAACAGGTCTCTCAGCAATGCAGGATGCAACAGCTGAACTGGAGGTGAGGTCATTTAACTTTTTGCTGAAGGTGTTTAATGAGCCAGGGTATCTAGAAGGTCTAACAGGTCTCTCAGCAATGCAGGATGCAACAGCTGAACTGGAGGTGAGGTCATTTAACTTTTTGCTGAAGGTGTTTAATGAGCCAGGATATCTAGAAGATCTAACAGGTCTCTCAGCAATGCATGATGCAACAGCTGAACTTGAGGTGAGGTCATTTAACTTTTTGCTGAAGGTGTTTAATGAGCCAGGGTATCTAGAAGATCTAACAGGTCTCTCAGTAATGCATGATGCAACAGCTGAACTTGAGGTGAGGTCATTTAACTTTTTGCTGAAGGTGTTTAATGAGCCAGGGTATCTAGAAGATCTAACAGGTCTCTCAGCAATGCATGATGCAACAGCTGAACTTGAGGTGAGGTCATTTAACTTTTTGCTGAAGGTGTTTAATGAGCCAGGGTATCTAGAAGATCTAACAGGTCTCTCAGCAATGCATGATGCAACAGCTGAACTTGAGGTGAGGTCATTAAATTTTTGCTGAAGGTGTTTAATGAGCCAGGGTATCTAGAAGATCTAACAGGTCTCTCAGCAATGCATGATGCAACAGCTGAACTTGAGGTGAGGTCATTTAACTTTTTGCTGAAGGTGTTTAATGAGCCAGGGTATCTAGAAGATCTAACAGGTCTCTCAGCAATGCATGATGCAACAGCTGAACTGGAGGTGAGGTCATTTAACTTTTTGCTGAAGGTGTTTAATGAGCCAGGGTATCTAGAAGATCTAACAGGTCTCTCAGCAATGCATGATGCAACAGCTGAACTGGAGGTGAGGTCATTTAACTTTTTGCTGAAGGTGTTTAATGAGCCAGGGTATCTAGAAGATCTAACAGGTCTCTCAGCAATGCATGATGCAACAGCTGAACTGGAGGTGAGGTCATTTAACTTTTTGCTGAAGGTGTTTAATGAGCCAGGGTATCTAGAAGATCTAACAGGTCTCTCAGCAATGCATGATGCAACAGCTGAACTTGAGGTGAGGTCATTTAACTTTTTGCTGAAGGTGTTTAATGAGCCAGGGTATCTAGAAGATCTAACAGGTCTCTCAGCAATGCATGATGCAACAGCTGAACTTGAGGTGAGGTCATTTAACTTTTTGCTGAAGGTGTTTAATGAGCCAGGGTATCTAGAAGATCTAACAGGTCTCTCAGCAATGCATGATGCAACAGCTGAACTTGAGGTGAGGTCATTTAACTTTTTGCTGAAGGTGTTTAATGAGCCAGGGTATCTAGAAGATCTAACAGGTCTCTCAGCAATGCATGATGCAACAGCTGAACTGGAGGTGAGGTCATTTAACTTTTTGCTGAAGGTGTTTAATGAGCCAGGGTATCTAGAAGATCTAACAGGTCTCTCAGCAATGCATGATGCAACAGCTGAACTGGAGGTGAGGTCATTTAACTTTTTGCTGAAGGTGTTTAATGAGCCAGGGTATCTTGAAGATCTAACAGGTCTCTCAGCAATGCATGATGCAACAGCTGAACTGGAGGTGAGGTCATTTAACTTTTTGCTGAAGGTGTTTAATGAGCCAGGGTATCTAGAAGATCTAACAGGTCTCTCAGCAATGCATGATGCAACAGCTGAACTGGAGGTGAGGTCATTTAACTTTTTGCTGAAGGTGTTTAATGAGCCAGGGTATCTAGAAGATCTAACAGGTCTCTCAGCAATGCATGATGCAACAGCTGAACTGGAGGTGAGGTCATTTAACTTTTTGCTGAAGGTGTTTAATGAGCCAGGGTATCTAGAAGATCTAACAGGTCTCTCAGCAATGCATGATGCAACAGCTGAACTTGAGGTGAGGTCATTTAACAAATTTATTTAATGATACAAAATGGTTTGGCAGCAGAACTAAAAGTATCCAACAATTAATTTGGAAATAAAAGCTTGGAAATGAGCTGTTCTATTCCTGTTTTAGACGAATATCTTTGTCTGCCAATTTTCTTCTTTTTTCATAGTGTTCGGTGCAAGCTTTCTTTGCTGATCAATTTGGTTCTGTTATGTTAATTAGAATTGACAACTTAAAAGTCCAGGTAGCCCCACATGTGCCCAGTCTCTTTTAGCAGATGGCAAAGGGTGTGAATGTTGATGGTTCTTGTTGCTCACTGGGATTCATCCTCACAGGAGCCGTCTCTTTTAGCAGATGGTAAAGGGTGTGGTTGGTTCTTGTTGCTTACTAGCTCTACATTGATTAATCCTCACATTGAGCCATATCCTGGTACACCCATGTCTGATTACAAACTCCAGCATGATGTGTTTTGTGGATCCATTGATTGCATTGCTAATTTTATGCATTTCACCAGACCTTCAGTGAGGACTTGTTCTGTCAACAAAATGTGTGTTCGTACTCTTGGTAATCAATATTCCTCATATGTCTTTGATATGCTTCAAGTACTGTAAACCCTGTATAGAGTCCTTGACATGCTGAGATCAGATGTGTTGGACTGAAAGGTGCAAATATTGCAGTCAAGTTGTAAATTATGACACAATGCATTCCGTGACTGCTAGAGCACATAAAGGGATTTGATGCAGACTTCCTGTGAGGGGCCATATATAGTGGTTGTTACATAAGAAAAAAAAAATTAGCAGTAATAGAAGTCTCTTTAAAAGTTATTTATGTTATTATAAAAATGTTGGTCAGTTGTGAAGAATAGGTAGCTATTGAATCTGGGCTACATTACACATTGATTAGTGCTATATAGATACATATTTGAATTCTACTGGAGTCCTATTTAGACCTTGTTATATGTCAGAATAGGGCCATTACCTTCCAACCAGGCTTATTGATATTAGGTGATTCAGAAAGACTGAAGATCTGTCCACCACCAATTTTTTCAAAAAATTAAGACTGTTAGCACACCCTGATGCAGCTCGTGATTAAGGCAAGCTAAATGAAGATGAATAAGAGAAAGCATAGGAAGCAACCTTAATAGAACGTTACCAGGCAAGCTTCGGAAGAGAAGAATGTGGAGACTGAAGAAAATCCAGTGGAGAAAAGTTGAAGAGGAAATCATAGCAACCAGAGTTTCAAGTTGATGGCCAAACACAGGACTGTTACATCCCTACATGGAACAGTAGTTACCTGAAACAAGTAGTAAGTTACCCAAAACAAGTAGTGCATTGCCTGAAATAAGTAGTATATTACCTGAAACTAGTAGTGAGTTACCTGGATCCAGTAGTGAGTTACCTTGATCCAATAGTGAGTTACCTGGATCGGTAGTGAGTTATCTGGAACCATTAGTGAGTTGCCTGAAACAAGTAGTGAGTTACATGGAAGCATTAGTGAGTTACCTGGAATAAGTAGTGAGTTACATGGAACCATTAGTGAGTTACCTGAGGGGAGTAGTGAACATTGACTGGTTGGTTGATTAATACTGGATGTAATAATAGTAATCATTAATGAAGATCCCAATTTCACACCTGTATGGCATTGGGAATATGGTGTTGTGAGGCCCATATTTTTCTTAACCATTGGCACACTCACTACGGGTGGAGTGGTCAACATCATTACTTTCCTAGATTATTCTGGTACAAAATTTTTGTAGGCTGTGCGGACCCTGGAAGCTGTTTTGCAATCAGGGAAAATCCTGCACTAACTGGGGGCCAAACCCCAATCGCCCAACTTGGTAATGGTCCACTTCGGTTCCAAACACTGAATGTGAAAAAAAGATAATGGTTGAATGCTGAAACATTTTCTTTCAGAATATTGGTTGTTTGTTGTGTTGCCATCCTAGATGTGATGAGAGGACTAAGTTTTACACATAAAAAAATAATGCATGTTTAACTGAAGTATTAAATTAGTATTTAACCTGGAAATCTAAACTGGCTCTGCTCTTGACATTTTGTAGGTGTGGGGTCTAAGTGATGATGATGATTTGAGCAGTGGACCAGGCAGTTTGGATGCCATGGAAACATAAAGGCTGATGTTTTACAATGCAGACTAGGTGATCAATGAATATATTATTGCACTGATCACTCCCTCTTTTGCATGAAGTTGATATGCATTTCTTTCTAATGATTAGACAGAAATTGCTGCGAACTAAAATGTGCTATGTGTTGGTAGACTTAGACTAGATAAAAATGCTAGTGGCTGTGAACAAACTTAAACCAATACATAGCCAACAACACCAGGATACATGGATTTCCAGTATGGATAAGTGGAACGTGGATATCTGACATTACATATTGTTTATTTGAGTGTATAACTATATCTGAAAATATGCTTTCTTTTATCTTTATAATAATTATTATGACATCCTAATTATTGACCTCTATTACATGTATTTATGCCTGATGTGCTGTAATGCCACACATGTGTATGCTCTTTGACTTTTCTTGATTTCTTTGACTTGAATAATGTTGAGTTTCTTCTCACCATCTTTGGGGAGTCAATAAATGACCCTAACTGGCACTCGTGCTCAAAAGCCATGTTTTTACAAGCTTATTTTAAGGAGTTACATTTTATACTTGGCTGCCGCTACTGATTTTAGATTAGCATATTTATTTATAAGGATAAACTCAAGTGTTATATGTAAAAATATGCAGAAATGAACGACCTATTGTATGAACAAAGGTAAACAACATATAACCAGTTTCAAATATTTATGAAAGATCCATGAAAATTTAAATAGGACAAATACAAATTTACAAAACAAAAACAATATTGTACTTTCCACAATGTTTAAATTCTTCAGCAACACATAAACATCAATTCAGGATCATTGTAGAGTATATCCATTTTCACAGAAGTTAAGAAAGTTTTATGTGTGTCTTATTTTAAATAAACATTCTGCATACATTTTGAAATTGATTGTCACAATTAGAAAAAATAATAATTTACAACCAAATATACACTTTCTGTTTTAGTATTTACATTTCATATTTAAAAAATAAAACTATATTGCTTCAACATTATCAGGTGCACTTGATCTTACATGTCTAATTTTGGATCTATCTCGATCTTCTACTTGTTATTGGGACATGATTTCTTATTCTAGTAAGTAGTAGCTTCTCTACTACATCTAGAACTAGTCACTAGGTCCATCTAGTGAAGATGCCTCAATGTCTTCAGTCTGACAATTACAATAATTTTGTGAATACTAATGAATACGAACTATCCCCACTCGTTTAATCATCATATTCTAATTCAGTCCATGAAAGAATAAGTGTCAATGCATGCTTGGCTGAGAATTTTTGCTTGCGATCATTTGTGTTTGAAGCCATTTCTTGTAACGAAAATGTGATGTTTACCAATGACTACTGACCACAGAACATACCAGTTTATTTCAAATGGACAATATTCCCACACAAGGTTTTCCAGAAATTGTGATGCTAACGTCTAGTGTTGATATGACTGGAAACAAATTTGGGCAAACTGTAACTTTGTATAAAAATAGTATTAAAGTGGCAATGGTTGTCTGGTTTCTCAGGGGGGAGTACCGGGAAAAGGAGACAGCCGCAATGGTTTCTGAGGGGGCACCTCGGATACTAAGAGTGAATATGGAATATTAAGTTTTAAAGAAAATATGTTATTTTATAACTCCCCTTAATTTTATTGTCCTCTTCTAGATTGCATAGATTGTCTTGTTCTTATCCAGTACTTCTAGTTTATTACTCCCTTTGAGTCATGTATCTGCACTCTGTGGGGCCGCTATAGTCAAGAGGTTAAGGCACTCGCTCCTAACAATGATGAGTGGAAACGGTGGGTGATCGAATCCCGCAAGTTTCAAGCGGCCCCTGGTCTCACGGGAGGTAAGACCAGAGTACCTGCATCCCGAGTTACCTCCAGTCATCTCGACCAATAGTCTTGCCACTGATCCGAGGTAATACGGGATGAGAGTGAGATTGATGACCAGCGCATATTCTTTCTCACTATAATCCTAAAACAGCGCACATCACATTATTAAAACAAAACCGTCTTATCTTGTGGCCATCATCGCTTCACAATGGGCAATAACTTTTATTATAACTTTACTCTGTATTTGGTCCTGAATACACAGCAAGAGGGCAGTAGTCTGTGACCATATTGGTAGCTAAAAATCTATCACTGGCTGTGCATATGATTTTAATCTGAAAGACAGTATTCTTAAGGTATTCAATTAGTTGTGATTTTTACAAATCTTTTCTTGTTGTTGGAAGTAGACTACTGACTGACTTGACTTACTTACCTCTCTTCTACCATGGGGTGTGGAGTCTTCTACCATAGAGTGTAGAGGTCTTCTTTTAATTTTCTTGTGACTTTTAGTTATGCAAGATGTGGTAACTGCCAACCCCATGCCCAACATTCCTTAGTTGCCTCTTACAACATCCCTAGCAGGTTACGGTGTCGCTATTCTGTGTTCCCCTTTCATATTCCAGTAATACACTGACATGTTTGAAGTTGGAATAAATAAAACACATCATGTTTTGACATGGCTAGAGCCACATGTTTGTTGAGTCACTGAGATATGATTTAATAAAAGTCATGTTTTGACATGGCTAGAGTCACATGTTTGTTGAGTCACTGAGATGTGACTTTATAAAACAGTCATGTTTTGACATGGCTAGAGCCACGTGTTTGTTGTCAGTATCTGAGTGTGACTTCATACTTGGAAAACTGGTATTCAAACAGACAGGTCATGCTTGCTATCTGGTTGCCAAAAGCTGTACGTAGAACATTCTGTAATTTGCAATGTTAACTTCTTGTGGCTTGCTAGGCCTGGGGGAAGGTAGATTGTACATTGGGTTGGAATTTCAAAATAAAAAACAAACTAATTTTGTAAGAATTTTGCCCGAACAGCCTCCTCCTATTGATTTTCAACTGTCAAGGGTACTATTATGTGTGCAGCATGTACACGGGATCTCCGTGTGCTTTGTTTAGTCAATCTCCAATATGATTAGACACTGGTCTCACCTCCCAGAGACCAGGGGGCGTTTGAAACTTGTGGGATTTGATACCTTATTGTTTTGCACTTTTGTTTCTTGAGTGGTCAGTGTGTTTACCTGTCAGCTATAGGGATTGGTATGAAAGAAAGTTTGGAGGACACTGCTGGTGACACATAACATGTGGCTATAATGAAACTTATTATAACTCATAATTTGAAGAAATTAAACATTTACTGCACATTTTGAATGCAAGGACTGTTTGTAATGTACGCTTTGAAACTTTGAAACTTTGAAACTGTACCAAAATACATGACATATTGACATTTTCTTGAATTAGAAACTTAGAAAATAAATAGATATAGATAGAAACTCGATCATCTCTCAGGTAGAAACTTAATTGCATCAGACATTGTAATCATTGGAGGACCCTGTCTGACAAGTATTTACTCTAATAACATCTTACATTCTATAAATTGGGTTTTGATTTCAGTTTATCTGTAACTCAATTTTCATTAAAATTTCCCTACATTGCTTAAATTATTCAGAATGTTTTTCAAAATATCGTTTGTGTTCTCAGAATTCAAATATTCAGTTGGTTCATTATTTTCTGTAATGTTCTAATTTTTTTTGGATCACCTATTAATAACATGGATTATCTTTCTGTTCCCCTTGGAATAAGGGGCACCAACAGATGCACCTATTTGTCAACTAAATTGAATATGTAGCCAATTTTTGTTTCTATTTTCATTTCTCAAAATGTTTAGTCATTTATAGTCTGTTTCTCTTTTAAAAAAAGGTAAAGGTAGTTACAAAATGAGACTACTATCAGGCTACAATATGTAAGGCTTTTTGTGCTCAATTCATTTTCTCACTGCCTTGTCTATCTTAATGATAAGTCTGGTACCCATATACAACTTGGTAAACTGGAATGCACTACAATGGGGCATAAAGACAGGCCCATTGCTGTAACAGGCAAGCAACTTAACCATTCTGCTGCTCAGCTAGGGTTGCCGATCCTAGGGTGCATGTCCTAGGATAATACTTCTAGGTACCGGTCTCCTAGTCAGGGAGACACATAGGTAAAAATAACATTATAGGCCTCTAATTTTCACTTCGGAGTGGAAAAACGTCTACTTTTAAACACAGCATGATGATAGTCTGTGAGCTGCATGTTTTCCACAGTCATATAATTCTCCCTGGCTGATTGAAGCAGTGGTCATAAATGGTATATCATTATTCTACATCATCATCAGGTTAGTCAGTCCGGAGACTGGTGTTAAAGTCATCTGATCAGGTCATGCAAATGTCCTCTGTTCTCAACAGATCTCTTTAGCACAGCATGTCTGTATCTCTATGTTCTTGTGATGTGCTTGTTACTCGGGTATCCTCTTCTTCTTTTCCCCTAAATTTTTCCTTCCATAATTTTAAATAGCAGATCTCCATGTTTCATATTGTGGCCAAGCCGGGACAATATACTTTTCTGTAAATTTGTCATCAGTTGTCTATGTGACGATACATTGTTAAGCACATACTCATTTTTCCTTTTTTTCTGTCCACCACTCTTTACATTCTGCCATAACACCACATCTGAATAGCTTCTATTGTCTTATTGTCTTTTCATCCTTTTATTTTTGTTAGGAGTCCTTGTTTCAGAGCCATAAAATGCTACAAGCCAGATATGCATGATGAATATGCAGCTCAATATTGATGTTACTTGATGTTGGAAGCTTTTGTTTCTCTTGGAATGCCTTGTTTGTTACTGTAATCCTAGTTCTGATTTTATCCTCACAATGGGTATCCTCTGTAATATTTTGTCCCAGATATGAAAACCTTTGCATTTGTTCTATGGTTTGTCCCCTGGTGCTGATATTTATTCTTTAGGTTTGTTTGACTATTACCATAGTTTTTGTTTTTCTGGCATTAATCTTTATACCAAATGCCATGGCTGTATTGTTCTACATAATATTATATAAATATATATTTCAATTGTATGTTTTAAATGCAAATCAAAATTTAATTGATTTTCCTAGTTGTTGACAGATTAATGATGTGGCACGTAACCTTGAATGTTATTCTCATGGTTGACTGTAGTGTAGGTTTAGTCTTAGTCAATCTGTATTTCTACAGGGGCAGATTCCCTTGTGCAAGTTCCAGCTTTTGCATGAGCTAAATGTAGCAAGGAGCAGGATTTCCTGTTTAGCGGGCTAGGCTGGAGCAGTCTATTACTACGCTGCGTTGGGACAGGTGCGGCGGAGAGTGGTTAACCGATGTGCGAGTCTGTCTTAATAGACGCAAACATTAGAGCAAAGTAGACCCGCAGCCTGTTAGGTGATATCTATGCTGCTCTTAACAAACCACCTAACCATGGCCGGTGTTATGCCATCTCACACAGCTAGTCACCTCTTTCGACATGCTCTCTGTGAGGCAGTGGTGCTGTTCTTGTCCTTGTCATACACACAGACCCCAGTGGACCACTCGGTTTAGTATTGATGATGAATTTGTGGCATTTACTATACATAAATACTCATTTTGTACCCACCAGTCTTCTTGCGTTGGCCACTTCTGCTAAATCATTTATTGTAATTAAAAAGAAAACCCACTCACACACACACACACACACACAGAGAGAGAGAGAGAAAGAGAGAGAGAGATTATTCTCATCACCATTCCTGGCTCAGTTTACTTTCAAATGGTTGTTGTTCAGTGTTTCTTCACACAATCACTTTATATCTAAATTGATGTGATCCCTGAAGTA
This sequence comes from Ariolimax columbianus, assembly GCA_036924085.1. NCBI lineage: Eukaryota > Metazoa > Mollusca > Gastropoda > Stylommatophora > Arionidae > Ariolimax > Ariolimax columbianus. The sequence continues at coordinate 85,008,062 of JAVGWX010000009.1, read as the reverse complement.
GTGAGCATCACACAGATAAAGCCAAGCATATCACAAGCTGGAGGACCGCGATCCACCTTCATCAGCACGCTTGGGAAGTGAGGAAAGCTACTACAATCCGCCACTTTACGCCTTTTTCAGGGCACATGAAATAGTAAACTTACTCATCATGAGCATCATCAGTCCCATAACCTAGAAAGTCATTGAGGCGTTATTGCAGTTTGTCATACCAGCTTCCGCCATACAAAAACAGTGTGTCTTGGACTGCTACACACCTGACAGAGCCCATCTCTCTCCAGGTGGCAGTTCATTATAGTTGTGTCTAAATTTCATACAACAAAGCTGACACTGTTTGCAGCTAGGGTGAAGGGAGCAATCACATGAAGTTCAGCCGTGTGAACTAGACCGTGAAATATGACATGTTTAAGCATAGTGCTTTTCATATAGCCAATGTCCATTCCAAGATAAAACAACGGAAGAAAACACACAAAACGAATGAATTAACCAGTCCAAATGGAAAACAACATTACGTTTCCGTGAAAACAATTGTAATCCGTCGACTAGTGTGAATTCCCGGCAAATCTATGGTCTGGCAGCATCTATAATAAACTAAATCAGCAGATCAATGTAGATCTGTAGCCAGTTACGGCACTATCTTTGCTGCTCTTCAACAACAACAACAATCTATATCATTATCATCACCATGCCCTCTTTTACTCAGTTCGGAGCATGAGGAGCCACCACTACAGTTGGTATCCTTGCAAGAAGCCTGGATAAAAACATTTATGTGCTCCTATAAAGGTGGTTTCTGTGGTATAATTGTTCATATGATGAGGTTGCTATCTCCATTTACAACCCACTTTAGTTACCTTTTGTGACACACTTAAACAGTTGCAGTGACCTTATTCTTTCCCTATCAGGAAAGGGACCAGAGACCTACAATTTATTCATATCTTTGATTCTAAAATGGTTTATCAATATACAACCAATGTGCACACTTTTTAAAATGAGCTTAATATACCAAGATATTAGGCATGTTTAAATGAAACTGGACCTACCTGCACCAAGTGAACATACGTATGATGCGCATGATGACATCACATCTGATGTAAACAGCACATACCAACTGTCAAGTTTGGAAAATTTCATTATCCTCTGATTCAGCAGACCGTTAAAAACATGGCGGGTGTGACATGGAATCCGTCTAGAGTTGATCAGCGAGCGGTGATTCGATTTCTAACCGCTGAAGGACATCAACCAGTTGATATTCACCGCAGAATGCAGGCAGTGTATGGTGACAAAAGTGTGTCAAAGACAACAGTGAAGGACTGAACAATGACGTTTAAAGAAGGACGTGAGTTAACGGAAGGTCTTCCGAGACCAGGACAAGCGCTTATTGTTGCATCAGAAGATGCCATTGCCAAAATTGATGCAGCAATTCGGGTGGACAGTCGCCGGAGCTTACGTTCGTCACACATTTGTCACCATACACCATACATTCTGCGATGAATGTCAACTAGTCGACATCCTTCAGCTGTTAGAAACCGAATCACTGCTTTACTGAGTTTTTGGTTTTCATTTTACTTGCACTGTTGTCATTTCACTTCTCTGTGTTGCAAAAAGTTTTTTTTCATCCAGTCTGAGGTGGCTCAACAGGGTTCATCTTCACTTGGATCAGTCAGCAGCTTCGTCTTCTCAGAATGTCAAATCCATGTCAAGTTTATACACATATTTGAACCTCAGCTGGGGTCAGCCGGCTGTTCCTTTGTCATCTGCCAAACTGTCCGTAGAGAATATCTTTGGGGATGTGACCATCTTCCATGCAATGAAAATGACCACTCCATCGTAGGCTTCGCTGCCTAAGGACAACCAGTGTGAGAATACACCTCTGTAATTGTCACTTTATCCCTCAATGTAATTGCAAGGATGAATCGCAGGCACCATAGATGAAAGGTACTTTTCTCTTGTTTTGCATAGGTTGTCCAAGTTTCACTGATGCACATGCATTGTAAACCATGGTCTTCATTTTAATTGAAAGTCTTTGGTTTTTCCATGTCACTTTCTGGCTCTTTGTTGAGGGAATACCATCTAGAACAATAAGAACAATTACAGCAGATAAACAATAAATAAGTGTGGCAGGGCAACGCAGAGGCTGAACAGGCTGAAGAAATTATGGCAGAGCACGAACAAAAAAGTGAAAGTCTTGAGAGCCTGTGTTTTTCCTGTGGCAGCATATTGCTGCGAATCACAAACAATTGTCTGTCCTGATCCTTGTTGTGTTAGATACATCCAGGTTAACATGAACAAGTTTAGCTCAGATACAGAATGAAACAGAAACAAAATTAAATGAAACCTTTGATACAACCTTGCATTGTACTACAGCCATGATGACCTTGGTTCTCCTTCACAAATATACCTTGAAATGTAAAAAGAGCCACTGTAAGCCACTACCAAAGAAATGTCAAGAGTGAACTCAATTCAGTATGTATAGCTTTGAACAAGGACAACCCATACTAATGAATATGTGCACGAGGTAAGATGGAACTTCTCTGCTAAAGTGAGATGTCAAGTTGTTGACAAGTGTAACATACATGATAACAACTTCAGTGCTAGAAGTGCTCGTTACTTTATATGTTGGGTGCCTAATTCAGACCTCATTAATCAGTGCAGCCCTGGTAATGGCTGTTATCTCAAACCATATATCACTGTTGTCTTACATCATGTATTGTTTATTATCGTCATTTGTTAGTTGTTTTAATTTTTCTTTGCCCCTGATGAAGTCCTTGTGGCTGTAACATGGGTTTTATTTTGCTTTTTGTTTTGTCTTAGTGTAGTCACTGAGCCATATATATTTTTATCAACTAATCAGTTGTGGCACCTGACTCTCAATCCTTGCTTCAGAACGTACTGATTGAGTGGCTATAATAATAATAGTTGTCCATCGCAAGCGAAGATGGCAACAGCATCAGACTGTTGCCTGCGAAATGTGTTCTCTGATGGCTATAAAAACCAATCCTGGAACGTCACACCCTGCCACATTTAGGGCACATGCGGGGAGCCGGTTGTGGAATCGTATTGTATTTTTGGGCAGTACGCTTTCCCTGAGTCTACGCAATGACTGTACTCTCTGCAATATGAGTATAATCGATGATACTAGGTCGCCAGGTCCAACGGTCTTGTGCAAGCATCTCCCAGGAGGTCACATCAATATTGAAGCTTTTCAGAGACACTTTCAAGGAGTCTCTGTAGCGTTTCTTCTGCCCTCCTGGTGAGCGTCTGCCTGTTTTGAGCTCACCAAATAACAGCTGCTTGGGTATGCACTCATCTGACTTGCGAACAACATGTCCCGTCTATCATAGCTGAGTCAATTTCAGAAGTGTATGGATGGTATTGCTAAGAATTTCATAGTTAAGAACATTGTCCTGCCACCTGATCCTGAGCAGCCTATGTAGACAGCTCAAGTGAAATCTATTAAGATGTCTGGCATGTCAGATATTCATTGTCCATGTCTCACAGGCATGCAGCAGAGTGGATAATACCACAACATGATACACTTTTATCTTGGTGATGACACTGATGCCTCGTCGGTTCCAGACATTTATTTGGAGCCTCCCAAACGCAAAGCTCGCCTCACTGACCTCATTGTTGATATTCGCCTCTCTAGTGAGGGTACTGCCCATGTATTAGTGGATGGCAGAAATCTAAGCCTGAAACCTTGAGGGTCTTGTGTGGTTTCACAGTCCTGGTCACGAGTTGGTTGATAGTAATAGGGTAGCAGACATCCCAACTTAAACAGCACCTACAATGTGGAGATTAGGTATGGGCACAGAGAATATTCACTATGGACAAAGGGGGCAAACTGAAATCAATTAAGGACTGGTTATTGCCCCTACAATGGGGAGATTAGGTATGGGCATGAAAGACATTCACTATGGACAAGGTGGAGGGGGGGGGGGGGGCGGGGGGAAACTGAAATTAATTAAGGACTGGTTATTGCCCCTACAATGGGGAAATTAGGTATGGGCACAGAGAATATTCACTATGGACAAAGGGGGCAAACTGAAATCAATCAAGGACTGGTTATTGCCCCTACAATGGGGAGATTAGGTATGGGCATGAAAGACATTCACTATGGACAAGGGGAGTAAACTGAAATCAATTAAGGACTGGCTATTGCCCCTACAATGGGGAGATTAGGTATGGGCATGAAAGACATTCACTATGGACAAGGGGAGTAAACTGAAATCAATTAAGGACTGGTTATTGCCCCTACAATGGGGAGATTAGGTATGGGCATGAAAGACATTCACTATGGACAAGGAGGGGGGGGGGGAGGAGAACTGAAATCAATCAAGGACTGGTTATTGCATCTACAATGGGGAGATTAGGTATGGGCATGAAAGACATTCACTATGGACAAGGGGGTGGGGGGTGGGGGTGGGGGGCAAACTGAAATAAATCAAGGACTGGTTATTGTCCCTACAATGGGGAGATTAGGTATGGGCATGAAAGACATTCACTATGGACAAGGGGAGTAAACTGAAATCAATTAAGGGCTGGTTATTGCCCCTACAATGGGGAGATTAGGTATGGGCATGAAAGACATTCACTATGGACAAGGGAGGTAAACTGAAATCAATTAAGGGCTGGTTATTGACCCTACAATGGGGAGATTAGGTATGGGCATGAAAGACATTCACTATGGACAAGGGAGGTAAACTGAAATCAATTAAGGACTGGTTATTGGAGGATTACACTGTAATAAATGAAATGGCACTAACAGATTGTAGGAATTTGAGATTAGATATGAGCTCAAAGGGAGGTGCAACAAAGAGGGTGAAGAATGAGCATGCCCAAGAAGCAGCATATCTGTATACCATAACAATGCCCCCAGTTATGATAAGACGGCAGTCAAGCCAGTTTATTCTAAAAACTAAATTTGTTTAATATTATTTTTGTTCACAGATCATAAATGTTTTTTTGTATAATATGACATGATGCAACAAAAGTAACTGACCAATTTGGCAATGTCACAGATAAAATTATGTTTAATGACAGGATATACCTGAAAATAATGAATGCAACATAATGTTTTCATCATGATGGTCAATTGTTGTAATTAAATGTAACTGTAATGAGAAAATTATGAGTTTTTGTGTACATAATTTACAAATTTAGAGCGAACAGCAAGTTACAAAAACAGTCAGCTTGAAGATCATGAGAAAAATTAAAGTTAGCAATTATGATGGAAGCAACAACCAGAACAGGAGGAAATTAGCAGGTATATGTAAAATACATAAGTCTAAGCAACTGGCAATCATGAAACAGCAGTCAGGTCAAACTGACAATGATAACTAGCAGTCATAAGACAACATGTCAGTCAGAGTAACTGGAAAATAATAGTTAATATTCATAAATGGAATATGTCAGTCTGAGCAAAATGAAAATGGCATTTGTCAGTTACAAGTGCTTATGGGGGGTGGTTAACTGATGTACGAGTCCATCTTAATAGACCCAGACACTAGAGCAAAGTAGACCTGCAGCCTGTTAGGCGCCATTTATGCTGCTCTAAACATATCACCTAACCATGGCTGGTGTTATGCCTTGTTACACAGTTAGTCACCTCTTACCCATGCTTTCTGTGAGGCAGCGGTGCTAATCTTGGCCTTGTCATACACAAAAACCCTGGCAGACCACTCCGAACAAACATCAGTCAGAGCAAGCAGAAAGTGACTTGAACAAAACATCAGTCAGAGCAAACAGAAAGTGACTTGAACAAAAAATTAGTCAAGAGCAAGCAAAAAGTGACAATTCTTGAATAGAACATCAGTCAAAGCAAGCAGAAAGCGACTTGAACAAAACATCAGTCAGAGCAAGCAGAAAGTGACTTGAACAAAACATCAGTCAGAGCAAGCAGAAAGTGACAATTCTTGAATAGAACATCAGTCAGAGCAAGCAGAAAGTGACTTGAACAAAACATCAGTCAGAGCAAACAGAAAGTGACTTGAACAAAAAATTAGTCAAGAGCAAGCAGAAAGTGACAATTCTTGAATAGAACATCAGTCAGAGCAAGCAGAAAGTGACTTGAACAAAACATCAGTCAGAGCAAGCAAAAAGTGACAATTCTTGAATAGAACATCAGTCAGAGCAAGCAGAAAGCGACTTGAACAAAACATCAGTCAGAGCAAGCAGAAAGTGACTTGAACAAAACATCAGTCAGAGCAAGCAGAAAACGACTTGAACAAAACATCAGTCAGAGCAAGCAGAAAGTGACTTGAACAAAACATCAGTTAAGAGCAAGCAGAAAGTGACAATTCTTGAACAAAATATCAGTCAGAGCAAGCAGAAAGTGACAATTCTTGAACAAAACATCAGTCAGAGCAAGCAGAAAGTCACAAGTCACACAACATATCAGTCTAAACCAAAGAAAGATGACAATTAGCAGTCATGAAATACAAGTCTGAGCTTTCTGATATATCAAATATTAAAAAAATGAGTTTGAGTTTGGGACCAAGAGCAACAATATTTCAGGACCAAAGCAAACAGAGTTATCCGTACTCTCCAAAAGGTTATTATATTTATTTCTATGTTGTGGTGTTTGTGTACCTTGGGATATCGTCTTACTGGGTGACAATGTGGTGTCCTCTTGAGTATCCTGGGATATTGTCTTACTGGGTGGCGGTGTGGTGTCCTCTTGAGTATCCTGGGATATTGTCTTACTGGGTGGCAGTGTGGTGTCCTCTTGAGTATCCTGGGATATCATCTTACTGGGTGGCAGTGTGGTGTCCTCTTGAGTATCCTGGAATAGTGTCTTACTGGGTGGCCGTGTGGTGTCCTCTTGCATATCCTGGGATAGTGTCTTACTGGGTGGGGGTGTGGTGTCCTCTTGAGTATCCTGGGATAGTGTCTTACTGGGTGGGGGTGTGGTGTCCTCTTGAGTATCCTGGGATATTGTCTTACTGGGTGGCAGTGTGGTGTCCTCTTAAGTATCCTGGGATAGTGTCTTACTGGCTGGCAGTGTGGTGTCCTCTTGAGTATCCTGGGATAGTGTCTTACTGTGGAGCAGTTCCTTTGTGTACTCTTTCAGACAAACTGTGATGGGAGCGACGTTCTATAAAGGATGGGCTACATGATGATGACCCTGGGATATCTTCTTTGTAGGTGTCAGTATGGTGTCCTCTGTGTTCCTTGGGATATCGTCTTTGTGGGTGGCAATTTTAGTTCCTTTGTGTACCCTAGGATATCTTCTGAGTGGTTGGTAGTATGGTGTCCTCTGTGTATCCTCTGAGTGGGTGGCAGTGTGGTGTCCTTTGTGTGCCCTAGGATATCTTCTGACTGGTTGGTAGTATGGTGTCCTCTGTGTATCCTCTGAGTGGGTGGCAGTGTGGTGTCCTTTGTGTATCCTCTGAGTGGGTGGCAGTGTGGTATCCTTTGTGTATTCTCTGAGTGGGTGGCAGTGTGGTGTCCTTTGTGTATCCTCTGAGTGGGTGGCAGTGTGGTGTCCTTTGTGTGTCCTCTGAGTGGGTGGCAGTGTGGTGTCCTTTGTGTGCCCTAGGATATCTTCTGAGTGGTTGGTAGTATGGTGTCCTCTGTGTATCCTCTGAGTGGGTGGCAGTGTGGTGTCCTTTGTGTATCCTCTGAGTGGGTGGCAGTGTGGTATCCTTTGTGTATTCTCTGAGTGGGTGGCAGTGTGGTGTCCTTTGTGTATCCTCTGAGTGGGTGGCAGTGTGGTGTCCTTTGTGTGTCCTCTGAGTGGGTGGCAGTGTGGTGTCCTTTGTGTGCCCTAGGATATCTTCTGAGTGGTTGGTAGTATGGTGTCCTCTGTGTATCCTCTGAGTGGGTGGCAGTGTGGTGTCCTTTGTGTATCCTCTGAGTGGGTGGCAGTGTGGTGTCCTTTGTGTATTCTCTGAGTGGGTGGCAGTGTGGTGTCCTTTGTGTATCCTCTGAGTGGGTGGCAGTGTGGTGTCATTTGTGTGCCCTAGGATATCTTCTGATTGGTTGGTAGTATGGTGTCCTCTGTGTATCCTCTGAGTGGGTGGCAGTGTGGTGTCCTTTGTGTGCCGTGCGATATCTTTTCAGTGAATGACAATGTCACAGAACCAGTAACCAAAGAGATATGTGCTGAGTCATTATTACTGTTTCTGATAAAAGAATAACCTTTCATCCACAATGAATAATAAAACTAGCCTAAACTGACAATGTCTGGAGCTCTGTTCTTCTAGGATATATCTTCCATTGACCTTCTCCACTCTTTATTTATGTGTCATCTATTCTCAAAGTGCTATATAACCAATGAGAAATCTGGTTTTCAGCTGTAATTTGAATTACCACTTATGAATTGATGATTTTGTATGTTTGCATCTGCCAGTTGCCTTGAACTTTTGAATGGAACAAATATGAGATGAAACATACCTGCTATGTCCTTAAAGTCAACAGTAATTGAAATTTAAGGCTGTGTATCGAAACTGAAACATTACTTACAGTTAATATCAACTGATTATCACCTGATAGATGAATTTACATTTGTAATCCATTTACACAGTGACTGCAGCCATAAACCATACTGTAAGCAGTCAAGAAGATGAAGCGGTCAACCACTACCTTTGAGATTGAACATCATTGTCAGATGCAACCTACCACCAATCCCTAAAATCACCAACACGTTTTATGGAGATATAAAACATTTGCAGAAACACTCCATATTGCACTGATTGGCACAGGGAAGACACAAGTGAAAACTTATTGGGGACCTGAAAAAGCAGACATCTAGATATTTTAGCATATGAAGGGGAACCATAGATCCACATGTTTGAAATGTGGTTGCCACTTAGCCTAAGAAATATTAAGTAATTGATTATGGTTGGAATCAAACATCTAAAATTATCAAATATAACAGACAAGAAATATTTCTGATGATTACCAATAATAATGATCTAAACGCATGTTTAGTGGTGCAAACTGGGAAACTATGGACGCGAGGCTGTAGGCAAACGAGGCAATGGCTCGCCTGGGGAGATGGGCTCTTCCAGGTCAGATGCAGATGTTGGCCTGCACTGGCTTGGAGAGGAGATAGGCTCCACCAAGAGACAACCGCCCAAGATTCACCCATGAAGAACAGCAATAGGGCCTTTTGAAGACCTCTTGGCAACTTTCAAAAGAAGGAAAATCGCTTGGTATGGTCACATATCGAGATCAAAAGGTCTTGCAAATACGATCCGCCACAGAAAGATGCAAGGCAGGCGACGAAGAGGCCGTCCCAAAAAGAGATAGGAGGACAACATAAAAGAATGGACCAATCTATGACCAGAAGAGGCACAGGCAGCGGCCGCTGACAGAGAAGGGTGGCATGGCATTGTGAGGATGTCTTCATGTGTGCCCCAACGACCTCACCGGTTACGGGATGACCTGATCTGACCCGCATTTCAGGAAATTAAAGATGAAATAAACAGATTATGGTCCCTCTAATAAACACAAGTTTTAAAGGAAACATCGAAGCAACAGAAATAAATAAATAAATAAATTTTGAAATATATGATAGTGAGTTTTAACTTTTTCAGGACCTGATTATCATTAGGTTTGGAACAAATTAGTTTTCAGTTTTGGAAATAAAAAACACTGCATGCCTTTCTATGTTACTACTTCACACCATAATAAGGATAAACATATTATTATTTATATTTTATATCACTGGGAAGGCAAATGGTTATAGAAAATGAACATATCAGTAATTGATTGATGATTGATTGTTTGGCAGAATAAATAGGTCTTAAAAACAAAACAATTTATGAAGCAGATAATTTATACGTCAAAATATTGTAATTTACCTAAATTTGTAAATTGTTTAAAGTATTGCCACTGTTGTTATACTATCTATTTTTTGGGCAATGTTATACACAAGAATCAGACGTCCTTCAAAACCCAGTTTATTTGATGCATTTATGTCAATAAATATTGAACATGTACATTTTTCTCAATGACTCCAGAATCAATAACAATATTAAATATGTATCGAAGTAGAAGCAGTGAACACACTTTGATTGAAATAAAAATGTCTGGCAACACCTAATGCCCTGTTTTGGTAACATTTTGTTAAAAAAATTATTCTAAAGTATCTGGTCACATAAAAACCTGAATCGCCCCTCCTGCAGAACAAAGAAACTTGTCAACTATAGTGGCTAAAGGTCTTGTAGGGTTTCGTTAAAGAACCACTACAGTGGCTATGGGTCTGAAAAGAGTTAATGACAATACACAGAATTAAGAAAAGGAGCAAGCATTCATGGGTGAGGCCTCATTCGAACTAGCTCACAAAAGATTGATGTAAATTAGGAAAGATGTCAGAGTACTATACTGCATATGAGGGGTAATAATAAAGTGTATATAGAGTATTCAATAGACATTTTTATCAGGATGAGATCCATTTCCCCTGTATTCTTTTTAAAAAGTTGCCATTCTTGCAGGAAATATGCATAAAATAACTTCAGGTGCTCTTGCTGTGGATATTTCAGTATCAATTTGTTTTATATGATTTTATTTCTAGTTCCATGTACAACCCTACTAAATCACCATTTAGGACGAGCTTTGCAAGGGGACAGTAGCCCTATTCCTTGCAACACAATATTTAACTTCATCCATCAAGTGAGTCTGCGTCAATACACACAGAGTTTTCTATACACATTTACAGATAAGTCAGAGATTCTCAAAACATTCTAACAGAGAGCCATACATGTTTGTGCACATAACTTTAGTCTATGTCCAGTTCACATAATTTCCAGCTAGATGATTTAAATCATGCACCTCTCTAGTTAACATAATGCCTAGGTGCAAGATTTTAACCCTACACCTGTTTGTATGTTTAGTTAACAATGTCCAGGTGAAAGATTTAAACCATACACTGGTCTGTTAACATAATATCCAGGTGAAAGATTAAATCTCTTTCCATTCTTAACACAAAAATATTTAAAAATAGTGTTAGTGTTTTGACATAGTAACCAGGAAAACGACTTTACTGGCATAGTAAATGTACACATTAAACAATTGGAGTGAGGAGCGATGGTCAGGTATATAAGTGTATTTACATAATGATTCACTACAAAAGTACTATAATGCTGATTTCCAACACACGTTAAAAGTCACAAAATGATAAAGTGAGAAGGAAATGTACACAGAACTGCTATCACACATCTTTTATAATTTTCCAGCAACATGTTTACCACTTATGCATCAACTTATGTACACGGACTCATCATATTGTAATCAAATTAAACAAAAATGTTTTCGCTCTAATATTGTTCTTAAGTCTTTTACAACATCTAAGCTTTCAAATGGCTAGATTGTTTCACATTTTAACTTCATTCTTCAAAACTCAATTTTCTACATATTACAACAGATAAATGATTAATGAATAAATGTTTTTAACTGAAAATGGCAGATATAAAGTTCTTCCATGATCATAGAACATCTTGGCTTGTGTAAGAGAAATGTCTAAAGACATTTTGATTCATTGTTTTGAGAAGTGCTGCATCCGGGGGTGTCAGGCGCGGTTTCTCTGAAGTGAAGTCCGAGTCGAAGTTGGAGCTGTCATTTATACTTTTCTGTACAGAGAAAGAAAAATTGTTTTTGTAGCTCACATGTATGCTTGACATTGATTAATATTAAAGAACACTTATTTATTTTAATTAATAATTGTCTTCAATTTCACTATCTTGCAATTAAGAAATATATTAAATATTAAGAAATATTGTTTTAGTCAGAGAGTGGTGAATGCTTGAAATGCATTGCCGCAGGAAGTAGTGGAGGTAAGTAAGGACAATTATTGTAATTAAGAATAGATTGGATGCACATAGCTTTTAGAGCACGGAAATGTAAATGAAACTGGTTATATACAGACTCTGCAGTCTTCTAAACCAGTATAAAGACGTTAAGTTAATTATGCTAAATGATGACAAATTTACAGATACAAAGAAGACAAATTAGCAATCCAAGATTAGTTTTCAATTGAAGCATAAGAACTTAATTTTCTTTTTAATCTACAGAGAAAGTTCAGGGTGGATGCAAATCTTATTTTGTAAGAAGATTTTAAGCAATTTATGATTTTAAAAAATTGTATGAAAATAAGTAAAGTAGTAAGTAGCTTATGGCACTGGACAGCCCCAGGTTGTTCCCTTCTAGAATTCCTATTGCGAAGCATCTCAAAAGCTCTTGCATTGGTTGTTTTTATTTTTATCTTACTGATTTAAACAATAATGATGCTAACCACACAGGGAATCAGTTCTATTGTAACGAAAGGATTTAAAAGACAGATATGCTTGTCTACGATGATCTCTGTGGTCATCATATTCTCAAAATACAAAAGTTGTAAGAGTTTACTACCAGCTGCCACTTGTCCATATCTAGTCTCCTTTAAGTCCCACATGAAGCACAGAACCACTACTGCTCCTGATCACTAACAGGAAGCCTGTAGCAAACCACTTTAGATTATCTATAAGTATTGGTTTCTGTGGAACTATGTTTGACATGTTAAGGTTGCTAGCCTCATGCACAGCCCTCTTATGTCTGCTATTAACAATACACTTTGACAATGATATTAAATTTGTTTTTTCCTCCCCAAGTACCACTTGGTTGTAGTTGTTCTCTCAATAAACATTTTTTCAGAAGTGTAAATTATCACTGGCCATGTTTTTCTAGTATTGAAACATTAATCAAAGTGAGGAAATGTAAAAAATGCTAAAAAACTGTAAACATCAGCACGAAAGAAATAATTGAACACTTACAATCTTGGGTCTGAAAGGTGGGAGTATTTGTCTAGCCACAAGTTTTTCCCAGTCAAAGTTGCGGAAGAATGGTTGAGAGTTGATTGGTCCAGCTGGACATGTAGGCATTCCTAATCTTTCAGTGGGGTTCCTCTCAAACAGCTGTAGGTGATGGACAATTCATGTACTCAGTTTCCATACTGGTAAATGTGACAGGGACTATTTAAACAGCATCCTTAGTTTTGAAAGTAGATCTCAGTAATTTAACTACATCATAAACAGCATCTTTAGTTTTTAAAGTAGATCTCAGTAATTTAACTACATCATAAAAAGCATCCTTAGTTTTTAAAGTAGATCTTAGTAATTTAACTACATCATAAAAAGCATCCTTAGTTTTTAAAGTAGATCTCAGTAATTTAACTACATCATTAACAGTATCAATTACAATAAAAATCATTTACATAGCTGGATTCTGGCATTAGGGTCAGCGAACCAGAGCTCTATTCAGCCCCAAAGTGGTGGCTCTGGAAACAGGTTGCACTATCATAGTCTGGCTAAAAGAATAGAGATTGCAGAGGGAAGGCAAACCTAGTACCAACAAAAAAAAACAGCCGAAATCGGATGCATTAGGCCGAAAGGGGCAGATATCGCAGCCTATCTGTATGTAAATTACGATACAACGTCACAATGTTATTTTCAGGATGAACGATGAAAAAGAAGAATTTACCTATATAAATAAATCGGGATAATTTTTTACATAAATTAGTATCACTGAATCTGTCAACCAGTCAATCAGTCTGTCTTTTATTTATTGTCTTTCATGACTTTGAAAGTGTAGGTCAGTGTCACATGCTCCCCAGAGTTTTCTTGTTTCTGCCGTTTTACCAATAAAGGAATATCAATAAATAATTAAATTATCAATTCAATAAATTAATTAATAAGTCATCAATTCAATATTATAAATTAGTCAGTCACTCATTTGCAAAATTAAATCACTTAATGAGTTACTAAACTCAATAAATTAATTAACCAATTAATGAATCACTCATTAATTCAATAATTCAATTAAGAAATAGGTTAAATCAGAGCTTCTCACTCAGATGATAGACCCGCCTGTAGCATTTTAGCTCAAAGGATTACATTTTTCTTCGTAGAGTTTGTGTGGTTTTCCACGTCTTGAATCCGTATATTGTCATTTGGAAGATGTGTCTGTGCTCGGAAAACATATAACATACAACAGAAATGAGAGTGAAGTAATAAGCATTCCTTGTTAACAGACTCATTGCCTCAAAGTTTCCACATATCCCTTTCCGACCATGTTCCTTAATTGAAACTACCACTGTTCATTGTTTGTCTGCCAATGACACGAGTATTTAAGGCCTGTATAGTCTGTACTTGATGGCAGAAAAGTTTGGAAGTACGAGGCATATTCAAATGAAACCGGACCAAACTGCAACAAGTGAACATACGTACAATGCACATGATGACGTCACTTCTGGTGTAAACAGCACATTCCAACCGTCAAGTTTACAAAATTTCATTATCCTCCGCCTCGCAGTTTCCTCGGCAGATCGTTGAAAACATGGCGAGTGTGATACGGAATCTGTCAAGAATTCATCAGCGAGCGGTAATTCGGTTTCTAACAGCTGAAGGATGACTACCAGTTGACATTCATTGCAGAATGCAGGCGGTGTATGGTGATAGAAGTGTGTAGAAAACAACACTGAAGAACTGGACAACGATTTTTAAAGAAAGAAAACATGAGTTTACGCAACAATATGCACCTGACCTGGTCTCAGAAGATCTTTCGTTAACTCACACCCTTCTTTAAACATTGTTGTCCAGTTCTTCACTGTTGTCTTCTACACACTGCCTACATTATGAGATGAATGTCAACTGATCAACTCTGGATGGATTCCGTATCACACCTGCCATGTTTTCAATGGTGTGCTGAGGAAACTATGAGTCGGAAGATAATGAAATTTTGCAAACTTGATGATTGGTATGTGCTGTTTACACCAAAAGTGAGAACATCATGTGCATCATACGTATGTTCACTTGTTGATCACGCCTCATAATTAAGTCTATAAATATTTTTGGATCAAACTCAGATAATTATATTCCAGAGTTGCAATGTAGAATGATGAAAGGCTTGGGTAGTTGTGACACTTTTTTTTGGGGTGTCCTGCTGATGTAGTATCTTAGCTTATCTCTCTCTTATAGCAAAGCACTTCCATGACCTGGCATTCTGGTGTTCGAATATGGGGCTGTCTATTACTTCACTTTTCTTTCATTTGTTCGTTATAAATGTTTTGCAAGTGCAGATAAATACTTGTCTGTATGATCATTGTCATGAACAAACATGCTTTGTGTACAAATCGCTGCCTCAAAGTTTCCATATGTTCCCTTCCTTAGATCAGTGTCACATGCTTCATGTTATCATATTTCTCTGCCACTTTCTCTACTTTTGTCCTAATGTTTAAAAAATAATAATTTATCATCTTAGTGTATGCCTGTGATTCTAATTATATGGTTTCTATTATAAGTAGTCATTGACTCTTGTCTTGCCTTGTTATATCCATGTTAATCATTGACTCTTGTCTTGTTATATCCATGCTAGTCATTGACTCTTGTCTTGCCTTGTTATATCCATGTTAATCATTGACTCTTGTCTTGCCTTGTTATATCCATGCTAGTCATTGACTCTTGTCTTGTTATATCCATGCTAGTCATTGACTCTTGTCTTGTTATATCCATGCTAGTCATTGACTCTTGTCTTGCCTTGTTATATCCATGCTAGTCATTGACTCTTGTCTTGCCTTGTTATATCCATGCTAGTCATTGACTCTTGTCTTGTTATATCCATGCTAGTCATTGACTCTTGTCTTGTTATATCCATGCTAGTCATTGACTCTTGCCTTGTTATATCCATGTTAATCATTGACTCTTGTCTTGCCTTGTTATATCCATGCTAGTCATTGACTCTTGTCTTGCCTTGTTATATCCATGCTAGTCATTGACTCTTGTCTTGCCTTGTTATATCCATGCTAGTCATTGACTCTTGTCTTACCTTGTTATATCCATGCTAGTCATTGACTCTTGTCTTGTTATATCCATGCTAGTCATTGACTCTTGTCTTGTTATATCCATGCTAGTCATTGACTCTTGTCTTGCCTTGTTATATCCATGCTAGTCATTGTTTCTTGTCTTGCCTTGTTATATCCATGCTAGTCATTGACTCTTGTCTTGTTATATCCATGCTAGTCATTGTTTCTTGTCTTGTCTTGTTATATCCATGCTAGTCATTGTTTCTTGTCTTGCCTTGTTATATCCATGCTAGTCATTGACTCTTGTCTTGTTATATCCATGCTAGTCATTGTTTCTTGTCTTGCCTTGTTATATCCATGCTAGTCATTGACTCTTGTCTTGTTATATCCATGCTAGTCATTGACTCTTGTCTTGCCTTGTTATATCCATGCTAGTCATTGTTTCTTGTCTTGTCTTGTTATATCCATGCTAGTCATTGTTTCTTGTCTTGCCTTGTTATATCCATGCTAGTCATTGTTTCTTGTCTTGTCTTGTTATATCCATGCTAGTCATTGACTCTTGTCTTGTCTTGTTATATCCATGCTAGTCATTGACTCTTGTCTTGTTATATCCATGCTAGTCATTGACTCTTGTCTTGTTATATCCATGCTAGTCATTGACTCTTGCCTTGTTATATCCATGCTAGTCATTGTTTCTTGTCTTGTTATATCCATGCTAGTCATTGTTTCTTGTCTTGCCTTGTTATATCCATGCTAGTCATTGACTCTTGCCTTGTTATATCCATGCTAGTCATTGTTTCTTGTCTTGCCTTGTTATATCCATGCTAGTCATTGACTCTTGTCTTGTTATATCCATGCTAGTCATTGACTCTTGTCTTGTTATATCCATGCTAGTCATTGACTCTTGCCTTGTTATATCCATGCTAGTCATTGACTCTTGTCTTGCCTTGTTATATCCATGCTAGTCATTGACTCTTGTCTTGTTATATCCATGCTAGTCATTGACTCTTGTCTTGTCTTGTTATATCCATGCTAGTCATTGTTTCTTGTCTTGTCTTGTTATATCCATGCTAGTCATTGTTTCTTGTCTTGTCTTGTTATATCCATGCTAGTCATTGTTTCTTGTCTTGTCTTGTTATATCCATGCTAGTCATTGACTCTTGTCTTGTCTTGTTATATCCATGCTAGTCATTGACTCTTGTCTTGTTATATCCATGCTAGTCATTGACTCTTGTCTTGTTATATCCATGCTAGTCATTGACTCTTGTCTTGTTATATCCATGCTAGTCATTGACTCTTGTCTTGCCTTGTTATATCCATGCTAGTCATTGTTTCTTGTCTTGTCTTGTTATATCCATGCTAGTCATTGTTTCTTGTCTTGCCTTGTTATATCCATGCTAGTCATTGACTCTTGTCTTGTTATATCCATGCTAGTCATTGACTCTTGTCTTGTCTTGTTATATCCATGCTAGTCATTGTTTCTTGTCTTGCCTTGTTATATCCATGCTAGTCATTGACTCTTGTCTTGTTATATCCATGCTAGTCATTGACTCTTGTCTTGCCTTGTTATATCCATGCTAGTCATTGACTCTTGTCTTGTTATATCCATGCTAGTCATTGACTCTTGTCTTGTCTTGTTATATCCATGCTAGTCATTGTTTCTTGTCTTGTCTTGTTATATCCATGCTAGTCATTGTTTCTTGTCTTGTCTTGTTATATCCATGCTAGTCATTGTTTCTTGTCTTGTCTTGTTATATCCATGCTAGTCATTGACTCTTGTCTTGTCTTGTTATATCCATGCTAGTCATTGACTCTTGTCTTGTTATATCCATGCTAGTCATTGACTCTTGTCTTGTTATATCCATGCTAGTCATTGACTCTTGTCTTGTTATATCCATGCTAGTCATTGACTCTTGTCTTGTTATATCCATGCTAGTCATTGACTCTTGTCTTGCCTTGTTATATCCATGCTAGTCATTGTTTCTTGTCTTGTCTTGTTATATCCATGCTAGTCATTGTTTCTTGTCTTGCCTTGTTATATCCATGCTAGTCATTGACTCTTGTCTTGTTATATCCATGCTAGTCATTGTTTCTTGTCTTGCCTTGTTATATCCATGCTAGTCATTGACTCTTGCCTTGTTATATCCATGCTAGTCATTGACTCTTGTCTTGTTATATCCATGCTAGTCATTGACTCTTGTCTTGCCTTGTTATATCCATGCTAGTCATTGACTCTTGTCTTGTTATATCCATGCTAGTCATTGACTCTTGTCTTGTCTTGTTATATCCATGCTAGTCATTGTTTCTTGTCTTGTCTTGTTATATCCATGCTAGTCATTGTTTCTTGTCTTGTCTTGTTATATCCATGCTAGTCATTGTTTCTTGTCTTGTCTTGTTATATCCATGCTAGTCATTGTTTCTTGTCTTGTCTTGTTATATCCATGCTAGTCATTGTTTCTTGTCTTGCCTTGTTATATCCATGTTAATCATTGACTCTTGTCTTGTTATATCCATGCTAGTCATTGTTTCTTGTCTTGCCTTGTTATATCCATGTTAATCATTGACTCTTGTCTTGCCTTGTTATATCCATGTTAATCATTGACTCTTGTCTTGCCTTGTTATATCCATGCTAGTCATTGTTTCTTGTCTTGTCTTGTTATATCCATGTTAATCATTGACTCTTGTCTTGTTATATCCATGTTAATCATTGACTCTTGTCTTGTTATATCCATGTTAATCATTGACTCTTGTCTTGCCTTGTTATATCCATGCTAGTCATTGTTTCTTGTCTTGTCTTGTTATATCCATGTTAATCATTGACTCGTGTCTTGTTAAATCCATGTTAATCATTGACTCTTGTCTTGTTATATCCATGTTAATCATTGACTCTTGTCTTGTTATATCCATGTTAATCATTGACTCTTGTCTTGTTATATCCATGTTAATCATTGACTCTTGCCTTGTTATATCCATGCTAGTCATTGTTTCTTGTCTTGTCTTGTTATATCCATGTTAATCATTGACTCTTGTCTTGTTATATCCATGTTAATCATTGACTCTTGTCTTGTTATATCCATGTTAATCATTGACTCTTGTCTTGTTATATCCATGCTAGTCATTGTTTCTTGTCTTGTCTTGTTATATCCATGTTAATCATTGACTCTTGTCTTGTTATATCCATGCTAGTCATTGTTTCTTGTCTTGTCTTGTTATATCCATGTTAATCATTGACTCTTGTCTTGTTATATCCATGCTAGTCATTGTTTCTTGTCTTGTCTTGTTATATCCATGTTAATCATTGACTCTTGTCTTGTTATATCCATGCTAGTCATTGTTTCTTGTCTTGTCTTGTTATATCCATGTTAGTCATTGTTTCTTGTCTTGTCTTGTTTGATCCATGTTAACACCTGACAGTTGTAATGATAAAATGAGCACAATAATAAATTAAACAACCGTGCATGAAAATGTTTACCTACCAAACACATCAATAAAGTGGCTTCTTTTGGTACTGAGTGCGGATATCTTGGTGTATCATGGAGGATAGAGTGGAAAAGGTCATCCTCATCATCACCATGGAAAGGAGACTGACCACTCAACATCTCATACAGCAATACTCCAAAAGACCACCAGTCCACAGATGCATTGTATTTGGCTCCTTTCAGAATCTTTAAAATTTGGGGATAGAAATATACAATGAAATATCATTTTCTAGTTTTTGTCAATGAAAACAAAACAACTTCCCCCCCCCACCAACTTAATCCCACTTGTGCACATATATTTATATGTGTATTATATCTTCTTCTGAAGATCCGTGGGACAATACGTTATTCACACTTCTCCTTCTGAAGATCCCTGGGACAATACGTTATTCACACTTTTCCTTCTGAAAATTGCTGGAACAATATGTTATTCACACTTCTCCTTATGAAGATCTCTGGGATAATACATTATTCACACTTCTCCTGATGATCCCTGGGACAATACGTTATTCACACTTCTTCTGATGATCCCTGGGACAATACGTTATTCACACTTCCCCTTTCTGCTTCACATTTAGGTTTCTGTTCCAGAGCTCTTTTTCAAAACAAGATAGCTGCTTCAAACTTTTGATGCAAATGAATGACAGGATGTGTACTTCTATGAGATTGAGAATCTTTGACCCTAGGTATGTTTTATATCTCTGTCTTGGAGTACCATGTCAGATCAAGGTTTTGTCACAGGCTATCCATCCATCTCATTAGTGATGTCCAGGTTGACGATTAAAAGTCATGTTAGTCACTTTGCGTGTCCATCTTCTTCTTCTTCTTTTGTTTGCTTGGAGAATTTCTACATCTGCAAAGTTGTCTCTTGTATGAACCTCACTGTCTTCTGCAGCTTACACATAGGTCCATATAGTTTCTTTTCCAGTGTTGTTTCTCTTGGCCAGTATGTCTGCCTCAGTATCTAATACTCTGGGCAGTCTTGAAGTAAATGCTCCACAGTCTGGGGTGCCTGTTCACATGTACACATACTTTAGCTGCCAATGCTAAATTTTTTATACATGTGGCTGCGGAGTCGGTTGTGTCCCGTTCTGAGGTGCAATATGACAATCTGCTCTTGCCTACTTATATTATGATAGTCATCTTATATTTGTGTTGGATGCTCTCTCATTGATTTAATTATCTTTTTCTTTTGATGGTATGTAACTGATACATCTGGTTGCTTGTCTGCGGCACCTTCTCACGCCAGTGTGTCAGCTCTTTCATTTGCTGGTATTCCTTAGTGAGATGGTATCCACTGCACCGTGATTCTGTACTGGTTGCTCAATGTTGACAATAAAACTTGTGCGTGTCCATGTATTATCAGGCAAGTGAACCATGTGGCCAGTACATCTGTACTTTTTCTCTTCCCTTATTATCATTTTGACTTCTTTTGTCCACTAGTGTGCCCTCTTTATTTCCTTCTTGATTCTGACTTCTTTGCATGCTTCTGCTGCTTTGAGGGTAGTCTGGAATTTTGACCAGAGACATCCTAGATCCCCAAGTGATTCTTCTGCACTTCTTACAGCTGTCGATATCATGTCCTGGTATCTGAACGTAACTTTTGGCCATCTTAGCTTGTAGGTCTTTATTCTTGCTTCTCCTTCTCTGGTGTTTTGTTTCTTCCTTGATTGTGGATGTTGTTATAGTGGGGCTACTCTTTTGGTTGTTCTCTTTATTGTCATGAGGTAGTAGTCACTTCCAGTTTTTGGTCCACTCCAGACTCTGGCATCTCTCATTAAATGAAAATTTCCTCATGATGGTATATTTAATGATGGATTTCTTTCTTTTTGTCAATTCACATTGAGTGTATGCTTGAATGTGCTTATGAGGGAAGTTGTGTTTGTGATGACCAGGTTTTACTTGCTGCAGAACCACAGGAGCCACCTTTCATTGTTATTTGAAACATCTTCATCATATCTGCCAATCACTTTATCCCATCTAGAATGATCTTTTCCAACTCTGACATTGAGATCTCCAAGGAGGATAATTTCATCATGACAATTGTTCACCGTCCTTTCAAGCAGTATAAAGTACTTGTCTTTGACATCTGCTCTATTCACCTCTTTCAGCACATAGACAATGATAATGTTAATTTGTTTCTTCTTTGAACTCCAGTAACATAATGTGTTTGGAGATAAATTTCCATCCCTTGATGTTGTCCCTTTAACTCCTGGACACAATAGATCCCATTCTTCATCTGGCCCTGTCGGTAGTGGGAACTCTGCTGTAGAGAAGCATATTAACCTCAACATCCAACACCTCTAGTCCGTTCTTCCTAGCTTCTGTAAGAGCTTGCATTTCCAATTTAGATTTCTTCATTTATTCCTTGAGCTTATTCACCTTTCCGTTTATAATTCTTATATTCTATGTTTGCCGAGTGATCTACCAGGGTCTTTGTGTATGACAAGGACAAGAATAGCACAACTGGCTCCCAGAGATAATGTCGTAAGAGGCAACTAACTGTGTGACATGGCATAACACCAGCCATGGTTAGGTGGTTTGTTTAGAGCAGCATAGACTATAACAAGTTTTTTTCAAAATACAACCACCTAAAAGAACAAGAGGACATAGCTACAAATTAACTAAAGAAAGGTCCAGTTTAGATATACGAAATATTTTTTTAGTCAGAGAGTGGGGGATGTTTGAAATGCATTGCCACAGGAAGTAGTGGAGGCAAGGACAATTAATGCATTTAAAAATAGATTTGATGCGCACAGCTTTTAGAGCAAGGAAATGTAAATGAAATTAGTTGTATGCAGACTCTGCAGTCTTCTAAACCAGTATAAAGATGTTAAGTTAAGTTAAGTTTGTTGACTTGTAATTGGGTGGTAGACAAATAAGTGATTGATATGTTTTGGCTTCCATGATGGTAGGGCTGCTTCCTTTTGACCTCAATGCAGGTCATCTTTTCTGGTTCGTGGATGTTTATTTGGTTATAATGGCTTACTTCCAAATATAATATAGAGGTCATTCAGATATCTGTCACCAAGCATTTTTTTTAGCAAAATGGTGTACAGACGAGCTCTAAAGAGGATTAAAAAAAAACAACAGTTGTACAAATTGTGGGTAACCAATACAAGTGGACATCTAAGAATAGATTTAATTCTAACTCATTCTTCTTTTTTCTCTTCTTTGTCCTACCGCCTTTGCCAAGAGGCAACCCAGAGAGGTGGTGGGATACATATATTTCTTGTTATTGCCAGGTGGGAGCCTTGTGCTGTTGTTAGGTGTAACTTCCTGAGTGTGTCAGAGACACCCTTGATCCACCTACGTCGAGGTTAATCCCTTGCACGTGGACCGTAGACATATGCTTTCGCTGCAGGCTGGTCATAGTGCATTCTGACTAAAAGACCAATTTTTTGGGCATCAATGTAGGCACTAACTGGGTTTTTCCCCACTATCTGCCTCGTGGTGTTGTGGCTTTGGTCATGGATTGTCTTTCTGACTGCATAGTGCATCTCACAGCCGTGGATCTTGCTCTAATGTGTTTCTAGTTAGAACCAAGATTGACATTGGTAGCACAATGTAGGAATAAACAGTGCATTTATTAGCCTAATTTTATTTGAAAGAAGCACTGATTATTTCAGAATTGGGACAATTTTACAATGGACACTGTCTGCCTTCTGAATTCTATGTGCAGTCTCTTTATACACTCTACTGTCATCAGTGAATACAGTACCTAGGTATTTCTTCTTCTTCTTCTTCCTCTTACGCTGTCAGACGTCGACCTTTATTTTTTCAAAAAAAGCAGCGGTCATCCTGAGGCTGTCGACACTGCCATAGAGCTTGTCTGATGTTGCCACTGGTGATGGCCACATCTGCTCTCTCTGATCCTCGTATATCGGGCCGTTTTGCAGCAAATGCTCAGCGGTCATTTTCCCGGTACCACACGAGCATTCGTCAGTGCCACCTATCTTCAATTTGTTGAATAGGTGTACCTAGGTATTTGAACTCTCTTACTTGCTTGATACTTATGTCACTGCTGTGAAAAGTTCTGTGCACATGTTCACGCTATATCATCACACCCTAACCCATTACATACGATAAATTCAAATCTCATTCTAATTCACACGATTACATAAGATAAATTCAGATCTGATTCTAACTCATACAATTACATAAGACAAATGCAGATTATATTCTCACACAATTAGATATGACAAATGAAGATTACATTCAAACTTATATGATTACATAAGACAAATGCAAATTTGTGTATTACTTCTGGTGCAATGTAATCAGGAGTGCCACAAAAAGTGCTTGCTCGGTTTTCACCAAAGATGTTTTCCTTGCACATGCCAAAGTCAGCTATCTTGATGTGCCCATCTTTGTCTAACATGACGTTGTCCAGCTTCAAATCTCTGGGGGCACATTAAAACCTTCTACACAAATGTATATAACGGATATGACATACAGTATAAATCAAATTCGGAGTTAAGATTTAAAGGACAGACAAATCAAAAACATGCAAATATCGGAGGAAGAAGAAGAAAACTATTAAAAATATCATCAAGGATGAAAGAACAGGTCATTCTAGTTTTAACAAAAATAGATTTAGGATTCAGTTTATTTTGCTTTAAAAGAAATAGCAATTTTCAGAGCAAATAGGCCATAATTCCATAATTGAATTAGCCAACATATAGCCAATAAGAGTATTCTTTTGTTTACAGTTATTCTAAGAACATATGACATTTTCATATATTTTATTTTAATCTCTAAAACAATCTAAGGAATTAAACATTGCCACAAATAGTTTTGACTTTCCTGAGCATAATATGTGATAACAGATCGAGAAAGGAATTGCAAATCAGAAAAGATGATAATAAAACAACATACGAGTATGTTCCATAGAAGAAACTAGAATAACTTAACATAGCATGAATTGTATTTGTAGCTGTGTAAAAGTATCCTTCACCTTATGTTCATATTATTCAGCTATTTCTAAAGATTACATATATTCACCCATACACAATATATATATATATATATATATATATATATATATATATATATATATATATATATATATATATAGCTGAGTGTCTGTGCGTTTATTTTGTTTATTTCTTATAGATTTCTAAATTGTTACACCGACCTGAACCAAATTTAGCAATGCTACCTTTCAGAACACTTGTGAAATTACTGGCTATTTAGATTTTAAAAAGAAAGAAACAATGAAAGAAAATTGTACACAATTTTTTAAAAACTTATGCAAAGGCAGCACAGAGAAATATGAATGATGACCTACGGTGACCCCTATGACCTAATTTGCTTGGCTGTAGTTTAAAAAAAAAAAATTTGTATTTTGAGTTTGCCTTATTTTTCTCTAATCCCCAAGGCGGTGTGCGTTGTACTGTGGTTTTTATTTTTGCGCCTGTTGGCCCAGTGCATCCGACTTCAGCATGCATTTTATGTAAGGGTCTGCTTCCTCCTGAATTTTCTAAAGGTTTGCTTCCCCGGGGTAAAGGCTGTTGTTGTAATAACGGTTCGTAAATGGTATATTCAAATTCCCTTAGACATCTTCAATGAAATGTGGCTTTCAAAATTATTTAAAGAACTAAAATTGAAACATAATAAAATAAAAATTGAATGCATTAATTGAAAATTTATTAGAAATATGAATTGTGAACTTATGATCCAAAATTACTGGGATGAAGAGAATAGAATGGAGAGAAATAATGGACAGGGGATGAGTGGGGGGAAGGAAATGGGCATGGAGGAGGGTGAGAGGAGATGGACAGTGTGAGTGAGCAGGAAAGAGAGTGGCATGGGATTTGCAGGTTGAGGTTGGGAGAGATGAGTGGAGGAGGACTTTCTGATGAGTTGAAAAGATTGATGGAGTAAAGAGGAAAAAGATGATTGGGGTAAGATGAGAAAGATGGTTGGGATTAGGAAGAAAAAGATGGTATGAGTGAAGGGAAAATGATGATTTGGATGAAGAAGTAAAAGATGGTTGAGTTGAGGGGAAAATGTGGTTTAGGTGAGGAAAAAAAGATGGTTTAGGTGAGAGGAAAAAGATGTTTGAGGTGAGGGGAAAAGATGGTTCAGGTGAGGGGAAAAAGATGGTTTAGGTGAGGGGAAAATGTGGTTTAGGTGAGGAAAAAAAGATGGTTTAGGTGAGGGGAAAAGGATGGTTGAGGTTATGGGAGAAAGATGGTTGTGGTGAGGAAAGAAAGATGGTTGGGGTGGGTAGAAAAAGAGCGGAGTGAGGGGGAAAAGATGGTTGAGCTGAGGGGAGAAAGATGGTTGGGGTGAGGGGAAAATGGTTGGGCTGAGGGGGGAACATTTTTAGGATGAGGGGCAAATGATGGTTGGGGTGAGGGGCAAACGATGGTTGGGGTGAGGGGGAGTGATATGTGAATCAACATTAAAGCACTAAATGATTTATAATATACAATGTACAAGATTTGAAATACCTTCATTGGGATAACAATCTCGTTACATATAAACAAAATGTTATACAACGTATAATTAAGATTGCATACCTGTAAATTACACCGTTCTTGTGTAGAAACTGCAACCCACAGACTATTTCTGCTGCGTAGAACCTGTAATGCAGTAATACATTAAAAAAAATAATGAACTTTGCACATACAACTTCTGTAAAATGCCTTAACTACAAATTATTAATTATTTTTTAACATATGTTAATGGAAATTTGTACAAAATTAAATTTGTTATCTATCAATATTAAAATTTCATGTTTTACTAAAATTTAACAAATGTGACCCACTGTAAATTGAATGATTAACAGTGCTCTTTGCACCAAACTATGTGATCTGTTTTATTAAAATTTATGTTGCTGAACTCTTGGCAGGCTCAGAGATGTTCAGTCTCCCTCAGCAAATGATGAAGAGTGTAGATACTGATGGTTGCAGTAGCCCACTGATTATACAGACTCTTGTTCCATCGACTCAGGTACTCATCAGTGTTTGATGAATTCCACTGAGGATTTAATTTACCTGGACAGTAAACAAAACTCCGACACACAAAGCCACCTGAGCTTCAATTGAAGAGTCGATCTGATTGTCACCTCAATGAACATCTTGCATCAAGACTGGAACCAGCAGAGACTTTTACTGAAAACGAAGGCACGAATTTACATAACCTGTGTCATTGCCATCCAGCTGTACAGTTCTGAAACAACACACTATTCTGTACGGCAATTAGAAGTGCATAGAAGTCTTCCACGTGAGCAGCCAGAGGCAAATTCTTATGATCCACTAGTATCATCAGGTCTCAAACGATGAAGTAACTCAATGCACAATCATCGAGAGACACTGACCTTGCTAAACTGTTGCTGTCTGGCCCACTTTGCTGAGTTTGTCTCCATCTACCAACTCTTAAAGCAGGTCAAGGACATCAAGGATGGAAGTGACCCTCTCGATCTTAGTACTGTTACCGCAGTCATTCCTGCACCACCTAGTTAAAATAGATAAAACATCATCCTCACTGCATGTGGCCTGAAACTCAGTTTTATGGCTGGTGCGATGAGTCCTTGTCACAAAATGTAGACTACCTACATATATATTGCCATGAATCCCAACATGAGTAGGGCAGGAGATCCACAAAGGGTCATACTAGTTTGAGGTCTCTAAGTCTCCTATTCATTCTTATAATTAGCCTTTCTGTACCTTCTGAAGCCGGAATTTAGTCTAATACAATGACTGCCATTATCTATTCACATTAGAGCTAATGTCACCACCTCAATCTTCATTCTTATATTCATGGTTATTATCATGCATGCAGTACTTCGATTGGCTGCAACCTTACATCTCACTCTAGCAGAGAAGCCCTATCCTATTTCCCGCCATGCAGCACTGATCCATCACTATATATATACCAACATCATCATCTAGAGTATTAGTGTTTATCAGCCTAACTTAACTTAACTTAACGTCTTTATACTGGTTTAGAAGACTCTTTAGAGTTGAATCTCGAGCTCTGAATTCCCATTGCAGTACTTTATGCATTCCTTGCCAATTACTCTGGTGCATTTTATCACAAGTGCTAACCCATTATTCCTCTTTGGTATAGTCTCAACTATGGTTGCCTGTTCAATTGTTTTTTCTGCTAGTGCCATCGATGACACCCCTTAAAATATTTTCACTGTCACAATACTAGATAACAAAATTTGACTGAATGTAAACAGATTAATTTCAAAATGAACATACACATCCATTTGCTTTATTAGCCTACATTATCACTAATGACAAAAGTTACTTATAATTACAAACAATACACATAATAATAGTTGTCCATCGTTGTCGATGAGGACCGCCGACATCATCCTTGTCACAGATTTTCCTGTTGGGTGTGGGTGCGCATGTGGCTGAACAGGCCAATGCCGGCACGAAAACATCTGCTAGATATCGGGCACACGAGGTTTGTAGAAGGGGATGGTGTTCCCGCTGCTCGGGATTTCCGCGTCTCGCGTCTGCTCTGGGCTTTCACAACACGGTCGTCTTCACCGGCAGCTACACCCGATTTGACTGCGCTTCTCCAGTCAGCTCTGTTTTTCGCAAGACATTCCCAGGTGTCGATGTCTATCTGGCAACTTTTCAGTGAGTCCTTCAGACCGTCTTTAAAACGTTTCTTTGGGCGCCCTCTCTCGCGCCATCCCTCTCTCAGCTCGCCGTAGAGAAGCTTCTTTGGGAGCCGCTCGTCTGACATACGGACGAGGTGTCCGGCCCATCCTAGTTGTGCTTTTTCTAGCAGTGCATGGATGCTGGGCATGTTAGCCTTCGAGAGAACCTCGATGTCAGTGACACCATCTTGCCATCGGATGTGGAATATTCGCCTCAGGCAACCTGTGTGGAAGTGGTTTAACCTCCTTGCATGTCCAGAGTATACAGTCCAGCTTTCGCAAGTGTATATTAGGGTTGGCATGATGGTTTCACGGTAGACTTTGAGTTTGGTCTTGACGCTGATGCCACGACGTGCCCAGACCATCGAGCGCATTCTACCAAAGGCTGTGCTGGCCTTTGCTATTCTGCTTGCCACCTCATCGTCTAGGCTGACAGATCTCGACAGCGTGCTGCCCAGATATGTGAATTTGTCTACGGCACTCAGCATCTGCCCGCTGACTGTAGTCTCTGGTTTTGTGTACCTGGTGCTGGTTGGTACATGACCTCTGTTTTTTTGGCATTTATGGTCAGGCCAAAATTTTCGCATGCGGCAGAGAACTGGTCCATTCCAACCTGCATGTTCAGTTCTGAGTTGCTCATTAGAGCGCAGTCGTCAGCAAATACAAGTTCCCTGATTATGTCGCCAGCCACTTTGGTTTTGGCCTTCATTCTTTTGGGATTGAGTAATTTGCCATCTGTGTGGTATTTTATGGGTATTCCAAGCTCCAGTGATCTGAAGACGTCTGTCATCGTGGCCGCGAACATCATGCTGAACAAAGTCGGGGCGAGTACACATCCTTGTTTTACTCCGTTTGATACTAGAAACGTTTTAGAGATTGCATCGCTGTCCAGTACACGAGCACACATGCCTTCATGTAGCTGTTTCACCATTGTTATGGACTTGTTGGGGCAGCCAAACTTAGACATTATCATCCACAGCCCTCCTCTGTTAACTGTATCAAATGCCTTTGTCAAATCAATAAATGTGGTGTACAAGGCCTGATTTTGTTCTCGACACTTCTCTTGTACTTGACGAGCGGTAAAGATCATGTCCACTGTTCCTTTTCCGGCTCTGAATCCACATTGGCTTTCTGGGAGGTGGTGGCTTTGTTCAAGGTGTTTGTTGAGACTGTTTAGCAGTAAGCCAGCTAGGATCATGCCTGCTACGGAGAGTAGCGATATTCCACGATGATTGTCGCATTCCTGACGGTTGCCTTTTCTTTTGTACAGGTGAACGGTTGAGGTGTCCTTTAGCTACTGCGGAATTTTTCTTTCAGCCCACATGTGACAGAAGAGTTCAGTGATAAACAATACACATAACACAGCTTAAATTGCAGCACAGTGAACAGACACAAATCAGGTTTACTAGTCCGCCACTCAATTTTTTATTACAATTTTTTTTGTTGACCTGACAGCTAAATGTCATTAATTGTATGTACATTGCTTCTGATCTTAAAAGTGTTGAAATGGGAAAGAAAATGTTGCTTTATAATTTACAAATATATACTGCCCAGTATAATTGTCAGTGTCATTAGAGCTCTATATATACTGCCCAGTATAATTGTCAGTGTCATTAGAGCTCTATATATACTGCCCAGTATAATTGTCAGTGTCATTAGAGCTCTATATATACTGCCCAGTATAATTGTCAGTGTCATTAGAGCTCTATATATACTGCCCAGTATAATTGTCAGTGTCATTAGAGCTCTATATATACTGCCCAGTATAATTGTCAGTGTCATTAGAGCTCTATATATACTGCCCAGTATAATTGTCAGTGTCATTAGAGCTCTATATATACTGCCCAGTATAATTGTCAGTGTCATTAGAGCTCTATATATACTGCCCAGTATAATTGTCAGTGTCATTAGAGCTCTATATATACTGCCCAGTATAATTGTCAGTGTCATTAGAGCTCTATATATACTGCCCAGTATAATTGTCAGTGTCATTAGAGCTCTATATATACTGCCCAGTATAAATGTCAGTGTCATTAGAGCTCTATATATACTGCCCAGTATAATTGTCAGTGTCATTAGAGCTCTATATATACTGCCCAGTATAATTGTCAGTGTCATTAGAGCTCTATATATACTGCCCAGTATAATTGTCAGTGTCATTAGAGCTCTATATATACTGCCCAGTATAATTGTCAGTGTCATTAGAGCTCTATATATACTGCCCAGTATAATTGTCAGTGTCATTAGAGCTCTATATATACTGCCCAGTATAATTGTCAGTGTCATTAGAACTCTATATATACTGCCCAGTATAATTGTCAGTGTCATTAGAGCTCTATATATACTGCCCAGTATAATTGTCAGTGTCTTTAGAGCTCTATATATACTGCCCAGTATAATTGTCAGTGTCATTAGAGCTCTATATATACTGCCCAGTATAATTGTCAGTGTCATTAGAGCTCTATATATACTGCCCAGTATAATTGTCAGTGTCATTAGAGCTCTATATATACTGCCCAGTATAATTGTCAGTGTCATTAGAGCTCTTGTCTCCTGCAACAATGGGATCAGGCTCATGAGAAGCAATAGCATGCTCAACTTTATGCAGCTATAAAAATGGATACATCTCTGCAAAGAGTTAGACAGATGGGCTTGCAAGGAGAGGAGGAGAATGTGAACAAGAAGACAGCGAAATCACATACTTTGAGAAAAAGAGAGTTGTCCAGGCTGTCAGAAAAGAACAGAACCAATCCAACGATGACTACCACACCCGTGACTGGCACGGGCAGCCTATCATTCTTTTCCTCAGGACTGGTCACAGCAGACTGAATAAACACATGTACAGGCAATGTCTGTCTGCTTTGCCGCTGTGTACATATGGGACAGGGGAACAAACTGCCGGGCATATTTTACGGGACTGTCCTCTGTATTGTCAGTTAAGGAGGACACACTGGCCAAATGATTCGACACTACAATCAAAGCTGTATGGAGCTAAAGAGCAACCAGGGTTAAAAGTTGAGTTTATTGCTGAAACTCACATGATGGTGTAAACATCTGTGATGTGATCACAAGATGAAGAAGAAGTTAGGAAAATCTAAGCAGCTAGTCCATAAACTGGTTGTCCAACTGCAATAAGCTGAAGATCCAACATTATCAAGTCTCTAGTCATCCAATCACAATAAGTTGAAGATCCAACATTATCAAGTCTCTGGTCATCCCACCACAATAAGCTGAAGATCCAACATTATCAAGTCACTGATTATCCCACGATAATAACTTGAAGATCCAACATGATCAAGTCTCTGGTCATCCCACCACAATAAGCTGAAGATCCAACATTATCAAGTCTCTGGTCATCCCACCACAATAAGTTGAAGATCCAACATTATCAAGTCACTGATTATCCCACCACAATAACTTGAATATCCAACATTATCAAGTCCCTGGTCATCTCACCACTATAAGTTGAAGATCCAACATTATCAAGTCGCTGGTTATCTCATCACAATAAGCTGAAGATCCAACATAATGAAAAATGTAACACTTCATAGTCTACATCAATATCTGCTGTGGGGCCAACTTGACCTTCACTAGTACTGATAACAGAAGCAGGACAGAAGCAATGACAATGACACTTCAGCAATAAAAAGAAAAAAGTTAATAGACTCCAGTCAAGAAATGACAGAAATGTAGGTAGGCTTACACTGAAAATATTACAGGTTGCGGATGACAAGATGAAAATATCAAAATTAATTCCCCTCTCTTTAAGTACCCTGCTGTCTGGCTTGTCAATTGTGTCTTTTCACATTTTCTTATACCTAGTTTTATTTTTTAATTATACTGATAGCCACTTTCTAAGCCATGGCATCAGTCTGTTCAGTATCTTTACCCTTCATTATCAATTGCATCTATTACCAAGAATTTACTGCAAAGTAACATTACTCTTATTAAAACATGCCAAAAATATGTTGCTGCTTTGTTCATGTGGGGAATATGTTTTCTTCATTTTGTGTTTTAGATGTAAAGTACATATTTTAATTAATATAAGTATCACATACACACAAAGTTTGAGTCACAAAGGAAATTCCCATCCTGAATTTCAATAATTTGCATAGATGCTGAAGTGGAGAAGGTAATTTGAAACTTACTGAGCACGTGGAAATTCAAATTTTCCTGATCGCTGTATATGGAACATCAGATCTCCACCATTGAGGTACTCCATGACAAAGAACAGATGACTCTGTATAAGAAAAAGTTAATTACAAACCAGGGAAAATAAATTACTTTGTTTAATATGAGGAAAGAGCTCTTACAAATTATCAGCTTACGGTAATAGTAAATGCATTCACACAAAACACACAGCAATCCAAGATAAAGTGTTAGAGACTTCAATGTAGTTGCTCTTAGATTTTTCGGAGAATTGACCAGTTCTATTTTGCTGCTTGAGTGACTTAGTTAACTGGGTAGCTGCAGCATATCAAGATGGTGATTGAATCTGGCACATTTGCCAATAGCAGCAAGAGTTCCAACTGCTCTGCTACTCTGGCCCTTCTGGTACTTGTCATAGATTTATCTAGCAGATTATACATATTACAGGCTCATCTGAGGTGAACAAGTGGTTATCTTTAGACTCTGTACCGACCACAACATATTGAGATACTATCTATTCAACAAATTATAGATATGAAGCACCAATGTGGACCAATAAAATGAATGTTTTACATCTGCAACAACAGTGTCCAAAAAAGGAACAGAAAAAGTCCATAAGGCCATCAGATTTTTGGAAAACTATATGGAACAAACTTCAGGCTGTCAACTACTCTCTTCTTGTATCTTCTTGCTCTATATGGAGAATAGCGCCATCAATACATATGGCCCACTTTCATAAAGCCTGTATCCAAACATTTGCAGTAGTGATTTCAATAGTAATAGTTTTACCTGTTGAGTTAGCTAGCTTTATGAACAACCTTCTCTTGTTGCTTTTTACAACCTTCTTGGAAGGTTACAATAGTTTTATTTTGTTGGCCACCCCAGGTTCCATGTGAATGAACTAATTTTTCAGATATATTCAAGCTGATATTTGAAAGTGTATAAAGAAGAAGAAGACGATTGATGTCAATAAGAGTCCTGAAGTAATTGATATTTAAGAACAAGGTTGGTGCAAATCCATTCACTGTATGCTAATAAAGATATAACGTAAAAGTTTTTGTCAAGTCAGTTAAATTTATAATATGTAGATCAGAACTGATGTTTTAGCACTCAAGGTAGACTAAAAGTTACAAAATTAAAAATATTGTGATATTTTATCAAAAACAAAATATGGCTTTCCGAGTATTCTTCTTCTTCTTCTTCTTCGTACGCTGTCAGATGTCAACTTTAATTTGTTCAAAGAAAGCAGCTGTCATCCTGAGGCTGTCGACACTGCCATAGAGCTTGTCTAGTGTTGCCACTGGTGATGGCCACATGTGCTTTCTCTGGTCCTCGTATGTCGGGCCATTTTGCAGCAGATGTTCAGTAGTCATTTTCCCTGTGCCACAGGTGCATTCGTCAGTGCCACCTATCTTCAGTTTTTTGAATAGATGGTACCTCAGTCTGTTGTGGCCTGCGCGGAGTCTGAAGACCACGACCTGCTCTTTTCTGATCAACTGGTAGTAGGCATCCTTTTTTGTGTAGCCAGTATGTTATGTTTCCCATTTGGCCATGTATCTGGCCCTAATAAACCTTTTGGACTCTTCGTAGGTCACACTAGAATCTGGTTGTGGTAGTCTTGCA
Source organism: Ariolimax columbianus (assembly GCA_036924085.1). Taxonomy (NCBI): domain Eukaryota; kingdom Metazoa; phylum Mollusca; class Gastropoda; order Stylommatophora; family Arionidae; genus Ariolimax; species Ariolimax columbianus. The sequence goes on along the minus strand of JAVGWX010000009.1, from coordinate 84,974,407 downwards.
CCTTCTTTTGCCAGTCTGTCTGCCTCCTCGTTGCCTTGGATGTTACAGTGGGATGGGACCCACTGTACCACTACTCTTTTTAGTGCAGACTGCTGGCATAGTTGACAGAGTACTGCTCTTAAATCATTAAGTTCAGTAAACAGGTCTATCTAGCTTTCGCCTGTCAGCATTGCTTCTACTGCAGCCTTCAGTACCTCTACCTCCGCTCTTTTCCGAGTATTCAAAAACATATTTATAGTTTTTAATAAAATAATTAATCAACAAATCGAGAATTTTAGCTGTCTTTTACAATTTTCAACAAAGGTATGACACTAGCATAATCATTTAAATAAAGTCTTGTTTTCACTTTTATGATTAGATTAAGTACACATTTGTTAGCTACCATCATGATCACATGAAATTGTGTTCTCAGTTATAATCACTTGCAAATTCTTTATTTACCGCCATGATCAAATTAAACTAAAGGTTTGTAAGCTTAATCAACTTAGAAACAAAAATCATACTATATCTGTTTTATAAAAGTAAAGTAAAGTAACCCATAGCATTACTGCCGTAGGGGTGTGAGGTGTTAGCGATCTCACATTTCAAAGGCTCGGCTATATGAGGGCGGAAGGCATCTCCTCTCCCTCGCCGCTTTTACTTCCCAGACTGAACCGGTACCCATTTAAGGCTGGGTCGACCCAGGAGCCATTGCGGTCTGAAAAAAACACTACCGCCTCAACTGGGGAATGAACCCAGGACCACTCAGATGCGAAGCCAGCACGCTAACCACTGCGCTACGCGGCTCCCGTCTGTTGAATAGCTGTATATAAAATAAATTTCAGAGCTGCAGTGAAACTGAGTATCAAATGCAAATACACACGAGGACAAGCATGTATAAATTTAGCCACATAGAATGCGAGAGATAGAGATGACATGCTGAAGTGCAGAGGTAAGAATAACTTCAGGACAGAGACAATTATAGAAAAAGTCAAGCATGTCATGGGTCTTATAGAGAAAATCTTTGTCTAACTGGCAGAGAAGGCAAAGACGTAGCATCTGAGACAACTGGAAGTAGTTACTGCAAGATTGAGATTGAGAAGAAGTGTAGGGGGCATAGTTATATGTGTCAGTAGGCTTATAGTAGCCAGTGGTGGAGAGATCAAGAGGGCAGATACAGATAGCGATGTCAAGAAAGTTGACTGATGAAAGAGAGATACTAGAAGTGAAGCGTATTGATGAATGGAAATTGTTGACAAAGTCAATGAAGTTAGAGAGGTCAGTCTCAGACACATTGTTTTTAACTACACAGTCAGCATGACAATGATAATCTGTCGTGAACATAATCTTTCAAGTTCCTTAAAGTATAATTGCAAACCTACTATCAAAAGTCTGATTTTTCAGAAGAAAAAATTAAACTTTCTTTGCAGTGATCCGTGAATCCCAGATTTAGAACGATTGAAGCAACAGATATTCAAGGGATCCATGTATCCCAAGTTTGGAACCGCTGATGTAATTGATACACTCAGGGATCCACTAACCTCAAGTTTGTAATCCGCTGCTGTAATAGATACCCTCAGGGATTCACATACCTCAAATTTGTAATTCGATGATGTTATAGATAACCTCAGGGATCCACTTACCTCAGGTTTGGAACCACTGATGTAATAGATGTAACCTAGGGGTTATAACTAATCATACAGGTAAGGTAAGTGAGCAAGTCCAGATAGCAGTAGAAAATTAATTGCAATATTATGTAGGATAAAAGAAAATATTAAACATGTGAGCAAGCAAGTGATAGTCAAATTGTATAAAGCATTAGTTAGACTTAGATTGGAGTACTGTGTAGAGTCCTTATCATAGAGGAGATATGAACATCAAGTATGAGAATGGAGATGGTGGCTGTCTGAGACATCTTCAACAGGAGCACTCATTGTGTCAAGCTCCCAAACACTACTTCGGCAGGTGAAGAATGGTTGGCTACGACATGAGTGGATAGCAGCGCTGGAGACCTCAAAACTCCAGGGGCTGGTGTGGATCTACTGTCCTGGTCACGCTGAGGTTTCGGACAACGAGCGAGCTGATTTTTTGGCGTCACACGCACCCATAACAGGCACAGTGGACATGGATAAAGGTGACATAGTGAAGGTTATCAAGGACCACCTGCTGGAAAACGACACTGCTTTGGATGCGTCTGCAAGGCACAGGCTGTGGCACTTTGAAATCAAATTAGGATTCAGTGGATCAGAGAACCTGAGAGGACGAAACAGGAAGGTGTACAACCAACAGGCTACAGGTACCATCAGCATCCACACTTTGTGCCATCTGCTGAAAGAGACTAAGCACCTATTGGTATGCCCAAAGTGCAGTGAAGTCGACTTCTAGAACAGAACAAGAACAAGAATATGCTGAAAATAATGTAAAGAAGAGTGACAAAACTGATGGTGGGATTCCAGAATGATAGTTTTGAAGAAAGAGAAAAACAGGACTACAATGTCTATAAATGAGAAGCATTTGCGGTTATTTAATACATGTTAATAATAAACTAGTTGTAAACAGATTGTAGAGCCTTCTAATCCAGCATAAGAAATTAAGTTGCTAAGTTTATAGGATAATATAGGGAATGGATAAATAACAAGTTTTTCAAAGTACAGCTGGCTAACAAGAACAAGAGGGCACAGCTATAAAGTAATTAAAAAAAGATCCAGAATAGATATTAAGAAATGCGTTTTTTAGTCAGAGAGTGGTGAATGCTTGGAATGGAATGCAACAGGAAATAGTTGGTGCAGGGTCAATTAATGATTTCAGGGGAATAGATTGGTTGCACATAGTTATTTTTAGATCAAGTGGAGTAGAAGAAACTAGTTGTATACAGAATCTGCAGTCTTCTAAACCAGTATTAAGAAGTTGAGTTAAGTAAAGTTTTATGTGTGCTAACTTACCTTATTTTGGAAAGTACTGTGAAGATGAGTCAGGAAAGGATGTCTGTAGCCAATAGAAAGTACTCTTTTTTCTATCATGGTACATTCAACATCATCATCTTCCAAAACAACATCCTTCCTCAGAGCTTTGATTGCATAGAAAGTGCCATTTTCTTTCAACTCTGCTAGCATTACCTGTTAATCATGAAGCAAAACAGCATTGAATCATGAAGTAACAAAAAGAACAAAAACGGCATTAAATCATGTAGTAACAAATATAACAAACAGAACAAAATGGCATAAAATCATGTAGTAACAAATATAACAAACAGAACAAAATGGCATAAAATCATGTAGTAACAAATATAACAAACAGAACAAAAACGGCATTAAATCATGTAGTAACAAATATAACAAACAGAACAAAATGGCATAAAATCATGTAGTAACAAATATAACAAACAGAACAAAAACGGCATTAAATCATGTAGTAACAAATATAACAAACAGAACAAAACTGCATTAAATCATGTAGTAACAAATATAACAAACAGAACAAAACGGCATTAAATCATGTAGTAACAAACATAACAAACAGAACAAAACTGTAATGAATCATGTAATAACAAACAGAACAAAACTGCAATAAATCATGTAATAACAAAAAGATCAAAACGAATCACAGCAGAAACATAAAATTGCGTTTGTACATCACCACAACAAAATTATATTTTGAGTATAATGTGGTCCTCTGTGTGGGATCAGTTGCTCCCTTATTGAGAAGTACAAAAAATGTGCACCTGCGCTTTCAGTAAAAGTCAAAGTAAGTAGTATGTTCTTTGCTCTTACAAGTGCTAAACTTTTTGGCTGCTCTACGTTTCTTGGCAAGTGTATAGCATGGCAATTTGTCACTTCTTTGTGTATGTGAAAAAGTGATATGTCATTATAAGTGACTAAGGAGGATTATGGCAACCTCATCATGTGGAAAAAAGTACTACAACATGGACCGCTGCAATATAAAAAAGTCTTAGGCTTCCTGCAAGTAGTACAACTTCTGCAACAGTCATGTGCTCCTTCTGTATTTAACAACATAGAGAATAAAAAAGGAAAATTCACAGAGGGCAATACAGAACGGTTTCAAGTGAGGGATATGACATAGGCCTATATATATATATCTATACACACACAAAAAGTAAGCAATCTGTTTGACATCAATAGTTAGCCAGTCCGGTAGGAAACTCTTCTTAGTTGCCTATTTTGGTAAGTGTAGTAGGGTGTGGTGGAACAATTCATTTTTAACAATAAGATTGCCAGTGTTCACAAGAAGGCATTTAATTGACTTTATGTTATGATTTTGTAACTATCTAATTTTTGATATTTCAATTTTGTTAGTATTTGCACTATAATTTGTGTAGCAGGCCTTTTTTTTTTTTTTTATTTTTTTTTAAATTTTTTTTTGCCGTCGCCTTATTTCTCAAATCCCCAAGGCGGTGTGCGTTGCACTGTGGTTTTTATTTTGCGCCTGTTGGCCCAGTGCATCCGACTTCAGCATGCATTTTATGTAAGGGTCTGCTTTCTCCTGGATTTTCTAAGGGTTGGCTTCCCTGGGGTAACGGCCGGTGCTGTGATGGGGATCGAACCCAGCACCTTCTGGTTGTGAGCCGTGTCACTTAACCACTAGTCCACGCTGTCCCCATGTCTGGCAGGCCTAAATTAGAGAAAAGGAAAAGAAGTTTGACTTTCCAGTTCTGACATTCATTCAAAATGTTAAAAACAACATCTAATATTTAAAAAAATACTTTGTGACTGACCTTACCAAAGCTGCCCTTCCCTAGAATCTTCAGGAAGTTAAAATCATCAAGTTTAAATTTCCGCACTTCTGGAACTGGTGCTTGAGGACTTGTTGAGTTTTCTTCAATATCCCAGACCTGATGGTAACTGCTACTTTCATCACTTTCCTCATCTTCCTCTTCATTCAGAAGCATAGTAGTCTGAGAGAAGCAATATTTTAGATAATGTAAAACATTACATAATTTAAGAGATTTTGAAATTTGGGAAGACCAAGGTAACATTATAATGCTATGGCATTAAGGTTATTAGTCTCTGATAAATAGAAAACAGAGGTTACAGTTGGATAAACGTTATATCCAGTCACAAGGCAGATCAGTCTTGGAGTTAACTGATTTTCAGTTAAAGATCAGAGTGAGTAACTTTATTAAGCATAATCTTAATATTTGAAATAGACTTATGAGGGATGGTCAAACAGTTTTACACTTTAGTCTGAAGAAGTCAAGACACTTGCCTAGAAATTAGTGTGAGCTTTAGTCCTTTTCTATTTATTCACACTGTAAGGAAGTACACCTTACATCTATTCTTCACCTTTTTGATGCTGTGTTTGTAGAACTCATTCGTCTGGGTCTGGAACTGTGTCCAGTTCAGTAATCAAGTCCGAGCCATCAGAAAAATGTGTGGTTATGAAATCATGCTCCATCAACCCAACACCAGCTTTAGCACCTAGTGACTTCTTTTCTATTCCAAAACATGAAGAATACACTTCATGGACATCATTTTTTTTACGTCTAGACTGGATTACTGAACTGGAGGCGTAGTTCCGGGTCCACGCGGAGAAGTTATACAATCAGGGCATCAAGAAGTTGAAGAATAGATGAGAGAAGTGTATGACCTTATAGGATGAATATATAGAGAAGGACTCAAGTGTACACCAATTTTCTGGTAAGTGCCTTGGCTTCTTGATATTAAAGTGCAAAACTTGTTGACCATCCCTCGCACACTTTTAGATTGTGGCAAATGTTCAGTCATGGATGTGTTTAAGGATGATTCTAGAACAAAAACATTAACACTTTAAGAGAAGTTAGCAGCTTTTCTTAAACACAGACAAATAAATGAGAACGTTATTTCAATTTCATTGCGACATCATCATCATCATTATGTGACAAATTCTTTCCAGAATATAGTCTCCATCACGGCAGCTCTGTATGCATCTTGGCTTAAGGGGAGTCAACCTGAGTCACACAGAGACTTCCTCAGACTGTCCATAATGTCCTGATGTCATCTTCATTAGGTTTGACTTCTTGCCCTTTTTCCAGGAACTCCATCATCACTGTCTCATTAGACAGTTTTGCCTCTTTACATGACTTAAATATCTCAGCTTTTTGTTTTGGTGATCTTATCTGGGAGCCCATTTTCTGTAATATACAGTGATTGCAAAATTTCTCCATTTGCCTTTTTTACTGTCCATAATATTTTCAACATCCTTCTGTAACACTTAATTTCAAAAGCCATAATATTTTTTGCAATTTATTTGTTTGATGTCCATGTTTCACAACCACATATCTCCACTGGAAAAATACATGTACCTTGCCGTAAATTCATTAACTGTATCAGTTTGTGTATAGAAATTGCAAATCTTCCTTTTGTTTTAATTTCAGTCTTTGGAATTATTTTTCGTAAATCACAGATATTAAAATATCATTTTCTTAAATCACCTTATAATTATCAAAATTGTGCAGACATTTTAATAAAAAATGTAAGACAGATAACCAATTACCCACAAGAGCATTTTTTGGTTTATCTTGTTTGTCCTTTTTATCTCTTAACAAAGCATTTAGCCATTGCAATTAGCTCCCTTACAGAAAGCCTGCAACAAGATTCTTCATGCACTCTTGCAGTAATGGTTTGTACAGGAATTTGTTTCACAAGCAAATTATTTTAAAACATGTTGGCCTTTGAAGAATATTGGCAAAATGTTACAGATTTGCAATTCCTGAAATTATGAGATTTACTGAAGAAAGTAAAACTTAAATAAGAAGTGCAAAGCAAAAGGTACATTGAGATAGCTTACACTGACTATTGAAGATGTATGAGTCTTTTTCCTATCTCCAGGTGCAGTTGATATCCTGACCTGCTGAAGAGCCTCAGCTAACAGTTTTTGGTTGACTCCACAAAGATTTGGCAGAAACATTTTACACTTTTTGTGACAGTTGATTCCACAAACTGCAGAATGTGCATAGGTTAAATGAATAATAGTCAGGTAATTTTGATATAAAGATTGCAATGTTGAGAAAAAATAAAGACGCTATTTGAAATGTGGAGATAAACTGAAGTATATATTTAAACTTCGTATTTTAAATTATACTTGGTGATTATTTTTACCTGTAAAACATTTATCATTGATGAACTTTTTACTGTAAGAGTACATTGTAACACTTGTACATTTCAAACATTCTCTATTTATACCAACATCTCGTTATACCTTCATATTTAATTAAGATACATTCTGTCTGTGTTTACTTATGATTATACCTTAGTATTTGGGAGGCTGTCTAGTTATACAACATCTGGTTATACCTTCATATTTAGAATATTTTCAGCATATAAACACATTAAATAACATACATATTTAGTATATTGTTTCATCATACCTACATACTTAAGGACATACTCTGTTGTATCTTTACATATATGGTTGTGTCTAGCTAAACCCACATATTTAAGCACTCATCTGGTTATACCTTCACATTTAAGACCCTGTCTGAACAGACCAAACAACATGGACCCACAGTGGTCACAGAATGTCGGAGACATATAATTGTTGATCTTCAGTCGATGTGGCACATTGATATGAAACCGCTCTGTCAACATCTAAATGTAAAAAGTATGGAAGTTATGTTACGAATTGAATACTACAAGAAACCTGAAGACTGAGATTACTGAAACTGTAAAAGATAACTATAATTTGATATATTAAGTCCAAGCCTTACTTTGTTATTTGTTATGAGAAGAATTTTTAGCATGCATATTTCAATCATTCTTTTAGTTTTTCCGATAATCTTTGAGATTCTTGAGACATCAGATCTCATATTCATTGTGCTGTCTGGTTCTACTTTTTTCTGTCCATCACTAATTAAACACTGCAATGCAGTATTGCAATGCAGGAAGAACATACAGAGATTGAGATACAGGAATAATGAGACATGTGACTGAAGAGCAGCACAAGACACCAGCTGATCTACAAAAACTTTTTGAAAACATGCAATATGGAGAATATGGTGAGAGGGAATAACAACTCAATCCACATAACCAAATTTTGACAATATGATGCCTGACGTGTTGCCCTAGAACACGGAATGTAAGTATGACTTCATCACCAATATTTGTATCTCTTTCAAAGTTTTGACTCATCCATTTATAAATATTATCAGTACATGTATCTTAGGATTTTCTCTATTTTCTCTTTTTTTGTAGGGTTGTTCTTCTGAATTTAGTCTTTGACAGCCAATTTTCTTTTGAGCCATGACAGTACAGATAGAAATGTGTGTGCATCCATAACTGTCAATAGGTTTTTCTATAATCTGATAATATTTTATATCTTGACATTATGTTCCTCACAGATTATTCCAAGGATCTACCTGATGTATCTGATCTCCTACCAAAAATCTACCTGATGCTTCTCATGTCTTTCGAAGGATCTATGTGATACATCTCTCTTTGTTCCAAGGATCTATCCTCTCACCTCCTTCCAATGATGTACCTGATGAATATCACTTCCTTCCATGGATCTATTTGATGAATCTCACTTTCTTTCAAGGATCTATCTGAGTCCTTTCAACCTACTTGCAAAAAAATCTACCTGATACATCTCACCTCCTTCGAAGAATCAATCTGATACCTCTCCCCTCCTTCCAAGAATCTATCTGATACATCTCACCTCCTTCCAAGAATCTATCTGATATCTCTCCCCTCCTTCCAAGAATCATGATACCTCTCACCTCCTTCCAAGAATCTATCTGATACCTCTCCCCTCCTTACAAGAATCTATCTGATACCTCTGCCCTTCTTCCAAGAATCATGATACATCTCACCTCCTTCCAAGAATCTATCTGATACCTCTCCCCTCCTTCCAAGGATCTATCTGATTCCTCTCACCTCCTTCCAAGGATCTATCTGATTCCTCTCACCTTCTTCAAAGGATCTATCTGATGCCTCTCACCTTCTTTTAAGGATCTATCTGATTCCTCTCACCTCCTTCCAAGGATCTATCTGATTCCTCTCACCTTCTTCCAAGGATCTATCTGATTCCTCTCACCTTCTTCCAAGGATCTATCTGATGCCTCTCACCTTCTTCCAAGGATCTATTTGATTCCTCTCACCTTCTTCCAAGGATCTATCTGATTCCTTTCACCTTCTTCCAAGAATTTGTATGAGGCCTCTCACCTACTTCCAAGGATCTATTTGATGTCTCTCACCTCTTTCTAAGGATCTACCTGATACATCTCACCTCCTTCCAAGGATTTATCTGATGCCTCTCACCTCTTTCCAAGAATTTACCGGATACATCTCATCTCCTTCCAAGGATCTATCTGATGGCTCTCACCTCTTTCCAAAGATCTACCTGATGAATCTCACTTCCTTCTAAAGATCTACATGATGCATCTCACCTTCATTGATTGAATTTTTAATTTAAATTTAATGTACATGTTTCACTCACTTGTGACAAAGACATTCAGAAAGAAATGTAATCTATACAAACACTGCTTCTTTCTGAATGTCTTTATCACTCTCTTTCTCTTTGTCTCTTTCTCTCCTTCTCTCTCTCTCCTTCTCTCTCTCTCTCACACTCTCTCTCTCACAGGACAAAACTCAAATTTAATCTATACAAACACTGCTTGAGTTTTGTCATGTGAGAGATAGATAGATAGAGAGAGAGAGAGAGAGAGAGAGAGAGAGAGAGAGAAGGAGAGAAAGAGACAAAGAGAAGGGTGAGATAGAGAGAGAGAGACACACACAGGCACACACACAAACATCCATTTATAGCAACACACACACATCACACACACACACACACACACACGCACACACAAGATATTTATATATATATATTTTATCTGACACTGATTAATGAGATCATTAATGTTTTTATGTATTTTCTGTCATGTTAAAGAAGAAATAAAATCATATGAACTATCAGTGTGGTCCAAGTTTATGTTTACATTTTAATATACAATCCTTAAAATCGTTTATTTAATTAAAATAAACATACTTACCAAACTCCATCTAATAAAAAGCTAGGAATAAAGGTAACACTCTCATATATTTATATAGTATTTTTGTAATGAAAACTTGTAATTGTTCTGTTGCTTACCATGGTTTCTCTGCTATCTTTTGCATTTCCTGGACATTTCCCAAGAATTTTGTCATGACACTTCTTGTGCACAGCACAATTGCACACTGTAGATGGTGATAGTCACTTTCTTTAACTTATCAGCTTGTACTACAATATAAAAACTAGTTCTTTGTTCAATAGTTTCAACTACTATAGAAAAATGAGTTCTTCATTCAATAGTTTCAACTACAATAGAAAAACTAGTTCTTTTTTTAATAGTTTCAACTACAATAGAAAAACTAGCTCTTCATTCAATAGTTTCAACTACAATTGGAAAACTAGTTCTTCATTCAAAAGTTTCAACATAATAATTCTGTAATAGGCAAGCATAATTCTTCAAAAGATAAACATGTTTTTAAATGCATAAACACATATTTTTCAGTAGAATAACTTATTCTGCAATAAATAAATTAGTGCTTTGACACATACATTATTTATTCAATAGATAGATACGTTCTTAAACAGATGAACCAGGCTTTAATATTTAAATACATACATAAATAGATACGCTAGTTCTGTAATAAGTAAACACATGATGCAAAACAAGTCTTCAATATTAAATTAGCTTTTCATTATATAAACTGGTTTATCAATGGATAAACTTATTCTCAAATGAACAAACCAATTTTTTCAACTAAAGATAACTAAGTTCTGTTAGAAAAACTGTTGCTCTTTAGATAAACTAAACTGTCAAAAAATAAACTGGTTCTTCAATCGAAAACTGGTTCTTTAATGGGCAAACACATTTTTATGTTATAAAAGTTAGCTCTGTTACAATAACTAGTTCCTTTGTAGATAAACTATATTTTAAATATATATATATATAAACTGTTTCTTCAATGGACAAACTAATTCTTTTATTTAAAAAGTTAATTATATTAAAAATAGTATAGTTCCATTAGAAAAACTAGTTCCCCTTTAGATAAACTTGATTGTAAATAGATAAACAGGCTCTGCAATAGAGAAACAAGTTGATCAGAACATCAGATAATTCTGTTATGAATTAACACCTTCTTCTTGTCTCATAACTCCCTCTGGAGTATAGAGGACTAGTGAAATATCAACGTTCGGAATTGTCTAGTGTGAGACAAGGTTTCATTCTATGACCTGTAATTATATCCAGTCGATTCACCTTACATTTTTTAAAGCATTTGTTTCCATTCTTCCCTAGCATACATCACTCCATTAGTTTTTGTTCTCCATCATTTCCCATATGAGTATATTCATCTTTACTTCTGCGTCTTGTCTTCTGTGGGCTCCTACTGAATCACCTGGCTACCACTGCAGCTGGCTCCCTTAAAGGGAGTCTGCATCATCACATTTATGTGCACTGTTGCAATTCTGTAAGGGGAAAGTAAGATGTCCACGCCTGAATGGCTGCGCTCTCGACTAGCTCCGGTGTTTGTGTCGTTTTCTGATGTTTCCTGGATCCTGCTCGGATTATAATTCACAACTTCATCACAAGGTGGAATAAAGGACATTATTCTGTGGAATTGAAGTATGTGCTTTCGATCGGTTATCCTGTTTGATATGCTGTATTTCACTGCATTTTATGTTTAGTTCAAGTCGTGGGAAACCCATCAAGATGGCGTTCGACGTTCCGCTTGATTGCACCCATAATTCACCCCAGGCTATCACTACTCAAGGACCTCTCTGTTGGGACTGAAACCGCTTTCCTTCTGCCCCCTTTACCGGAGGTTACACGATACCTCTCCTAACCTCGTATTCTCAGCATAGCAATGGTTACGCTGAGGTGGACACAATCCAGAAGTCTCGAGGGCGGAACATAAAAACACAGGGAGTCAGACACGGACAGACACAGAAAGCCTAACGCAAACATTGGTCTATCACATACTCATCATTGCCCCCACGCAAAGGTAGCGGAGTGCTCGGCTCCAACAGGGAAGTCTGTAGGGATTTCAGTCGACATGCCACGCATAAACATAGCCTTGGCAGTAGGACATGATAGTGGTCGTTCGACACAACGAGCCTTTGACGCCTAAGCGAACAATATTATGTTGCAATTCTGGTTTATGTAGAAACGTATTTGACATGAAGAGATTGTCAGCTCCTTGTGCTATCCATTTTAGTCTCATTTTGGAACTTTTTGAACATGTTAGAGTGGTCTTACTCTTTTATTTCTAAGTACCACCCCCATCAAGGTGTATCTGACTACTTATGGAGAATGTCAAATCATTTAGTCTGTAAGATGAGATATCTCTTTTGGTTTGAAGATTTGTGTATTTTTCTTCAAATGTAATGTAATGTAATGTAATCTAATCTAATCTAATCTAACCTAACCTAATCTAATCTTATCTGAACTAATCTAATCTGAACTAATATAATCTAATCTGAACTAATATAATCTTATCTGAACTAATCTAATCTGAACTAATCTAATCTAATCTAATCTAATCTAATCTGAACTAATCTAATCTGAACTAATCTAATCTGAACTAATCTAATCTAATCTGAAGTAATCTAATCTGAACTAATATAATCTAATCTGAACTAATCTAATCTGAACTAATCTAATCTAATCTGAACTAATCTAATCTAATCTAATCTAATCTAATCTAATCTGAACTAATCTAATCTAATCTAAACTAATCAAATCTGAACTAATCTAATCTAATCTAAACTAATCTAATCTGAACTAATCTAATCTAATGTAATCTAACCTAATCTAATCTGAACTAATCTAATCTAATCTAATCTAAACTAATCTAATCTGAACTAATCAAATCTAATGTAATCTAAACTAATCTAATCTGAACTAATCTAATCTATTCTAATCTAAACTAATCTAATCTAATCTAAACTAATCTAATCTAATCTAATCTAACCTAATCTAATCTAATCTAAACTAATCTAATCTAATCTAAACTAATCAAATCTGAACTAATCTAATCTAATCTAAACTAATCTAATCTGAACTAATCTAATCTAATCTAATCTAAACTAATCTAATCTAATCTAATCTAATCTATTCTAATCTAAACTAATCTAATCTAATCTAAACTAATCTAATCTAATCTAATCTAACCTAATCTAATCTAATCTAATCTAATCTATTCTAATCTAAACTAATCTAATCTAATCTAATCTAATCTAATCTAACCTAATCTAATCTAATCTAATCTAATCTAATCTAATCTAATCTAATCTAAACTAATCTAATCTAATCTAATCTAATCTAATCTAATCTAATCTAATCTAATCTAACCTAATCTAATCTAATCTAATCTAATCTAATCTAATCTAAACTAATCTAATCTAATCTAATCTAATCTAATCTAATCTAAACTAATCTAATCTAATCTAATCTAAACTAAACTAATCTAATCTAATCTAATCTAATCTAATCTAATCTAATCTAACCTAATCTTCAATGAAACAATTCAATCACGAACAACAGGGAGACTCACTCTGACATTGATACCCTTGTTTATTTAAACCCCTGAAAGACAAGAAATTTTACATGCAAGATATTTGGTAGCCATTTTAAAAACCACTTCATCTCTTCGTAAATGCCACCCTCTCTCTCTCTCTCTCTCTCTCTCTCTCTTTCTCTCTCTCTCTCTTTCTCTCTCTCTCTCTCACTCTATTTCTGTATCTCACCAAAAAAAAAATATTTCTACATATGTTCACAGAAGAAATATGATGAAGACCACATTGACTATTTCCCATGTTAAATGCCCCCCCCCCCTCTCTCTCTCTCTCTCTCTCTCTCTCTCTCTCTCTCCTACTATCTTTCAAACTGCTTGATTACAGCAATACTATCTCTTATAACAATAGAACAACAGTTACGCGCGCAATCTAATACAGCTATCATTAATCATAACCATTAGCAAGTGTCTAACAGACTGATGTAATGATTATGCACATCCAGAATATCCAGTCATTACTGCTGCTTATCTATCGCATTTCTGTCTTCTCCCGAGCCATAATGATAAACTTTCCACTATCATTTCTATTTGGCATCCTGTGTTCTATTTATTAGCAATTTTTGCAGTTATCAAAGTATTCTCTTACCAACCCTTTTCACAGCAACCCCTGCTTCAAATGTTCCACATTAGTGATCCTATCATACCATCTCAACCTCTCTATTCTGTCTGGTTCTGTCCAACAGTTCCACATTAGTGATCTTATCATACCATCTCAACCTCTCTATTCTGTCTGGTTCTGTCCAACAGTTCCACATTAGTGATCCTATCATACCATCTCAACCTCTCTATTCTGTCTGGTTCTGTCCAACAGTTCCACATTAGTGATCTTATCATACAATCTCAACCTCTCTATTCTGTCTGGTTCTGTCCAACAGTTCCACATTAGTGATCTTATCATACAATCTCAACCTCTCTATTCTGTCTGGTTCTGTCCAACAGTTCCACATTAGTGATCTTACCATACCATCTCAATCTCTTTATTTTGCTCATGCACGTCTTCACAAAAGTCTGTACCATATTATTTGTTGTTTTTGTTGTCCTCCATGTTTCAGAGCCACACAGTAACACGGACTTTACATGGGAGGTGAAGATTTGTTATTTTTGTGTTGCCTTTATTTAATTTTGATGTTCGTAATTATAGCTGATTGATTAACTTATGTTTGCTGGCCACTTTACGGAAGCTTGTATCTGAAGAGTTGCAGTAACGGTTTTACACAATGAAGTTGCTTGACCTCTTTAGTCACCTTTTACGACATGCTTGGAAGGTTAAAACCGGATACCACACTGGTGAATGTTATTATTGAGTACTGGTGTCTGTTAAAACCTGGCACTGGTGTCTGTTATAACTAGGTACTGGTGTCTGTTATAACTGGTTACTGGTGTCTGTTATGACAGGGTACTGGTGTCTGTTATTACAAGATCATCATCATGTAGCATGTCCTTTATAGAACGTCGCTCCCATCACAGACTGTCTGAAAGAAACTCGTTCCCTTGCCAAAACTCAAATCTCCGCCACAGTCATACCCAAGCATTCCTTGATATCTTGGTGCCATCGTCTTCTTGTTCTGTCCCTTCCTCTTTTGCCTGGCACCATACCTTCCATCACTGTTCTCTCGAGACCGTTTTGTTTCTTGATTTGACCAAAGTTTTTGCATTTACTAGCCAAAATGGAATTGATAAGCCAATTCTCCTCTATGCTCAACTCTTGCCGAATGTCTACATTTGTCTTTTTCTCTGTCCAAAGTATTCTGAGAATCTTTCTGTTACATTTTGACTCGAAGGATTCGATTCTTTGTTTGGAAGTTTTGGTAATCGTCCATGATTCGCAGCCATAAGCTGCCACATGAAAAACACAGGCTGTCAAGACTTTCATTTTTATTATTATTATTATTATTGTATTACAAGGTACTGGTGTATATTACAACTGGGTACTGGCGTATGTTATAACTGGGTATTGGTGTCTGCTATAACTAGGTAGTGGTGTCTCTTATAAGCGGGTAGTGGTGTCTGTTATATGAGGGTTCTAGTGTCTGTTATAACCTCGTACTGGTGTGTGTTATAACTGAGTACTGGTGTCCATTATAACCTGGTACTAATATCTGTTATAACCTGGCACTGGTGTGTGTTATAACGTAATACGCATATCTGTTATAACATAGTAATGGTGTCTGTTATAACCTACTACTTGTGTCTGTTATAACTAGGTACTGGTGTCTGTTATAACTCGTTACTGGTATCTGTTATAACTGGGTACTGGTGTCTGTTATAACTGGGTACTGGTGTCTGTTTTAACTTGGTATTGGTGTCTGTTATAACCGGGTACTGGTGTCTGTTATAACCGAGTACTGGTGTCTGTTATAACTGGGTACTGGTGTCTGTTATAACTGGGTACTGTGTCTGTAATAATCGGGTAACACACTGGTATCTGTTAT
Organism: Ariolimax columbianus; assembly: GCA_036924085.1. Classification (NCBI taxonomy): domain Eukaryota; kingdom Metazoa; phylum Mollusca; class Gastropoda; order Stylommatophora; family Arionidae; genus Ariolimax; species Ariolimax columbianus. The sequence continues at coordinate 84,958,443 of JAVGWX010000009.1, read as the reverse complement.
AACAGAGTACTAGTGTCTGTTATAACCTAGTACTGGTATCTGTTATAATTGGGTACTAGTGTCTGATAAAACTATATACACTTGACAAACCTAATCAACCAGACATTCATTCTCACATAATTGTAAGCATTAAACACACAGCTAATCATTCTCTGTAAAACATAAAACAGAAAGCCAAGCAAACATTCTTTCAGAAACATCATATAAGCAATGAATCATTCATTTTCTCTAAAAGATCAAACAAACAGCTAATCATTTGCTTAAAACATCACACACAGCGAATCATCCTCCATAAAACATAAAACTTTTTAACATTTATCAATCAAAATTTATCAATCAAACATTTATTTCCAAACATTGAAAAGCAATCAAATAAAAATTTCATCTCTAAAACATCAAATACACAGTTAACCAATCATTCTCCATGAAACATCAAACACACAGCTAATCATTTTCCATAAAACATCAAACACACAGCTAATCATTCTCTTTAAAACATCTAACATACAGCTAATCAAACATTCCTTTTTCAAACATCAAATAAGCAATCAATTAAAACTTTTTCTCTAAAACATAAAAGACAGTATACCAATCATTCTCTCTACAACATCAAAAAGGGCAATGCATAAGAATATTTTATCTAAAACATCAAACAGACAATCAATCAGAACATTCTCTCTAAAACATCAACCGGCTCAGCCACTCAAGCTTTCTCTTTCTAAAACACCACGCAGACAGTCAATCAAACACTCTCTATAAAACGTCTAATGGATAGATCAAAACATCAATCAGCAATCAAACATGCTCTCTACAACATGAAAATGCCTACCACAGAAAGTCGGTACAAAAAGAACAGTATGTTGGCATTCGGAAGAACTTGGCAATAAACTGATGGCCCTTAACTTCGTGGACTTTCTGCTGCTTCATGGCACCTCGGCGCACAAGATTGGGTTTGGAAGCAGAGTTCATGTCGTTTTCTGCGGATCACAAATTAATATTATGTTACTGTTATAATTTGTCTGGTTCCTGATGCCTTTGTTCTTGAGTTAAGAGCTAATATCCTTCTTTTTGGCGAATATAGGCGTCTTTCAACCACATACATATTTTTTGAATAAATTTGGGCGTGTGGGCAAGCAGTTCTTTCCCAGAGCAAACAAGACAATATGTACACTAGCATAAATTGTTTGACGGTGGGATTGTATCAGCCATTTCCTATGAGAACTTGATACTGCTACCAGAACCGACAAGCTAGGAGCCCCAGAAAGAAAGCCAACCAGCAGAAAACCTTCACCAACTTGGCCAAGAATAATAGAAGCCGAAAGAAAGATCACGAACCAGAGCTAGGACACCGAACAAAGGATGTTCTGGACAGAGTCATGTGGCACTTGAGCAGGGAGTACCTCAAGGGGGAGTACTGTCACCCACACTCTTCCTGGTGTATATAAACGACATTACAGAGAATATATCAAGAAGAGTCCATAGCTCAATGTTTGCAGACGATCTGGCTATGCTGAACTCTGAAAAGAATCTCACCATAGCAAGAAATCGGATGCAGCACGCCCTAACATCGCTGGAAGAGTGGGCAAACTCATGGCTGGTCAAAATAAACGAGGAGAAAACCACATGCACAATATTCTCGCTCTCAATCAAACCCCAAAATACCAAATTAAGTTTAAATGGCAAATTCCTGCAGCCAAACGACAACCCAAACTATCTGGGAGTCACATTTGATCGGCGCATGACATGGAAAAGTCAGATCGAGAGAAACCGAATGAGAGCCAGAGAAAGAATGGCAATCATGAGGAAACTTGCTGGCACAAGCTGGGGAGCAGACGAAAGCATACTAAAGAAACTGTACACTGGAAGAGTGAGACCAGTTCTCGAGTAGGGCATTGCGGCATGGACAACAGCAACAAAGGCGAACTTCGATAAAGTTAGCAAACTTCAAAACCAAGCCATGAGAGTTATAACAGGAGGCATGAAGTCAACGCCAATTGTAGAACTTGAAAAGATTACAAAACTGCAATCCATGACCGATAGAAGAGACTGCAGAGCCCAGCTGCAGTCAGAGAAACTCCGAAGACTGACTGACCATCCAATGCACCAGAGACTATACAATTTGGGAAATGGGAAACTAAAGCGGAGAAACTTTGCAGAAATAGCCAAAGCAAAGATGCACGAAGATCCCATAAACGCACTAACAACACCAAAACCCATCACTACTGTACGAAAACCTACCTGGAGGCAGGATATATTTCCAGAGGTGGTAGAAAATATACCAGGTATTGGAAACAAAAACTGCCAGACTGAAAAAGAAAGGAGAGATACTACCCTAAGCTTTATATCGAAAAACTACCCAAGCATGGACTGGACCCATGCATACACCGACGGTTCTGTAACAAACACCACACAGAACGGAGGGGCAGGAGCATTCCTGAACCTACCAAATGGCAGAAAAACAACACTGTCATTCGCTACTGGTAAGTACACAAGCAATTTCAGAGCGGAGGCAGAGGCACTGAGGGCGGCAGTGGAAGAAATGGTGACACACAAAGAAAATGAAAGCCATATAGTCCTGCTTACAGATGCTCTCGCCGTAGTCACATCGCTAAAAAGCCAGAAAAACACTGAGCTTAATGATTTAAAAGCAGCACTCTGCCAACTGTGCCAGCAGTCCGCACCAAAAAGAGTAGTGGTACAGTGGGTCCCATCACACTGCGACATCCAAGGCAACGAGGAGGCAGACAGATTGGCAAAAGACGGTGCAAGACTACCACAAACAGATACTAGTATGACGTACGATGAGTCAAAACGGCTTATCAAAGTCAGATACATGACCAAATGGGAAACCGAACATACTGGTTATACCAAAAACGATGCCTATTACCAGTTGAACCGAAGAGAGCAGGTCGTTGTCTTCAGACTTCGCACTGGCCACAATAGACTGAGGTACCACCTATTAAACAAATTAAAGATAGGTGGTACCGACGAATGCCCGTGCGGTACCGGTAAAATGACCGCTGAACATCTGCTGCAGAACTGCCCGACATACGAGGATCAGAGAGAGAGCAGATGTGGCCATCACCAGTGGAAC
>JAVGWX010000009.1:84825349-84950349 GCA_036924085.1 Ariolimax columbianus | reverse complement strand
AATTCCAATTACATACACTCTTATGTTTGTATGGATACTGTTTCTAGAGCTTTCTTTCAAACCCACATGACTAAACATCCTTTAGGATGTGTGAACGGCTCTATTGGTCACCTCTCACCACATTCTACCAGTGTGGCAGAATCATCTCTATCGCACACATAGCCCACCTTGAAACTATGTTGGCATCAACAAAACATAACATAACATAACATAGCACACCATAATATAACATAACATAATATAGCGTAACATAACATAGCACAACTAGCAATACCATAACTAACACAACGTACCTTCATCTTCTTGTTCCTCCTTTTTCCTTCATGCTTTTTCTTCCTTCCTTCTGTCTCTTCTCTTGCGTCTTCTCTTCCGTACCTCCATCTTTCCTTCAGCTTTATTCTTCTTCCCCCTTTTTCTTCCTCTTCTTCTTCATCCTTTTCATTCTTTCACCTTCTTCTCATCCTTCTTTCCTTCTTCTTTTTCTCCCGTCTTCATCCTTCTCCTTCTTTCTTTCTTCTTCTTCTTTCTTTTCTACTCCTTTCTTCTTTTTCTTTATTCTTCATCCGCCTTTTCTTTCTTTAATTCTTCTTTCTTTTTCTTTTTCTTTCTTCTTTATCTGTCTTCTTCTCTCTTCATCCTTCTCCGTCTTTATTTCTACTTCTTCTCCCTTCTTTCATTAAACTGTCTTCTTCTTTTCCCTTCTTCTCTTCAGCTTTCTTCTTCGTCTCCCTTTTTTCTCTTTTCTTCTTCATCCTTTTCCTTCTTTTTTTCTTCTTCTTCTCCCTTCTTTCCTTAAACTTTCTTCTTCTTCTCCCTTCTTTCCTTAAACTTTCTTCTTCTTCTCCCTTCTTTCCTTAAACTTTCTTCTTCTTCTCATCTTGTTTTCCTTCTTCATTCTTCTCTCTTCTACATCCTTCTCCTTCTTTCTTTCTTTATTCTGCATCTCTTTTTTCTCTTCCTTTTCTCTCTCTTCTTCATCCGTCATCTTCTCCACCTTTATTCTTTGTTCTTCTTCTTCTGTTTCTTCTTCTTATTCTTGTGATAGAATCTTTGACGTCTACACTGTGATAAATTCGACGGTTGTTTGGTGCTTCTCTCTATTTGGGTACAGTTTTGAGTTCAGTGTTGTGTTATTCATCTGCTGTATATTCTATAATTGATCATACAGGGGTCAGTCCTGTAATACCTGCTCATCAGTTTGTTCGTCTAGTCCACATGGCATATTATATATGATATGTTCAACATAACTCCCGCCGACTTTTCTTTCCCAGATTGTTCTAGCACCAAATTATTGAAGCTGGGTCGACCACAAGATACGTTTTGCGATAGAACAAATTCCCTCACCAACTGGAGACCGAGCGCCGATCCATTGGCATGGTAGCCAGTCTGCAAACCGCTGCGCTACCTCGATTCCCAGTTCGTAAGTGTGTCTGTTTAATTTCTTGTTCTTTGTTCTGAGACAAAGAATGGTGATCTGTCTCTGCCGGTCAAAGATGTGAAAACCGTCGTTTTTGTTAATTCTGTTCTGTTCAGACATCCTGGATAAGTCTCATTTTCTCAAAACATGTCTTTTTGTTGACTATTGTGTCCCCTTTTTGTCAAGCTTATTCGCCTTCTCGCTCGTGGTACGTCATAATGGGGTATTAGCTACTGAAGTACTGCAGAAGACGATGTGTCGCGTCGAAAGGTGCAAATATTACAGTCAAACTGTAAACTAGCGACACAACGCATTCCGTTCTCCGGACCACATCCTGCTACTTGCAAAGCCCTGTTCAGGGCTTGGTAGCAAGAAAATGAGAACAAACACAGAAAAAGAAGATGCTACTGAAGTATGTTTCGCTTTCTGTCAGCTACCTTGCCTAGTTCATTACTAAGGTGCAGGAGTTTGCACTTCTTGAGACCTTGTGGTACAGATAGAGCATCTGCAAAGATGATGGCAGACATAATTGTTATTATGGATTTCAGGATATGGCACATATAAACTGTCTCCTCAATTATTGACATCCCTTATTGCTGATCCATCTGGCTAGGCATGCATCCACGATTGTTTTGGCAATAATTTTCTTAGACCATACTCAGAGCATACTATAACATAACATACGAGAACATATCATAACATAACACTTCACAACATAATACAACATAGCTTAATCTATCATAGCATACCACAACATGACAGCATAATTGTACCATAATCATAACTTAATGTGCCGTAACATAACAAACCGTAATATGCCCAAAGATAACGTACCATAACCTTGTCGTAACCATACCATACCATACCAATATTCCATATCGTAATATCCGATTATAAACGATAACATAACACAACACAATATCCTCATTATTCTGAAAGATATTTTCCTTCCTTCCACCTCCAACCCCTTCCTCCACTCTGACCATCAAACGAGATTACGAGTCGACCCTTACTTACCTGCTCCTTCTCCGTGATTCTCCGAGTAAAACCTGATTTGAATCTGTAATCGACCCGAGGGTTTCAGATCCAGCTGTGGGCGAAACACATAGGCAGCAATTAAATTACAGGAATATGTGTCCCATGCCAGCTCTAAGAAGTTCGCAATGTGTGAAAGTCTTTGAGACGTGTGCTCATAGATTACCTGGGTGAGGAACCTACCTCCTACCAGGCGCGTCAGCAGGGTTGCGGATTGCTGAAAGGCCTCCTAATTTGGAGGTTAGCTGCGAATAAATAAGCAGCCGTGGACAAAAACGGGTCGGCAGGCATGGAGGCTGTAAGCAGGCAGCCCCTCCGTCATGCAAAGACACAACAGGCTAATCACCTGTTTGTCTTAAAAAACGATTACAAGTCAAAACATAGGGAAAACCGGACTGACCTCAACGGCGACGAACAGGCGAGAAATAAGGACCACGATTTACGGAACATGGAATGTACGAAGTATAAACGGAAAAGAACATGAACTAATAGAGAAGATGAAGAGAACAAAATTGACAGTCCTGACACTAACAGAAACAAAGAAAAAGGGACAGGGCGTTCTGGACCATGACGGCAACATGCTATACTACAGCGGAGTTCCCTTGAGTGAACGAGCCAGGGCAGGGGTTGGTTGTATAGTGAATAGTAACAACAAAGCAAACATTAAAGGATGGAAATTCATTTCAGAACGACTGATGGTTCTAAGTCTACAAGAGGAGGATAGTCAAATGGATATCTTCACTGTGTATGCACCAAACGAAGATGAGAGCACTGACATAAAAGATGAATTTTATGAGCTCCTTCAAAGGACCATTGACGATTGCCATAATGAAATACTTCTCCTTAGAGACTTCAACTCAAGAGTTGGAAACGACTATTCTGGATGGGATGGAGTGATCGGTAGGTATGGAGAAGATGTCTTAAATGACAATGGAAAACGACTGTTGAGATTCTGCAGAGAACAAAACCTTGTCATTACAAATACAAGGTTTCCGCACAAGCGTATCCATGCCTACACAAGATGCGAGCCGGCAGGAAATGAAAGATCCATAATTGACTATGCAATAGTGAGGAAAACTGATTTCAAGTATGTAAAGGATGCTAGAATGTTCAGAGGACCAGAGATAGAAAGCGACCACTACCTAGTTAAAATAAAGAGAGAAATTGAAAAACACTATCCAGCCAGGCAACACCCATCAGCAAGCATGAAACATAATACACGAGGAGAAAATAAAATTAAGGCTTACAAACTACGAGAACCAGATATTAAGAGGAGATACCAAGGGCTCATAACAACAGCAATAGAAAGGATAGAGGAATCTGAAGAAGATATGGAAATGCTTTGGGTAAAATTCAAAGACATCATCAAAGAGGCTGCAGTAGTGGCATGCGATCAAACCAAAGAAGGGTGGAAGAGAAAAAGTACACCATGGTGGACAGAAGAAGTGAAAAGAATAATACGAGAAAAGAAAAAGGCGTGGAAGCAATACATAGGGGCTAGGAATACAAAGGAACAAACAGAGAAATATAAAGAATATGTAAATTTTAGAACAGAAGCAAAGAAGACTGTGCTCAAAGCCAAACAGAAATCCTGGGAAGAATTTGGAGAGAAACTGGAAAATAATGCTAGAGAAAACTAGAAACTGTTCTACAGGACCTTAAAGAACATGAGGAAGGAAAAGGAATGCCCCCTGAAATTTGTTAAAGATAAACAAGGTGCGCTGTTGACTGCCCCAGAAGAGGTAATGAACAGATGGAAAGAATATTTCTCAGATCTCCTTGGAGTGGAGGAAAACCAAGCTCTGGAAGTAACAGTCCCAATTCAAGAAGAGGGAGCCATGGAGGGAAACGATAATATCACAATGGAAGAACTAAAGGCAGCATTGGAGAAAATTAAGATTGGTAAAGCAGCAGGACATGACGGTGTAACACCAGAAATTGTGAAATACATGGGAGCGGCAGGAGAGATTTTATTCATGAAGATTCTCAAGGCAGCTTGGCGCCACAAGAAGATACAAAGAGACTGGGAGGTTGCAATAATAATACCAATATTTAAAAAGGGCGACAATCGACAATGTGAAAACCACAAAGGTATTTCCCTTCTCAGTGTCCCCAGGAAAGTCTACTCTAGGATTCTAGAACGGCGATTTAGAGGTCTAGCAGAGCCAAATATGGATGAAACTCAATGTGGGTTTAGGGCAAACAGAAGTACTCAAGACCTTATCTTTACACTCAGACAGCTAAGTGAAAAGGCTCTTGAATATGATAAAGAGATGCATTTCTGCTTTTTGGATTTGGAGAAAGCATTTGATAAAGTTCCTTGGGACAAACTCTGGGAGTGCCTGACAAGGAAGAACATCCCAGGACCCTCTGATCTCTGCCATACAGAGTTTCTATAAAACATGCAGAAATTATGTGCGGACATCAAATCAAAAGTCAGGAGAGTTCAAGACCACCAGCGGAGTAAGACGGGGACATTCTATCACCGTACCTTTTCATACTCCTCATGGATGAAATCATCAAAGCCTGCAAGGAACGGACAAAAAAGTATGAAGTAGGGTACTGGAAGATGAGACCAAGTTACATATCGGAACTAGCATTTGCAGATGATGTGGCCCTGATCACGAAATCCGAAGCACATCTCCAGATCAACTTGCAGGTCTGGGAAGAAGAGTTGAAGAAGAGAGGAATGCACATCAGCAGCTCCAAAACAAAAATCATGGTGACCGCCAGAGATGAAAAGAGACATCAGATTACCCTTGGAACACGAACACTGGAGCAGGTCAACAACTTTAAATATCTAGGAGTGGTAATAGACAGCAGGGAAGGAATCAAAGAGAAGTTAACTGCACGAAGGGCAGCAGCAGGTAGACTTTTCCATGCAATAAACAGAGGTTTCCTCAGTAGAAGAGAAATAAGCAGGAAAACAGAGAAGGATGTATACCGTTTGACCTATGTGTCTGTCCTGACATATGGATGTGAGTCATGGCAACGACTACAGCCCAAGAAAGGCAATTACAAACTTCAGAAATGAGGTACCTAAGAAAGGCGGTTCAGGTGACAAAAAGGGACAAGATCCGTAACCAGAAAATACGTAGCAATCTTGAAGTTCAACCCCTGCAGACACGAGTGGAGCAGTCCCAACTGCAGTGGTTTGGCCATGTCTGTAGAATGGAAGAAGATCGGATACCAAAGCGGTCATGGGAGATCAAAAGTCAAGGACGCAGACCCCGAGGACGTCCCAAAGTACGTTGGGAAGACAACATACGACAGTCACTAAGTGATGGAGGGCTGGATTGGAAAGAGGCCAGGAAAAAGACGGCGGATAGAGCAGGGTGGCGTTCTCTTTGGCAAAACCTCTACACCTCACGGTAGAAGAGGAGCGACTAAGTAAGTAAGGTAGTAGATTCTACACCTCACGGTAGAAGAGGAGCGACTAAGTAAGTAAGTAAGCTAATCGATTAACTGATGCTTGACGGAATAATTGCATCTCATATCCGAATGACGCACTCTACAGCATAAGAATAGAATATACATCTTTGATTTGAGTAGCACAGTAGTTACCAGCGATGGGTTTTCATCAGGGAAGTATCTGCTTCGATCCGTTTCGACATGCTCCAGCCTACTCAGCTGTGGAAGAATTACCTGATTTACTTACTGTTAACGAAAGACAGGCAGCAAGGAATATTAAAAAGCGCTGATACCTAGTACGGCGAAGGCTTTTATTCATCATCCTCGACGCCGTCTGCTATATTCCCATCTTTGTTCTACCTAAGACAATGGCAGTCATCGTGCCGGGCTAACAATCTATTCTTCGGAAGTTGATACTATTGTGCGTTTCACAATGTTTGCCGGGGTTATGAAATTGAATACCTCAGTATCCGTTTGAACAAAATTATTCAAATTTTGCATATGACCTGCAGATCACCTTGTCCCAAGGGTGAATATTTTTTTCTTGTCCCCAAACATTTGGTATACAATTTTCTTTATTTAAAGTATATAAAAACCAGCCCTCCTAATGAAATTAGTCTTCTGAAATGACTACCCCTTCACAGCAATGAAGCTGTTTAGAAATAACATTTTCCCCGTGTTTCATGCTATCTTTCCGGCTTCAACTCAAATCACACTGGTTTTGAAAAGTTCTAATCAGCCTTCCTATGTGTTCAATTTGTCAAAACAAATTGTGTACGTTAATTTATAGGCGTAGTATAACAAATTGTTAACGTTCACAACTATAATGAGTCTGAAAGTCAAGTTCCTTACACTCCATACAATTACATTGGAGATAAATGAATATTGTTGTAGAAAAGCTAAGCACTGCAAACTGTATCAGAGTATCTGAAACTCTGAAAAGAGACCTATTCACGCTTAGGGTTTAAGTAAACGATAATTTGATCGATTGTTTCAAGACTTTAGAAATTCGTGTTCCATCAAGACTAGTACGCAAGGGAGAAAGAAAATGGTAGATAGTTTTGAAATGGATGTGATTTGAAGAGATTTGTTAAAAGTTTGATTCCAAAGAAATAAGGACGCTAAGGAAGATGAATTTTCATCTGAAGACATACAATAACATTAATGTATCAAAATCTAAGTTGTGGAGAACAATGGACGACAAAACCCTTGTGAAACGGACTAAAATAATTAGCCATCGTGTGAGAAGTTGGCGATAGGGTCATATATGTAAAGTCAGATATGACTTCACATACAAAACTTTACAGTGCTATCATAGTGCGACACATGTTACCAGACGTTCAGCACACATTAGGCGAACTGGTAGTTGCGCTGTCTTTAAGTTCTTTATTTCGGGCAGCTTGGTTTATGTACCTCAGAGATGATTATCTGCTCAGTGATACGAGCGCCTTGTGTCATGAAAACGAACTAATCTGAGCGGACCAGAGCAAGCATCTCACAGGAAGCGACAACAGCGAGGAAACTGTTCAGACCAATTGACGAGTTCTTGTATCATTTCTTAATTTATGGCCAATTGTGGAATGCCGTATAGAAACCTGAAAAATCTTGGAAGCGTTTAACATGTGCTGCTATCGTAGAATGAAAAAAGTGAGTGGAACAGACATACAATCCAATGACAATGCGTTCATTGAAGAAGCCGCACAAAGACATATAATGACAATGATACAAAAAAACGAAGATTTAGTTGACTGGGTTACAGCATGCATGTAACAGACCCTCTGCTTGCCTTGGCCGTGATCTATCTTAGAACATTCTCACACTCATCCACATCATCATGACCATACTCAGTAAATGACATATCACACATCAGGTGGCATATTTATTAAATCATACTCATATCATAGAATGAGTAGAGAAATTACAAACACAATATAATACATATCTTAACTAAACATTCTACTAAAACGGGAATTATAAGCATTAGCTATTGATGGAATTCCCAACTAACTAAAAACCCAGTTCTATTGCCTTGCAATTGCATCACACACACATCGCCTTAACTGCGTCTTCAACACACCTTATCAGATACTCTTCCTCACTGAAATCCCCTCAGGCGGGCGATCTCGACATAACTCGTTCACAATGTGTCCTTGCTTACAAACACACTTTCAGATTATCTATTAATGCAAAAATCACACACCTATTTGAGCGCTCCTGTTCTATCACCAAACATTCGTCCAACCGTCTATCAATCGCTCCTCTATCTAAAGTCGGTGAGTTAAACACACTATCTACATTCAGTCTCTCTCTCTCTCTCCAGCCTCACTCTCTCTCCCCCTCACTCTCCATCTCTCATCCAGCCTGTCGAGCTAAACTTTGTCTCGAGTTATATATCCTCAAGCAAGGCCAGAGCTTGACCAATCGATCTCAGGTATGGTCATCTTCAATTCCAATTGGAACGAAACACTTTGCACACCTGTCACTCATTCTCTCGCAGCAAGCCCCGTTGCCAATTTCGTCTGTCAATCAATCTCCCCCTACCAAAATCGGAAGGTCAGTGGTCAGTTTCTACCTGTCCACATTCCTTAACCCAACTCTGTTCTCCTTTGCTGAGACAGTGAGTGACCTTGACATGCATTCATGTAGCTTTAAGCTTTAACATGTTCAGGCATCCTAAACTCCCCTTGCTCCGGCGGGAACTGTTACATGCATTCTACAGAAGATACTAGACAAGATACAGGAGAAATGAGAAAGGGGACGACAAAGATTCATCCTTACATCTCGGGCATGCAGAGACATTAAGGTACGAACCTATGCTGACATGAAGAAAGCTGTAGAGGATAGTATCAAACTGAGAGACATACTCAGACAACCTTATATCCAGTCAAAATGACTGATCGTCCATATGATGATGATGATGCTGAATGGCTAGGTGTGCTTTTAGGGAACATTAAGTTGGGGCATAAGATGTTATAGAACATTAGATCTGACATACATCTACCATAGAACATTAGACCGGGCAAACATCTAAAATAGAATATTGGACCGGGCATACATCTACTATAAAACATTAGACCGGGCATACATCTACTATCTACTTTCCCTTGCCAGAAGAACGTGTAGTCCTTTTCCATGAGAGACCCAGACTCCGCCAGACGTATTTCTTGGAGGGTGACGAAGTCGTCTCGAAGCCGTTTGAGTTCCTGGTCTATAATTGAGGTCTTGCGAACATTGCTTAACGCACGGGGATTCTCCGTCATACCTGTGGTCATGGTGCGTACGTTCCAGCAACCAAGCCTCATTATAGGCTTCGTTGCTATGGGTTGAGTTCTGACCGCTATTGCCCAGTCAGCAAATCCACCATCTCCACGCAGCAAGGGGACGATAAGTCGATACTACTTGGCACCGGAGACGTCACAGGAGTTGTCATACTTGCACTGAGTACAGTGCCTGACTGCCTAAGGGAGTATGTTTTATTTATTGTTGTATATTATGTTGTGTCCAATGTTCTAGATCGGGAGTATAACTTTAAGGATGTTCTATTTTAGGAGTGTGACATGCAGGATGTTCTACATTAGGAGTATAACTTGTAGGATGCTCCGTGTTGGGAGTATGACTTGAGAAATGTTACTTGTTAGAAGTAGCGTTTGTCGTATGTTCTATGAAAGGAATATTACGTTTTTGTGTTCTTATTTAGAGAATAGGATGTTCTGCTGGTATATGTCTAGGATGCTATGTTTTTTAATTGTGACATATAATGTTCTGTGTCAGGAGAATGACTTATTGAATGTTTTTTGCTGGTAGTATAGCTTGTTTCATATCTTTTATGCAGGGTGTATACCTTTTACATTGTTTTAAATTTTCTATATTAAACTATATTAAACTACATTAACTGTTTTCAATTATAATAAAGGCATACTATTTTATATCGAATCGTAGATGTATGTCCTGTCAGTTGTTCTGTGTTATAAATATAATCTCCAATGTTTTATAGCAGATGCTTGTCCTGTCAGTTGTTCGGTGGGGTGGCATAGATATACTATCTAATGTTCTAAAATAGATGTACGCACTGCCAATTGTTCTGTGGTATATATATAATATCTAATGTTCTAAAATAGATGTATGTACTGTCAATTGTTCTGTGGTATAGATATAATATCTAATGTTCTAAAATAGATGTATGTACTGTCAATTGTTCTGTGGTATAGATATACTATCTAATGTTGTATAATAGATATGTGTCCTTTCAGTTGTTCTGAGTTATAGATATATTATTTAATGTTCTATAACATGTATGTCCTTTCAGTTGTTCTGTGGTATATATATGATATCTAATGTTCTTTAATAGATGTATGCTCAGTTAATTGTTCTGTGGTATAGATATATGATCAAATGTTCGATAATAGATGTTTGTTCAGTTAATTGCTCTGTATTATAAAATTACAATGGAAATGTTAAATAAAAGATGGTTGTCGTGGGATGTATACAGCTTCCAATGTTCTATAGTAAGAACATGGCGTCGGCTTTGCTGTTAAAAACTCCTTTCTAGGATCGACAGAGATATGACAAAAGGGCACTTAGCGGTTATTATCCCATCGTCTCCAAACATCCAGTGCCATAGTTAATCTGATCAGCGTGTATGCTCCTACACTTGGCGCCACTAGTGACTCCAAGGACGAGTTCTATCAGCAGCTGAACTCACTCATCACAAGGATCCCTAGTGAGGATCACCTGATTCTACTTGGGGACTTCAATGCCAATGTAGGCGCCGATCATGACCCCTGACCTATGTGCATGGGTGGACGCCAATCACGACCTTTGGCCTATGTGCATGGGTGGACACGGATCACGACCCCTGGTCTATGTGCATGGGTGGGCACGGATCACGACTCCTGGTCTATGTGCATGGGTGGGCACCGATCCCGACTCCTGGTCTATGTGCATGGGTGGGCACGGATCACGACCCCTGGACTATGTGCATGGGTGGGCACGGATCACGACTCCTGGTCTATGTGCATGGAAATGTTTGGTGTCGGAAAGATGAACGAAAATGGACAGCTGCTATTGGAGCTGTGCGCCTACCACGACCTGGGCATCGCTAACACCTTCTACCAAACGCAGCTCCAACACAAAGTATTCTGTAGACATCCTCACTCCAGATATCGGCATCAGCTGGACCAGATCACCACTAGACAGTCTGAACTGAAACACGTTTTGCAAACCTGCACGTTTCACAACTCACTGGTCTGCTGCAAAATGAGACTCCAGCCCGCCAAAAATCCACCGAGCTAAACCTGTGGGTAAATGCTGCATAGACACTGCAGGAACTGATATTCCTGAAAAGGTGTGACGAATTCACAAAATCCCTCTATGAATTAAGGGGAAAACAGCGCACTATTGGAAGCGCAACAGAAAGGTGGGAACACACCAGAGAGTCAATTCACACCACAGACTTAGCAGTCTTTGGAAAAAGAAGGCAACAAGCAGAAATGACTGGTTTGAGGGTGGGTCGGCCATCCTTGCACCAGCCATTAAAAAGCGCTAATCTACTCACCTGGAGTTTACGATTTCCCCCGAGCAGCACGACCATATATGTCCGCGCAGAGTACAGTTCACAGACTGACAAGGAAATGTGCAAATGACTACTGGCTTCAACTCTGTATGTCCACACAGTTGGCAGCTGATACTGGTAACATCAGGGGAATGTACGAGGACATAAAGAAAGCATTTAGACCAACAATAAAGTATACATCGCCTCTGAAATCTGCGATAGGTAAGATTATTTTGGTGAGGGATATGCAAATGAAGAGATGGGCCGAACACTATTCAGTCCTGTACACCTGTAGTGACGTAGTGGCGGACTCTGGTCTCAACGAAATTGAGATTCTGCAGGTATTGCAGGAACTTAATGATAAACCGAGCATACAAGATTTGGAAGCTATCGAGGGCATGCCAGTGGGAAAGGCAACCAGTAGAGATGGCACAGAAACGTAGAAATCATCAAATACGGGGAGAATGTACTTCTTCAATACCTGTACGAACATATTTGCCAGTATTGGGATGAGTGGGCGGTATCACTTGACACGAGAGACGCTAACATAATTACCCTTTACAAGAAAACACGACACAGAGGAGACTGTAACAATTACAGGTGAATATCGCTCCTCAACACCGCAGACAAAGTGTATGCTCGCATCAACCTGAGCAGGCTGCGGAAGCTGGCGGACAGGGTATATCCGGAGTCTCAGTGTGGGTTTCAGAACTGTCCACCGTTGATATGGTCTTTTCACTGAGACAACTGCAAGAGAAATGCAGAGAACAACACAGACCATAATTTCTTACCCTCATTGACCTCACCAAGGCATTCGACCTGGTAAAGAGAGAGGGTCTTTTAAAGTATTGTCTAAAGTTGGCTGCCCACCTAAACTACTGAGCATGAATAGGTCTTTTCATGTGGGCATGAAAGGTACAGTGCTGCATGACGGTCAGGAATCTGAGGCATTCGATATTAATTGCAGAGTTAAACAAAGTTATGTCCTGGCTCCGACTCTATTCGACATTTTCTTTGCCATCGTGCTTACACGTCTTTGGAATTGCCACAAAGGGGGAAAGGGAGGTCTTTCTGCATACTAGGTCAGATGGGAGACTATTCAACCTAACCAGACTGAGAGCAAAAAGTAAGAGAAGGGAGACTGTCATTCGGGTTATGCTCTTCGCAGACGATGCTGCCCTGATCGTCCACACCGTAGCCGAATTACAGATCCTCATTAATATGTTGGCAAAATCCTGTACTATGTTTGGACTCACCATCAGCGTACAAAAGACGAAAGTGATTGCCCAATGTGCAGATCCACCGGCCATTGTCTTAAACGATAAAAATCTGGAGATAGTAAATTACTTCAACTACCACAGATCTATCATCACAGACAACCTTCCACTGGACGCAGAGCTGCAGAAGCGATTGGGAATGGCCTAATCAGCACTTGCCAGGCTTTTACAGAGAGTGTGGAATAACAAGATGCTGATCATCCTGACAAAGGTTGCTGTGTACAGATAATGTGTGATTAGTACCCTGCTCTATGGCAGCGAAACATGGACTATGTATGCCCCACAAGAAAAAATGCTAAATGCTTTTCATATGCGCTGCCTGAGACTCGTACTTGGAATTTCATGAAGTGACAAAGTGACTAACAACGAAGGGTTGGACCGTGCAAAGATTGTCAGCTTAGTTACGATCGTACACCAGCGCCGCTTGCGGTGGCTTGGTCACGTGTGCAGCATAGAGGATAGACGAAGACCAAACGATATCATTTACGGAGAACTGACCACGGGCAAGCGTAAAAAAGGTAGACTCATCCTCCGCTACTAAGATGTTTGCAAGCGTGACCTGAAGGTGTTGCAACTGAGAAGAACTCGCCAAAGACAATGGCGGCTGGAGGCAGGCTTTGTGTGCTGGGATGCAGGCAGGGGAAGACAGGATGCGCCAAGATGCAGACTACAAACGTATGCTGCGAATGTTAGGGCAACAACTGACTGTCCCCTCTTTAGCGGGAAGTACATAGTCTCTCGAGACTGACAGGATTCCAATCAATCTATTTCATTTTATAAGATGACCCACCAGATGTTAGTGCAAAGTTTTAAGTAATTCTCTCTCTCTCTCTCTCTCTCTCTCTCTCTCGCTCTCTCTCTCTCTCTCTTTCTCCTTTTCTTTCCTTCTTTCTTTCTTTTTGCTTTCTTTATTTTTCTTTCTTTCTTTTTTTTATCTATTTCGTTCTCTCCATCTTCCTCTCTGTCTTTATGTTATGTCTTTATGCCTTTATTTATTTCAAATATGCTAAAACACATATACACACACATACACACACACACACATACATACGCACACACACACCAAAATAGATGCTCACAAATTCATATTGTCTCTGAAAGATAAAGAAGAATAAATACAATAATATAATGATAACGCGGACAACAACAACCGGATCAGATGCACTGACATTAATGTTGTTGTGCAATAATAAATGATTTTAGCGACAAGAAAAGCGATATGTTTATTGTGTCCTTGTTGTTGGTGGGGTAATAATGGTTATTATTATGATTGCGAAATTAGCAAGCAAACAAAGGGACGGCGATGTCCACACAAATGCTAGGATGTTTATATTGACTGTTCTGTGTGGTCGCTAGCTCACAGTTTTTGCTATCTCATATTACATGATTAATTTAAGAAAGTGACAAAATAGTACGCTTATAGTTGGAAGAGCTCCATTTCATCACATTACTTCACATCATACTATATCACATCACATCACACTCCATCATATCACATCATACTATATCACATCAGATCACACCCCATCACATCACATCACATTATATCACGTCACATCACATCACACTCCATCATATCACATCACACCATAACACAGCACATCATATTACTCTACATCACATCATACTACATCATATCACATCACACTACATCACATCACACCACATCATACCACATCACATCACATCATATCACATCACACCACATCACATCCCACCCCATCACATCACACCACACGACAAATCATATCATTCAATACTATATCGTATAATGGTTGAAAAATAACAATGCCCAACGAGTGCTCTTTTTTATGTGGCAGAAACAGTAATAGGTCCATTGCCACACTAAGAGCATGTCGCAAAAGGCTATAACAATGTTCCTTTCATTCAGAGCCCCTATTGAGTAAGGAAGTAGTTCTTCCTTATATGGACTAAGAACTTCAAATAAGTAGATAGGAAGGTTGGGTCCACGCTAAGAATTCACGAAAAAAGTTCAGATGGTGGTTGAGTGACGCTGACATTTCGCATCTCAAATGATATTCAGTCCATGAATTCGGACGAACTATAGTTATCACTGACATTTCCCTCACCTTTGTTTTTGCGTAATATTGTAATCTGTGCATCTCTCATGTGTTGAGGCATAATAGCCTCTTTCCAGCACAGTCGTAAAACCATACGCAGCAGTTGCAGGACTGCACATTTACACCGCTTGATCAAACCAGGTGGGATCCCATCTCTGCTTCGTGTTTTGCCGGCGGTCAAGCTCTTATGGATTTTTTCTGAGCTTGTGGAGGTCTATACTATGCTAGGCTATGCTATGCTATACTATACGATGCTATGCTATGCGATACCACACCACGCCACACCACACCACACTACACAACGGTACACTACGCCACGCCACACCGAGTCGCATTGTACCGTATTGTACTGTACTGTACTGTATTGTACTATAAATACTATACTATACTATAAATACTATACTATACTATACTATACTATACTATACTATACTATACTATACTATACTATACTATACTATACTATACTATACTATACTATGGCACAACACACTATATCATACCATACCCCACAGGCCGTAACGCACCGTACCACATCATACCAAATCATACTATACCATACCATATCATCCCATAACATACCATAGCATACCAAAACATACCATCCCATCCCATAGCATACCATACCATACCATACCTTACCTTACCATACCATACCATACTATACCAGACCATACCATACCATACCATACCATACCATTCCACACCACACCACACCATACCACACCACACCGTACCATACCATACCATACCGTACCGTACCGTACCGTACTATACTATACTATACTATACTATACTATACTATACTATACTACACCAGAAGTCTCCAACATTTTCAGTGCGAGGACCACTTCGAATATGTTACACATGTTCGTTGAGCCAAGACAAAAAATGGATAAGGCTTATAATTGAGAAATCTGTTTGTGGGATCTATTTTGAGCAATCAGCATAATATGTTTTCTTATGCCGTTTTTACCTAAGGCGGAGTGAACTATGTTGTGTGTGTTTTTGGCCTTACGGTCCAGTACATTTCACGCCAGCACGCATTGAGTATCGGCTTTCATGCACGAGTTTCCATGCTGATTCCGAACACATGTTTGGGCTGTGAACTGAGCCGTTAACCACTTCGTTGCACATCATTCATCCCCCCCCTCCCCCACCCTATTTCTTCCAATCAGCATGATATGATTAGAAAAAAAGACAGACGTGACAATTACTTAGAAAGGATGCAGTTCTAACACGTAGAAATGATATATAATGAGTAGATCTGTTTGGGTTTCCTGTGTGTGATGCGTTTCTTTTGTATAGAAGTACGACACATAGCAGGGGGTCGCTCTCTAGTGCCCCTAACATGATCCAGTGTGTGGATGGAGCACCATCTCTAGATACCAGTGCCAGGTCGATAACTCCACCCGTATACCCAGGCCGAGATGCCATTTTGTTGGACATCCGTGGTTCACGACAGGGAGATTTGTGTGGACTAATGTCTGGCTCAACGCGACCTCTTACCTATTTTCGGTGTCACTTCTCCATTCCTATGATCTAGCGTTAAATTCACCCTCAATGATACACTTTTTTGCCTGGCCAATCTGACAATTCAATAACCTCCTTTTTTTTTTTTTTTTCATTCGCCTTATTTATCTATTCCCCAAGGAGGTGTGCGTTGCGCTGTGGTTTTTATTTTGCGCCTGTCGGCTCAGTGAATCCGACTTCAGCATGCATTTTATGTAAGGGTCTGCTTGCTCCTGCATTTTCTAAGGGTTTGCTTCCCCGGGGTAATGGATGCTGTGATGGGGATCGAGCCCAGCACAATCGGTTGTGAGCCGCGTTACTTAACCACTAGCCCACGCCGTCCCATAACCTCCAGTTTGAAAATGGAGATGGATGTAGTGACCTCAGCGTTAAGATGGCAATCTGAGACCACTTTAACAAGGAAAATCATCGTGACTAACTTGCAAGTTGTACTTCAGAAGGTACAGAAGGGATGGATGAGGTAAGAGTCGGTAGCAGCTGTTGAGGCCTCACGCCTCCAGGGCTTGGCATGGATCTACTGTCCTGGTCATGCTTGGGGTCAGGGCAACGAAAGAGCAGACATCTTGGCTTCACAGGATCCCATCATGGGCACGTTAGTGATGGATGGGAGTGACATTTTGAGAGCAATCCACGACCGTCTGTGGGATGAGGCCACCGAAATAAATGAATCAGCAATCCACAGACTGCAAAGAGTGTACATCAAATAAGGTTCGAGTGGAGTGGGGCGCTCGATAGGACGGAGCAGGAGAGTGTACAAACAGCGAGCTACAGGGACCATCAGCATTCAGACCCTGTTCCATTTAGTGAGAGAGATTGATCACCTATGGGTATGCCCGGAGTGCAGTGATATCAATTCTTAGAAACAAAATGAGTACATATGTTAATCTTGAGCAAATGATCTGTCGCAATAATTATAAACTTAGCGTAAGAAAGGGGACATTATACCAACGATGTTTGCTATTCATTTAATTAATTTACTGAAATTTTCATAATGTTTACTTGAAATAAAAATTTGTTTAAACTTGTGGCACGCCACAAAAAAAAAACAACAACAAACTGAGCACGTCAAAAGACAACTGAGCACGTCACAAGAAAACTGAGCACGTCGCAAGAAAACTGAGCACGCAACAATGAAATTAAGCACGCTACGAGGAAACTGAGCACGCCACAAGAAAATTGAGCACACCACATGAAAACTGAGCACGCCACAAGAAAACTGAGCACGCAACAATGAAATTAAGCACGCTACGAGGAAACTGAGCACGCCCCAAGAAAATTTAGCACACCACAAGAAAACTGAGAACGTTACAAGAAAACTGAGCACGTCACAAGAAAACTGAGCACACCACAAGAAAACTGATCACGCAACAATGAAATTAAGCACGCCACGAGAAAACTGAGCATGCCACAAGAAAATTGAGCACACCACTAGAAAACTGAAAACGCTACCAAAAAAAAAAAAAAACACATAAAAGAAATTTAAAATCAATTTTTAGCCACAAATAAAGGATGATCACAAATAAGTTCAATCGACATTCTTTTAAGGCGAATCTAGAGTAAATTTCGTAGAAAATTCTAAAACAAAAATACACTAAAATTCCTATGTCAAAACTACTGGACAAACAACATATTCCCATACACAACAAGCAACATTAGGACGTACACATATTCCAGAATTGAAAAGCCATATCCTTTTCTGTCACTGGCAATTGGAAAAACCAGCCGCAAACAACCTATTACGAAGTTTTGTACAACCCGATCCACGAGAATGTTGTAACTGTTTTTGACATTTCAAAATACAGCTGAACTGAGGCTGCAAACTTGATAGCCAATTATGAGAATGGGCCTGAAATGATGATGAGATACATTTGCTCGATAGTTGGACCATTTTTGATGTCAGTTTATGACAGTTAGTGTTTGATGAAAGTGTTTGAGGTCGATGATACTATGTGATAAATTAATCAATTTCCTCTCTGAACTCAGAGAACTGCGATGGAACCCTTCTACAATTAAGCTACCGCACTGCTGTAAAATAAAAAGTAAAGTAAAGTAACCCATAGTATTACTGCCGTAGGGGTGTGAGGTGTTAGCGATCTCACATTTCAAAAGCTCGGCTATATGAGGGCGGAAGCCATCTCCTCTCCCTCGTCACTTTTACTTCCCAGACTGAACCGGTACCCATTTAAGGTTTGGTCTAAACGGGTGTTGTTCCGGTCTTAAAAACATGTCCGTCTCATCTGGGGAATGAACACAGGACCACTCAGATGCGAAGCCAGCTCGCTAACCACTGCGCTACATAAGGCCCTAACAATAGATTTCTGTTAGAAAATGTCGAGACTTACGATGATTAAACTCGTGAGTTGGACTGAGGTTTAGTACTGGAACAACATGTTTGATTATACAAAACATGTTTACATATTTTCCGTACAATGATTGTTTGTGGGTAATGCATTGAAGAATTATGAGGTTTAAGAATCCACCAAAGTCACAAACGTTTGTGATTTGTCCAATAAAAGCTTTCTTCTCTACAGCCATGTTATTTCCTCTATTGATAGTCCGGCATTGAAGTTGATTCCACTTCAGGTTTTGTATTCTGACATAGTTTTGTGCACTTCTTTAAATATGTCTTCTATTGTTACTGTTTCCGTGCGTCCGATGCGCAGACGGTAATTCTATGGTGCCATTTTATTCACAGTCGACGTCAGGGATCAATACTAGGAGTGAATTGTCATACGCTGCAGTCGATTCATCATATGCGAGACAATACCCATGCCAATTTCTTGCTTTGTCCGCAATTTGATTAACTTAATTGCTTTCAATTTCCTTAATTCTACTTCCGGCTTATTTAACACAAAACCTACAATTTTAAACATATGTTTTTTCTGGACAACATTCTCCAGCTGCTACTTTCATGCACACCTTCATGGGAACTCCGTCGGTGAATGGCTTATCTCTGTTAGCCAATACATAAACATTTCAGTTACTTGTAACTGCCCTTGATTAAAGTCTCATTGTCAGGGGCCGGGGTTAGGGGCGGATAATTTCATTAACGTTCGAATTCAAAATGCGAGGATGCTTTCATTGTGTCACATAACCTTTGGAGTCTGAAAGATATTGAATTCATCACTAAACTTCGAAATTTCAACACAAATGTGCGATCTGTATTATCGGATGGTGCCGAAACGTAGTGCACGATAAAGGCTGGTTCCAGAGGAAAACAGTTTTTTCATTTATACGCGCAGGCTAGGAACACTCGGGCTGCACTAGGATGACAGGTTCACAACATGTAGTGCTTCTAGGATGGGGATGACAGGTTCGCAAAATGTAGTGCTTCTAGGATGGGAAGACAGGTTCGCAACATGTAGTGCTTCTAGAATGGGGATGACAGGTTCGCAAAATGTAGTGCTTCTAGGATGGGGATGACAGGTTCGCAACATGTAGTGCTTCTAGGATGGGGATGACAGGTTCGCAACATGTAGTGCTTCTAGAATGGGGATGACAGGTTCGCAAAATGTAGTGCTTCTAGGATGGGGATGACAGGTTCGCAACATGTAGTGCTTCTAGAATGGGGATGACAGGTTCGCAAAATGTAGTGCTTCTAGAATGGGGATGACAGGTTCGCAAAATGTAGTGCTTCTAGGATGGGGATGACAGGTTCGCAACATGTAGTGCTTCTAGGATGGGGATGACAGGTTCGCAACATGTAGTGCTTCTAGAATGGGGATGACAGGTTCGCAAAATGTAGTGCTTCTAGGATGGGGATGACAGGTTCGCAACATGTAGTGCTTCTAGAATGGGGATGACAGGTTCGCAACATGTAGTGCTTCTAGAATGGGGATGACAGGTTCGCAAAATGTAGTGCTTCTAGGATGGGGATGACAGGTTCGCAACATGTAGTGCTTCTAGAATGGGGATGACAGGTTCGCAAAATGTAGTGCTTCTAGAATGGGGATGACAGGTTCGCAAAATGTAGTGCTTTTAGGATGGGGATGACAGGTTCGCAAAATGTAGTGCTTCTAGGATGGGGATGACAGGTTCGCAACATGTAGTGCTTCTAGGATGGAGATGACAGGTTCGCAAAATGTAGTGCTTCTAGGATGGAGATGACAGGTTCGCAACATGTAGTGCTTCTAGGATGGGGATGACAGGTTCGCAAAATGTAGTGCTTCTAGGATGGGGATGACAGGTTCGCAACATGTAGTGCTTCTAGGATGGGGATGACAGGTTCGCAACATGTAGTGCTTCTAGGATGGAGATGACAGGTTCGCAAAATGTAGTGCTTCTAGGATGGGGATGACAGGTTCACAAAATGTAGTGCTTCTAGGATGGAGATGACAGGTTCACAAAATGTAGTGCTTCTGGGACGAAACGATCAGTTCACAGTGGGCCAGGACACAATGAGCAAGGGGTCGAGGCATGCATTAAGGAGAACCAAACATTGTTACCTGTCAGTCTCTTTTCTAGAACTCAAAGGGAAAGAGGAGTAGGTGGTACCAAGGCACAATCGGTGAAAGGAAATAATCCCTAACATGGTAAAAGGTGGCCAATAGCCGTTAATATGGTGGAAGGTGGTCAATAGCCGTTAACATGGTGGAATGTGGCCAATAGCCATTAACATGGTAGAAGGTGGCCAATAGCCGTTAACATGGTGGGAGGTGGCCAATAGCCGTTAACATGGTGGGAGGTGGTCATACGTTAGGTCAACTGGACGTGTTGGCGGAAGACAGAAAGGGTTGTATGTCTGTGTTGCGGGCGATGCTCCACTGGGAGTAAAAAGTGCGTTTGATGATGATGTATACTAGAGATTAAATTATGCATTGGTAATGTAGAAGCTGTTATACTATGCAATTCTAGATATACTTGAATACACGTATAGTGTGACTAATGATCATCTATACATACAAACAACACACATACATGCACACATACATAGATACACCCTCCACACACACACGCACACGCATATATATATAAAGAGCGAGAGAGAGAGAGAGAATAGAGACGGAGAGAGAGGAATATATATATATATATATATATATATAGAGAGAGAGAGAGAGAAAGAAACCACATTGCATCCTCTTCTTTTTCAACGATCGTTCTAATAAGGACGTTTGTGACTTTGTGTCATAATATACAGCGAGGCTGCGATATTTGCGTCTTTCGGCATAACACATCCGATTTAAAAAAGACATTTTTTAGAACTGGGTTTGCCTTTTCCCTTCGTTCCCTAATCTCTTCGCCAGGCTGCAGGGTTACACTCAGCTTCAATGACCGCCACTTCGAGACGGAATAGGGTCTTGGTTAGTTATGGGTCAGTGACCCTGATGGAAGCAGCCAGCTATGAGTCAATGGCTACTGTCAGCTCACTCACTGCTGCATCTTCAGCCCAACATTGTGTATGAGGAAATAAATAGACTGCGCGCAGACAAGATCCAACTGAAATGTAAAAATATCAACTAACATGCGATTTCAAGATTAAACTGCCCACACAACATTCCCTATTGCATACACGTTTGAAGATCCAGTAGCCAACTAGCTCCTAAATACTTTTAACAACAAGTTTTGACAGCAACAAACAAATATTTAACTCAAATCCTAGAAACACGTTCAGCGAATAATGACACGGTGACGTGCAGTACAATGAGAAAAGGCTAGCCTTGTTGTAATAACGCGGGCATTCATGGTTGTCGAATCAAGAAGAAGGAATAAAAGATGTTGTGCTTTGGTATTTTAGAGCAATCGATGTATCTTGTATCTTCAAGCAAAAAAGAAACAAACAACAAACTCAAAATAAGAAATTAACAACGAAAACAGGCTGGCTTGTGTGTAACAAGAACAGCTGTGTGGCGATCATGTAACAAGAACAGCTGTGTGGCGATCATGTAACAAGAACAGCCGTGTGGCGATCAGGTAACAAAAAAAGTTGTGTGGCGATTATGTAACAAGAAAAGCTGTGTGGCGATTATGTAACATATACACTGTGTGACGATCATGTAACATATACACTGTGTGGCGATCATGTAACATATACACTGTGTGACGATCATGTAACATATACATTGTTACTGAACGAGACGTCGGAGTGGTAGAGTGGTAGAGCGTTCGATTATTACAAAGTTTCGACACGCTGCTGTCGATCCAGCTGTTAAAATCCAAAAAGATGGTTATCGTGACTTTCCCAGCGGTTGTCTGTATTTTGATTTTCTTCTTAGCTGGAGAAACGGGCACTTCCATTGCATCGACTGTGTCTTACTCTATAGTTTGTAGTGATGCACCAGGACTCGTCTCCTGTCACCATTTGATGGAGAAAAACATCTCCTTTCTGAGCATGACGGTCTAAATGCTACTAATACCCTCTGACCACAAACAATGAATAACGCCCCTTTGTTCTTCCAAGATCTAAGTTTACAACGAGACCGACATGTCGTATGTCCTATTGCACATGCGCATACTGCTCGATCATCACAATCGCTATATGGTGGATTGCAAAACAGCCATTTTGTATCTGGTAATTTAAATAAATCCCTTGATACTTAATTACTGTCTCTCGTGTGCGTGCGTGCGTTTGTACGTGGGTGGGTGGGTGCGTTTGTGCGTGGGTGGGTGGGTGCGTGCGTGCGTGCGTGAGTGGGTGGGTGCGTGCGTGCGTATGTGTGTGTGTGTGTATGTATATATATATATATATATATATATATATATAGGGGGGGGGGGTCGCTGTAGTCAAGAGGTTAAGGGACTAGCCTCTAACTGTGATGAACGGAAACGATGGGTGATCGAATCTCATCCTGCAAGTTTCAAGCGAGCCCTGGTCTCACATGAGGTTAAGACCAGTGTGTCTGCATCCTGAGTGACCTCCAGTAGTCTCGACCAATAGTCTTGCCACTGATCCAAGGTAACTCATGACAAGAATGAGATTGGTGATCAGCGCATTCACGCCTTTACTATAATCCAAATACAGTGCACATCACATTTTAAAGACCAAACCGTCTGTTGTGGTCATTCGTGCTTCGTTTACGATGGGCAATAACTATATATATATATATATATTGACCGAGTACTCTGGCGGGGTCTTTGTGTATGACAAAGACAAGAGTAGCACCACTGCCCCACAGAGAGCATGTCGAAAGAGGCGACAAACTGTGTCACATGGCAAAACACCATCCATGTTTAAGTGGTTTATTAAGAGCAGGATAGACAGCGCCGAACAGGCGGCAGGTCTACTTTTTTTCTAGTACTTGAGTCTATTAAGATGGATTCGCACATCGGTTAACCACTACCCGCGGCACTTATAACAATGCAGCGGAGTAGTAAGCTGCTTGAGTATAACACGCTGATTAGAAAATCCTTCCTACTGCTACATCCAGCCCACGTAAGGGCTGGAACCTGCACAGCAGAATCTGCCTTTGTAGAAGTGCATGTCGGCTAAGACAAAGATATATATATATAAATATACTTGAAATTTAGCACCCGACTTCGCCAAAGAAATGATACCATTATTTAATACACACAATTATGTAGTGATTTCAATTGACATGGTGGCTGGAAACAAGCCGTCTTGATAGCTAGAATTAAAAAAAAAATTTCCAGATCTTAACATGGACATCTCCTTCTACAGAGAAGTGTCTATCACTACACCACCGTGTTGACAGTGTTACTACGGGATTGCCTTTAGCACTTTAAACAAATATAGATAATGGAAACGGTCAAGTTAATGATTCCACCGTCGCATGAAGAGTAATTCAACATCGAAATCTTCTTCTTCTTCATCGTACGCAGTCAGACAGCAACCATTATTTTTTCGAAAAACGCAGCAGTCATCCTGAGGCTGTCGACACTGCCATAGAGCTTGTCTAGTGTTGCCACTGGTGATGGTCACATCTGCTCTCTCTGATCCTCGTATGTCGGGCAGTTTTGCAGCAAATGCTCAGCGGTCATTTTCCGGTACCACACGGGCATTCGTCAGTGCTACCTATCTTCAATTTGTTGAATAGGTGGTACCTCAATCTATTGTGGCCAGTGCGAAGTCTGTGGACCACGACCTGCTCTCTTCTGTTCAACTGGTAATAGGCATCGTGTTTTGTGTACAACATCGAAATGATATCTCCAAAGTCAAATATGATTTTGATATGAAAAAAACAACCCAATTTTCGCGAAACATGATAATTTGGTTGTTTCTAATGCATAATTGCCTAAATAATATTTTGTTGTTTCTAATGCACACTTGTCTAAAGAATATTTTGTTGTTTCTAATACGTAATTGCCTAAATGATATTTTGTTGTTTCTAATGCACACTTGTCTAAAGGTTATTTCTTTATCAGAAGCCGTTTGTGATCCCGTTTTACTGAAACCAAGTCCAACCTACCCAAACATCCACCGATTACTACCCCACCCCATCCGCTCCACCCTTTCAATCCCCCTATCCACCAACCCGTCTATGTAACCATCAACCAGTTGTACCAATCCGCCCACCTATCTATCATTGTCCACCCATTCACCATGTCGGTCTTCATTCACACACCAATCTGCTTATTCATGGATAAACCCCTCCACACACCCACCAACCCCTCACACATCAACCAACCCGTCCACTCATCCACCACCCCTTCACACACCCACGAACCCGTCCATTCATCCACCACCCCTTCACACACCCACGAACCGGTCCATTCATCCACCACCCCTTCACATACCCACCAACCCGTCCATTCCTCCACCACCCCTTCACACACCAACCAACCCGTCCATTCATCCACCACCCCTTCACACATCCACCAACCCGTCCATTCATCCTTCACCCCTCCACTCATCCACCAAACCGTCCACTCATCCACCAACCCCTCCACACATCCACCAACCCGTCCACTCATTCACCAACCCCTCCACACACCCACCAACCCCTCACTCATCAACCAACCCCTCCACACATCCACCAACCCGTCCACTCATCCACCAACCCCTCCACACATATCCACCAACCCGTCCCCTCATCCACCAACCTCTCCACACATCCACCAACCCCTCACTCATCTACCAACCCCTCCACACATCCACCAACCCGTCCACTCATTCACCAACCCCTCCACATATCCACCAACCCGTCCACTCATCCACCAACCCCTTCACACACCCACCAACCCGTTCATTCATCAAACATCCCCTTCACACACCCACCAACCCGTTCATTCATCCACCACCCCCTCCACACATCCATCAACCCGTCCACTCATCCACCAACCCCTTCACACACCCACCAACCCGTTCATTCATCCACCATCCCCTTCACACACCCACCAACCCGTTCATTCATCCACCATCCCCTTCACACACCCACCAACCCGTTCATTCATCCACCATCCCCTTCACACACCCACCAACCCGTTCATTCATCCACCATCCCCTCCACACACCCACCAACCCCTCACTCATCCACCAACCCCTCCACTCATCCACCAACCCATCCACTCATTCACCAACCCCTTCACACACCCACCAACCCGTTCATTCATTCAACATCCCCTTCACACACCCACCAACCCGTTCATTCATCCACCACCCCCTCCACACATCCATCAACCCGTCCACTCATCCACCAACCCCTTCACACACCCACCAACCCGTTCATTCATCCACCATCCCCTTCACACACCCACCAACCCGTTCATTCATCCACCATCCCCTTCACACACCCACCAACCCGTCCATTCATCCACCATCCCCTTCACACACCCACCAACCCGTTCATTCATCCACCATCCCCTCCACACACCCACCAACCCCTCACTCATCCACCAACCCCTCCACTCATCCACCAACCCATCCACTCATTCACCAACCCCTTCACACACCCACCAATCCGTTCATTCATCCAACATCCCCTTCACACACCCACCAACCCGTCCATTCATCCACCACCCCCTCCACACATCCACCAACCCGTCCACTCATCCACCAACCTCTTCACACACCCACCAACCCGTTCATTCATCCACCATCCCCTTCACACACCCACCAACCCGTTCATTCATCCACCATCCCCTTCACACACCCACCAACCCGTCCATTCATCCACCATCCCCTTCACACACCCACCAACCCGTTCATTCATCCACCATCCCCTCCACACACCCACCAACCCCTCACTCATCCACCAACCCCTCCACTCATCCACCAACCCATCCACTCATTCACCAACCCCTTCACACACCCACCAACCCGTCTTCTCATCCATCAACCCCTTCACACACCCACCAACCCGTCCACTCATCCACCAACCACTTCACACATCCACCAATCCGTCCACTCATCCACCAACCCCTCCACACATCCACCAAACCGTCCACTCATCCACCAACCCCTCCACACATCCACCAATCCGTACACTCATCCACCGAGCTCTCCACTTACCCAACAGCCCCTCACTCATCCACCAAGCCCTCCACCCACCCACCAAACCGTCCACTCATCCACCAACCCGTCCACTCATCACCATCCCCTTCACCCACCCACCAAACCGTCCACTCATTTACCTACCTCTCCATGCACCCACGAATCAGTTCACTAATCCACCAATCCCTCCACCTTTCCACTCAACCGCCTACACATCTACCAACACCTCCACCTACCCTCCAACCCATAAACTCATCCAGCAACTTCTCCACGCCGCCACCAATCGATAAACTCATCCATCAACCCCTCTCCACCTACCCACCCGTTCGTTTACTCATCCAGCAACCTCTCCACGGACCCACGAATCCGTTCACTCATCCACTAATCCTTCCACTTACTATCCAACCCGTCTACTCATCCACAAATTGCCCCACTCATCCACCAACCATCCACTCATTTAGCACCCTCTCCACGCATCCACTAACCTGTCTACTCATGTACAAATTTTCCCACGCATCCACAAGCCCGTCCACTTATCTAGCAACATCTGCACGCACCTACCAACCACTCCACTTACTCACCAACCCGTCTACTCATCCACAAACTGCTTCCCCTACCCACCAATCTGACTATTCATCCACCAACCCCTCACACATCCACCCACCCGTCCATTCATCTACCAACCACTCCATCTACCCACCCACCCGTCCATTCATCTACCAACCACTACATCTACCCACCCACCCGTCCATTCATCTACCAACCAGTCCATCTACCCACCCACCCGTCCATTCATCTACCAACCACTCCATCTACCCACCCACCCGTCCATTCATCTACCAACCACTCCATCTACCCACCCACCCGTCCATTCATCTACCAACCCCTCCATCTACCCACCCACCCGTCCATTCATCTACCAACCACTCCATCTACCCACCCACCCGTCCATTCATCTACCAACCACTACATCTACCCACCCACCCGTCCATTCATCTACCAACCACTCCATCTACCCACCCACCCGTCCATTCATCCACCAACCACTCTATCTACCCACCCACCCGTCTATTCATCTACCAACCACTCCATCTACCCACAAACCCCTCCTCTCATCCACCATCCCCTCCACGCACGCACCAACCCGACAACTCATCCACAAACCCCTCCACCCACCCACAAACGTATCCACCAACACCTTCACACATCCACCAACTCGTCCACCTATCCACAAACATGTCTTCTCTTACATCAAGTCGTCCATGTATTCCCCAATTCGCCAGCCAATCAACCAACCAACCAACCAACCAAACAACCAACCAACCAAACAACCAACCAACCAACCAATCAACCAACCAACCAACCAACCAAACAACCAACCAACCAACCAACCAAACAACCAACCAACCAACCAACCAACCAAACAACCAACCAACCAACCAACCAACCAAACAACCAACCAACCAACCAACCAACCAACCAAACAACCATTCACTTAACCAAGCATCCACCTAATGATTCCTTACCCAAAGAGGCCCACTTCTGTTGCTGACCTTGTCGCACATCTCCGCCAAATCTTTGGCCCCGACCGTGATATCAGACACTTTCTTGTTGGGTTTCTCCATGACAATCATTTCGACTATCCTCCCATCGTGCAGATGGGCATCGAAACATGAATTCCACTTCGGGTACAGCGTTTTCTTCATCTGCACAGTTTGGACACCTCTACCTGTAACATGTGAATCATCATTTCCGTAAATTTAACAACTTACAGACTTACAGGGTACTATTGTGCAACTTCGGGGAGGGGGAGACTAACCTCTGGTAATGAAAAACTTACTCATCAGTAATGCTAGGTTCAAGTGAAACATATTGATCAGACTATGTTAGGCAGTGTCAGGTGAAACATATTGATCAGACTATGTTAGTCAGTGTCAGGTGAAACATATTGATCAAACTTTGTTAGTCAGATTCAAGAAAAAGACACTGATCAGAATATATTAGACAGGATCAGGCAAAATATACTGATAAGACTATATTTGTCGGCGTCAGGTGAGACGTGTTAATCAGGTTGTGGTAGTCAGAGTCAGGTGAAACATACTGATCAAGACCCTACCTCCCTCCCTGTTGGTTCTTTCTGGAGGCTGGCTATTTCACAATACTGTGATCCCCATACTGGTGAGCGTATTGAGGCACCATGCATTGCATTACAGCCAGGAGGGAGGACTCGATTTGCATGTAGAACGTGCCTTTCAAAATTTATTTCAGAACAAACAAAATATGTGTGATCTCAATGGTCTATCCATTTTTATTGGCCTTATATAACTAACCCTATTGTAGATGCCTTATATTAATATTATTATATCAGTTAAAATATTGGGAGACTGCTTAGCAAGCTTTTCTTTTCTGTTAACATTGTTTTCTAAGCGCATACGAAGAGTCCAAAAGGCTTATTAGAGCTAGATATATGACCAAATAGGAAACAGAACATACTGGCTAAACAAAAAGCGATGCCTATTACCAGTTGAACAGAAGAGAGCAGGTCGTGGTCTTCAGACTTCGCACTGGCCACAACAGACTGAGGTACCACCTATTCAATAAATTGAAGATAGGTGGCACCGACGAATGCCCGTGTGGTACCGGGAAAATGACCGCTGAACATCTGCTGCAAAACTGCCCGACATACGAGGATCAGAGAGAGCAGATGTGGCAATCACCAGTGGCAACACTAGACAAGCTCTATGGCAGTGTCGACAGCCTCAGGATGACAGCTGCTTTCTTTGAACAAATTAAAGTTGACGTCTGACAGCGTACGATGAAGAAGAAGAAGAAGTTTCCTAAGCGGAGTGTATTGAAACTGTGTTATTGCATTATGGCCTGGTGAATTCATCTTCAGCGCATATTTTTAGTGTGGTCGCTTCCAATTGGGAAACAACCTTCCTGGTTTATTAATCCGGACACATACATATTTTTAGTGTGGTCGCTTCCAATTGGGAAACAACCTTCCTGGTTTATTAATCCGGACACATACATATTTTTAGTGTGGTCGCTTCCAATTGGGAAACAATCTTCCTGGTTTATTAATCCGGACACATACATATTTTTAGTGTGGTCGCTTCCAATTGGGAAACAATCTTCCTGGTTTATTAATCCGGACACATACATATTTTTAGTGTGGTCGCTTCCAATTGGGAAACAACCTTCCTGGTTTATTAATCCGGACACATACATATTTTTAGTGTGGTCGCTTCCAATTGGGAAACAACCTTCCTGGTTTATTATTCCGGACACATACATATTTTTAGTGTGGTCGCTTCCAATTGGGAAACAACCTTCCTGGTTTATTAATCCAGACACATACACATTTTTAGTGTGGTCGCTTCCAATTGGGAAACAACCTTCCTGGTTTATTAATCCGGACACATACATATTTTTAGTGTGGTCGCTTCATATTGGGAAATTACCTTCCTGGTTTATTAATCCGGACACATACATATTTTTAGTGTGGTCGCTTCCAATTGGGAAACAACCTTCCTGGTTTATTAATCCGGACACATACATATTTTTAGTGTGGTCGCTTCCAATTGGGAAACAACCTTCCTGGTTTATTAATCCGGACACATACATATTTTTAGTGTGGTCGCTTCCAATTGGGAAACAACCTTCCTGGTTTATTAATCCGGAAACATACATATTTTTAGTGTGGTCGCTTCCAATTGGGAAACAACCTTCCTGGTTTATTAATCCGGACACATACATATTTTTAGTGTGGTCGCTTCCAATTGGGAAACAACCTTCCTGGTTTATTAATCCGGACACATACATATTTTTAGTGTGGTCGCTTCCTATTGGGAAACAACCTTCCTGGTTTATTAATCCGGACACATACATATTTTTAGTGTGGTCGCTTCCAATTGGGAAACAACCTTCCTGGTTTATTAATCCGGACACATACATATTTTTAGTGCGGTCGCTTCCAATTGGGAAACAACCTTCCTGGTTTATTAATCCGGAAACATACATATTTTTAGTGTGGTCGCTTCCAATTGGGAAACAACCTTCCTGGTTTATTAATCCGGACACATACATATTTTTAGTGTGGTCGCTTCCTATTGGGAAACAAATTTCCTGGTTTATTAATCCGGACACATACATATTTTTAGTGTGGTCGCTTCCTATTGGGAAACAACCTTCCTGGTTTATTAATCCGGACACATACATATTTTTAGTGGGGTCGCTTCCAATTGGGAAACAACCTTCCTGGTTTATTAATCCGGACACATACATATGTTTAGTGTGGTCGCTTCCAATTGGGAAACAACCTTCCTGGTTTATTAATCCGGACACATACATATTTTTAGTGTGGTCGCTTCCAATTGGGAAACAACCTTCCTGGTTTATTAATCCGGACACATACATATTTTTAGTGTGGTCGCTTCCTATTGGGAAACAACCTTCCTGGTTTATTAATCCGGAGACATACAAATTTTTAGTGTGGTCGCTTCCAATTGGGAAACAACCTTCCTGGTTTATTAATCCGGACATATACATATTTTTAGTGTGGTCGCTTCCAATTGGGAAACAACCTTCCTGGTTTATTAATCCGGACACATACATATTTATTATGTGGCTCACAGCTTTATATTGTGAGTAGTGCCATTAGCTACTAATCTAGGGGATCACTCGAGTTTAAATTGTTTGTTTAGAAAAAAAGAAGCACTTTATTTTAAAAAGGTAATTTAAACACACTTTATAAACATGATGCAAAATAAATACATTAATGTTTTAGGAGCATACACCACTGCGCTTTCGTGGGCCCCCGAATGTTCAATGATCTGGTAAGTATTTTTACAGATCAGTGAAAGCTTTATTAGGGAATCAAAAATAGATGTCAGAAGCAAGCTACTGTAACTTATCAATTGTTTCCCTTACATTAACACACGAACAATGCGTGGCAACAATTGATCAACGTTATACACACACACACATACACACACACATACACACACATACACACATTCACACATATATACACACACATACACACACATTTACACTATATTTATCAAAGTTTGTATTTATGTCGAGATCCATAGTCAGCATCGGCTGCCACAAAGAACACTGTATGCGAGGCTGCCACGATAATTGTAGGCCCAAGATCCGTGAAGCGAAAACCATGGCTCTCTAACAGGTCTGACAACATACCTATTAAAAAGAAAACCCTCAGTCAGACTACCCAACGATTACGACGAACTCTGGCGGCTAAAAAGCCTATTGCGCTCGACTGCAATGACTGACATAGAGAGTTTCTTCAACGACATCGCCGATACAGTTGAGACAGGTCTTAGATCCAACGATCACAGACCTCCATACCAAGCCATCAGGCTGCTCCGGAAGCAAGCAGAAAGCGTCTAACAATTCCGAGTTTGTCAATCGAGCAGATGGCTCACCATGTTCGACCTACGAAGAAGTAGCGGATAGATGGAAGGAGCACTATACGCTGGTCCTCAATCAGCCTCCAGCAACAGTTTGGCCCGACCTGGATTCAGAATGTGTGGATACGCCCCAAAACCGGAGACGTGCATTGACCCTCCAACATTGGTAGAAATACAAGCCGCTGTACGGAAGCTGGACGTACTGCAGGTCTGGACCATATTCCGCCAGAGCTATTTAAGTACGACATGAACCCCATCAGCTCCGCTCTTCACCAACTCTTTTTACAAGTCTGAAGAACAGGACACGTTCCCGCAGATTGGCGAGATGGAATAATTGGAATAGTCAAATAGTTGGAATAGTCAAATAGTTGGAATAGTCAAATAGTTGGAATAGTCAAATAGTTGGAATAGTCAAATATTTGGAATAGTCAAATAGTCAAATAATTGGAATAGTCAAATAGTTGGAATAGTCAAATAATTGGAATAGTCAAATAGTTGGAATAGTCAAATAATTGGAATAGTCAAATAGTTGGAATAGTAAAAAAATTGGAATAATCAAATAGTTGGAATAGTCAAATAGTTGGAATAATTGGAATAGTCAAATAGTTGGAATAGTCAAATAGTTGGAATAGTCAAATAGTTGGAATAGTCAAATAGTCAAATAATTGGAATAGTCAAATAGTTGGAATAGTCAAATAGTCAAATAGTTGGAATAGTCAAATAGTTGGAATAGTTGGAATAGTCAAATAGTTGGAATAGTTGGAATAGTCAAATAGTTGGAATAGTCAAATAGTTGGAATAGTCAAATAGTTGGAATAGTCAAATAGTTGGAATAGTCAAATAGTTGGAATAGTCAAATAGTCAAATAGTTGGAAAAGTCAAATAGTCAAATAGTTGGAATAGTCAAATAGTTGGAATAATTGGAATAGTCAAATAGTTGGAATAATTGGAATAGTCAAATAGTTGGATTAGTCAAATAGTTGGAATAGTCAAATAGTTGGAATAGTCAAATAGTTGGAATAGTCAAATAGTTGGAATAGTCAAATAGTTGGAATAGTCAAATAGTTGGAATAGTCAAATATTTGGAATAGTCAAATAGTCAAATAATTGGAATAGTCAAATAGCTGGAATAGTCAAATAATTGGAATAGTCAAATAGTTGGAATAGTCAAATAATTGGAATAGTCAAATAGTTGGAATAGTCAAATAATTGGAATAATCAAATAGTTGGAATAGTCAAATAGTTGGAATAATTGGAATAGTCAAATAGTTGGAATAGTCAAATAGTTGGAATAGTCAAATAGTTGGAATAGTCAAATAGTCAAATAATTGGAATAGTCAAATAGTTGGAATAGTCAAATAGTCAAATAGTTGGAATAGTCAAATAGTTGGAATAGTTGGAATAGTCAAATAGTTGGAATAGTTGGAATAGTCAAATAGTTGGAATAGTCAAATAGTTGGAATAGTCAAATAGTTGGAATAGTCAAATAGTCAAATAGTTGGAAAAGTCAAATAGTTGGAATAGTTGGAATAGTCAAATAGTTGGAATAATTGGAATAGTCAAATAGTTGGAATAATTGGAATAGTCAAATAGTTGGAATAGTCAAATAGTTGGAATAGTCAAATAGTTGGAATAATTGGAATAGTCAAATAGTTGGAAAAGTCAAATAGTCAAATAGTTGGAATAGTCAAATAGTTGGAATAATTGGAATAGTCAAATAATTGGAATAATTGGAATAGTCAAATAGTTGGAATAGTCAAATAGTTGGAATAGTCAAATAGTTGGAATAATCAAATATTTGGAATAGTCAAATAGTCAAATAATTGGAATGGTCAAATAGTTGGAATAGTCAAATAATTGGAATAGTCAAATAGTTGGAATAGTCAAATAATTGGAATAGTCAAATAGTTGGAATAGTCAAATAGTTGGAATAATTGGAATAGTCAAATAGTTGGAATAGTCAAATAGTTGGAATAGTCAAATAGTTGGAATAGTCAAATAATTGGAATAGTCAAATAGTTGGAATAGTCAAATAGTCAAATAGTTGGAATAGTCAAATAGTTGGAATAGTTGGAATAGTCAAATAGTTGGAATAGTTGGAATAGTCAAATAGTTGGAATAGTTGGAATAGTCAAATAGTTGGAATAGTCAAATAGTTGGAATAGTCAAATAGTTGGAATAGTCAAATAGTTGGAATAGTCAAATAGTTGGAATAGTCAAATAGTTGGAATAGTCAAATAGTCAAATAGTTGGAAAAGTCAAATAGTCAAATAGTTGGAATAGTCAAATAGTTGGAATAATTG
Source organism: Ariolimax columbianus (assembly GCA_036924085.1). NCBI lineage: Eukaryota > Metazoa > Mollusca > Gastropoda > Stylommatophora > Arionidae > Ariolimax > Ariolimax columbianus. Next base: position 84,915,919 of record JAVGWX010000009.1, on the reverse strand, counting down.
GAATAGTCAAATAATTGGAATAATTGGAATAGTCAAATAGTTGGATTAGTCAAATAGTTGGAATAGTCAAATAGTTGGAATAGTCAAATAGTTGGAATAGTCAAATAGTTGGAATAGTCAAATAGTTGGAATAGTCAAATAGTTGGAATTGTCAAATAGTTGGAATAGTCAAATAGTTGGAATAGTCAAATAGTTGGAATAGTCAAATAGTCAAATAGTTGGAATAGTCAAATAGTCAAATAGATGGAGTAATTGGAATAGTCAAATAATTGGAATAGTCAAATAATTGGAATAGTCAAATAGTTGGAATACACACGCAAGGAAAGCCGTAAGGACTGCAGCAGCTATAGACCAATCACGCTGCTCTCAGTCCCAGGCAAGGTATTCTCACATGTGCTGCTGGCCCGGCTCAAGCCACTCCTGATCGCTTAACGCCTTCCCCATCAGTCTGGTTGCACCCCGGGTAAATCAACTGTGGAGGCCATTCCTGCTCTCTGGTTCCTGGCTGAGCTGCACCATGCATCTAACCGCCTCCTCTGCGCTGCGTATGTGTATGTGCTGCCTTCAATTAGGTCGATAGGTCCGCTCTCTGGAAAGCCATGTAAGGCATCGGCACTCCTGCCCACTGCTGAACTTGTCCGCTTAAGAGGCACTCTCTCGGATAGGTTCCCAACATCTTCGGGGATCAGGTAAGGTTGCGTCCTTGTCCCTGATCTTTTCTGCCGAGCCATCGACTGGATTCTACACCGCCTTAACTCCCACCATCTGGACGTTGCCATGGATCAAACACTCATCACAGACCTCGCTTATGCTGATGAAATAGTCTCAGTTCAGTATGAGCATGGAGACGGAAGCAGTGACCTCAGCACTGAAATGGATATCTGAGACTTCTATAACAAAGGTAGTCATCGTGACAGACGCGCAAGCCGTACTTCAGAAAGTACAGAAGGGATGGCTTAATTACGAGTGGATAGCAGCTGTTAAGGCCTTAAACCTCCAGGCATTGACATGAATTTACTGTCCTGTTCATGACGGCGTTCAGGGCAATGAAAGAGCTGACATCTTGGCTTCACAAGCTCCCACCAACGGCACATTAGTGGTGGATAGAAGTGACATTTATAAATCAATCAATGACCCCCTTCTGGATGAGGACACCGCAATAGATGAAGCAGCAGTCCACAGACTGCAAAGTTTCGACATTAAACGAAGTTTGAAGGGAGTGGAGCGCATGAGAGGACGGTGCAGGAGAGTGTACAATCAGCGAGCTACATAGACCATCATAATCCATTCCTTACGCCATTTGATGAGAGAGACTGAGCACCTATGGGTATGCCCGGAGTGCAGTGACGTCGATTCTTAGAAACAGAAATAGTCTTACTTGGTCCTGACAATGCGGATCTTGAACAGTCTCTAAAGAAACTGGATTTCGAAACATCAAACCTGGGTCTATCAATATCCTGGGCCAAGACGAAAATTTAGGACCTTGCTCCGACACTGGTCCTCAGAGCCTCGTGCCACACGGTGGAGTGCATCAATGAATTCATATACCTGGGGAGTTCTTTTTCATCCGATGACATGCTAAGGCGGATCGGGCTTGCTGCTGCCGCTTTAAACGACCTTCGCCGGGTGTGGAATATTGGATCTGTCTCTCGGATCCAAAATTCGTATTTATCAGACGTGTATCACACACTGTAAGGTTTAGCAGCCTGGACCCTACTTAAACAAGACATATCAAGACTCCATGCCTTTCAACCAGCGACGCATCCTCGGTATCCAGTGGTTCGATCTCGTTCGTAATGTCAAGGTGCCTGTCAAGGTGTCCATCAAGGTGTCTGTCAAGGTGCTCGACACGGGACACGGGAGTCCGATCTCACTACCCAGAGATAAAGGAATTTTACAAGAAAATCCACGTGAAAAATATCACGGTCTCGACCGTGATTCGAACTCGCGACCTCTCGAGGCGAACACCTTGTCTGGAGACCACTGAGCCCATCTTTTGATTATTCATTTATAATTATTAGAAATTCAAGACAACTTTTTATGCTAAGAATTTACTCACTATTCGTAACCGTATTCGTAGTCGGCTGATTAGCTAAAGATCTCTGTTCGTATTTCACCGAATAATCAAAGACCTGTATTCGTATCTTGTCTAATAGCAAACAAGAAAAATACACTAGAAAACAACACAGTTAATTGTCAAGCCAAGGTCGTTTCGTGTGTTCGTATAGACTTGCTCATTATTACAAGCTATTTTGTCCTATGCAATTAATTTCTGAGTTGCAAAGAAAAAATCGATTGTACAAAACAATCATTGTACGTATAATCACGTTCGTCCTGCAGGTGTGAAGCTAATTCAATCTTAAAAAATGCCATTATTTTCTGGCTTACGTAAATAATTGGCTAGATAACTAGAACTTATGTCACAAAATAGCAGGCTCATTAATGTGTGATACACATCTCGCATGTGCTGGAATTGCTCCAATAAGATAGTATCTATGAGAAGACGATCTAATAACTACTCACATTTTGAATTAGTGGGAATTGTTAACCTAGTTAAAGAACACATAATAACAAATGGTCAGTTGAGTACGATAAAGATAAGTAGATCGATAAATGGATCAGACTAGACACAAATGAACACGAATGTTGATGAAAGTAAAATCTGAATACAGGCAAACCTAGATTGACTTGATTGATGCGTTTCAACTTCTCAGGGTCGTTAACAGAAATTGGGTTAATCGAGACAAAAATGTATAATATATTGACAATTAGATCAGTTTTATCACTACAATAATGGTCAACCCAAAAAAAAAGAAGCTTATTTAAATAAATTTTATATTTAATATTTGTGAATATTTATAGTTGAGAGAAATAGAATAATGTTTATGAATAAAATATGTGCTACATCAGATAATAATATTATTTTGATCTTGATAATCCAACACTGAATTATAGAGTTACGCCACTGTCTGATCCGCCCTATCATTATTGAGGTCATGGCGCAATGAACTGAGGTTAAATTAATGAACCGGTTGGAGGGTCTACAGATTCTGAAGCAATGGCGCAATGAACTGAGGTTAAATTGATGAACCGGTTGGAGGGTCTACAGGTTCTGAAGAAGCAATGGCGCAATGAACTGAGGTTAAATTGATGAACCGGTTGCAGGGTCTACAGGTTCTGAAGCAATGGCGCAATGAACTGAGGTTAAATTTATGAACCGGTTGGAGGGTCTACAGGTTCTGAAGCAATGGCGCAATGAAATGAGGTTAAATTTATGAACCGGTTGGAGGGTCTACAGGTTCTGAAGCAATGGCGCAATGAACTGAGGTTAAATTTATGAACCGGTTGGAGGGTCTACAGGTTCTGAAGCAATGGCGCAATGAACTGAGGTTAAATTTATGAACCGGTTGGAGGGTCTACAGGTTCTGAAGCAATGGCGCAATGAACTGAGGTTAAATTTATGAACCGGTTGGAGGGTCTACAGGTTCTGAAGCAATGGCGCAATGAACTGAAGTTAAATTTATGAACCGGTTGGAGGGTCTACAGGTTCTGAAGCAATGGCGCAATGAACTGAGGTTAAATTTATGAACCGGTTGGAGGGTCTACAGGTTCTGAAGCAATGGCGCAATGAACTGAGGTTAAATTTATGAACCGGTTGGAGGGTCTACAGGTTCTGAAGCAATGGCGCAATGAACTGAGGTTAAATTTATGAACCGGTTGGAGGGTCTACAGGTTTTGCAAGTTCTATGGCATCAAAAAAGAACTGGAGCGATATCGTCCGATGATTTTTTCTCTTTCAATTTTGTATTTTAAAAAAGTTAGTTGCCCAACGCAAGCGATGAGGGCGACACGGTTAGACTGTTTGTTCTGACGATGTAACTGGCTCTGTATTTAGATTATAGTGAGGGCTAAACTGTGCTGGCCATCAACCTTATTCTTAGGTGCCGAGCTACCATGAACCAGTGGCAAGACATAAGTCAAGACGTCTGGAAGATGCAGGCCCTTTGGCCCCCACCTCCCTTGAGACCAGGGCTTTCCTTGAAACCTGATGAGATGAAATTATCGAATTTTGTGTGTGGAAGAAACCGTGAAACGATATACTGAAAGGTGCATACACAATAATTCTTTAAACTTGTTTTTGTATTTATATAAGGCCGTTTAAATATATATCTGCCTGTGTGTGTGGGTGGGTTTGGGTGTGTGTGTGAATGTGTTTTTGTGTTGGTGTTTAGGTGTGCGTGTTTATGTATGTGTATGTGTGTGCACGTGTGTATATGTATGTATGTGTATGTAATGGTGGATATAAGATAGTATTGTTGATGTAGGTTAGGCTGACCTTTACATCGATAGATGGGGAGGAAGACTAACGTCTGGTCAGGCTAAATATACTGATCAGACATGTTAGGCAGGATCAGGCTAAATATACTGATCAGACATGTTAGCCAAGGTCAGGCAAAACATACTGGCCAAAACCCTCATCTCGGTTTCCTAGTGCTACTCCCTGGAAGCGGGCTGTTTTGATGTTAGCCTGGTTAGCAAGATGAGGGATCGATTTTATCCCCGTAGTAGTGAGTGACACATAGATGAAGCCAAGCATAGCACAACCGCCTGGAAGATCTCGGTCCATCTTCATCATGCACGCTCGGGATGTTAGGAAAGCTACTGGGACCTGCCACTTAACGTCCTTTTCAGGGCGCACAAAAGAGTAACCTACTCATTGTAGCTATTCGGGACAACGAACGACAGCAACATCGATATATACGACAAAGAAATAAACAAAAGACAACAGTTCAACAACACGCCATAGAATAAGTCCAAGAATAGAAATAATAAATACTAGGAGCTTTAAATTGTGCGTGGTTTAATCGAAGATGTGATTGATATTATGATTAGAAAAATAAAAAGGTTCAAACGAGAATAATAAGTGGCGAAGAACAAATATACTCTGGCAAACGTGGCGTAGAAACTAACCTGGTACAGACACAGACTCTTTAACATTGACAGCCAGAAATGGTTCTTCATTGTCCGGGCCTCGCGTCACCTCTGTCTGGAGAAGTTTGACCCTTATGAACCCAGAGCTCGTCATCGTGCAGTCCTGGTGATTTAATCCTTCGATGCTGGTCTGGCTGTGGATGTGGTTTGTAGGAGCTCGTCTGTTGGGTCTCAAATTCTGAAACAAAGATGAGTACCACAAATCTGAACAGTGTGATGTAGTCAAAGATAAGTAGTTTCACACACAAGTAATCCTATGTTTTCAACTTAAAAGGTGAGGAGATTGTGAACAAGAAGACATTTAAATCGCATAATTTGATAAAAAGAGAGCTTTTCAGACTTTTAAAAGAGAACAACAAACCAAAGACTAAATCGCCCTTAACCGACAGGGACAAATCACCATTCTTCGTCTAGAACAGGGAATAACAGACTAAGCAGACACATGTGCAAGTTTCGACTGCCTGCTTCAAAACTTTGCAAATGTGGAGTAAACACACACACTGCTGAACATGTATTACAGGAATATTCTTGGTATGGCCAGTTGATCACTGTTGTCTTCTGTCTTCTACACACTTTTGTCACCATACACTTCATGGATTCTGAGATGAATGTCAACTGGTCGACAACCTTCAGTTGTTAGAAACTGATCAACTCTGGGCGGATTCCGTATCACACCGGCCATGTTTTCAACGGTCTGTTGAGGAAACTATGAGTCGGAAGATAATGATATGTTGCAAACTTGAAGGCTGGTATGTGCTATTTACACAAGAAATGACGTCATCATGTGCATCGTCTGGTTTCATTTGAACACTCTTCGTATATAAACCTGGCGTGCAGAAGATGAATGTTTATTAGCCCAATATGCCCCAAAAAAGGACAGGTTGCGAATCTCTGAACTGAGAACACCTTAGATGACAACGATAAACTAACGTGAACGAAGTGGATGATGACAAACAAGGGAGAACAGTACATACCTGACGAGAGTGAACCGACAAACAACGGAGAACGGTACATACCTGACTAGAGTGAACCGACAAACAACGAAGAACGGTACATACCTGACGAGAGTGAACCGACAAAAAACCGAGAACGGTACATACCTGAGGAGAGTGAACCGACAAACAACGGAGAACAGTACATACCTGAGGAGAGTGAACCGACAATCAACGGAGAAGGTACATACCTGACGAGAGTGAACCGACAAACAACGGAGAACGGTACATACCTGACGAGAGTGAACCGACAAACAACGGAGAACGGTACATACCTGACGAGAGTGAATTGACAAGCAACGGAGAACGGTACATACCTGAGGAGAGTGAACCGACAAACAACGGAGAACGGTACATACCTGAGGAGAGTGAACCGACAAACAACGGAGAACGGTACATACCTGAGGAGAGTGAGCCGACAAACATCGGAGAACGGTACATACCTGAGGAGAGTGAACAGACGAACAATGGGCTTTTCCAAAAAAAAGAAAAACCGCGTGACTGGCTCGAAGCAGGATGGGCGTGAAGTAGAAATGGCGAAACTAATTATGAGAGCTCACGTAAAATGGCAAAACGTGATTTGGAAAGCAAAAATATAATTCATAAAGTTGAATTGCAACATTTATTGCTCCGAAGTTATTTGCTAATAATGAGTTTCTCTACATTCTCGCACATATTGAGTTTCACTACATTCTCTCAAATATTGATTTTTGTTGTTGTTGTTGTAGTTGCTCTTCTTCTTCGTTTTCTTCTTCTTCTTCGTTGTCTTCTTCTTCTTCTTTTTCTTCTTCGGCCTCTTCTTCTTCTCCTTCTGCTTCATATTCTTCTTCTTCTTTCTCTTCCTCTGTTCCTCGTCCTCCTCCATCTTCTTCTTACACTGTCCTGTGTCGATTTGAATTTGTTCAAAGATAGCAGCGGTCACCCTGAGGCTGTTGACACTGTCAAAGAGCTTTTTTAGTGTTGACACTGGTGGATGGCTACACGTGTTTTCTCTGGTCCTCGTATGTCCGACAATTTTGCAGCAGATGTTCAGGGGTCATTTCCTCAGTTCTAGAGGTGCATTCGTCAGTAGCATCGATCATCAGTTGTTTATTGAATAGATGGTACATTCGTCTGCTGTTATCTGTGTGGAGTCTGAAAACCACCACCTGCTCTCTTCTGTTCAACTGGTAATAAGCATCATCTTTTGTGTGTAGTCAGGACGCTTATTTCACAGCTGTCCATGTATCTGGCCCTAATAAACCTTTTGGACTCTTCGTAGGTCACACTTGAATCTAGTTGTGGTAACCTTCCATCTTCTCTCGCCAGTCTGTATGCCTCCTCATTGTCTTAAATGTTACAGTGTAATGGGGTCCACTGTACTACCCTGGGTTTGAACTGCTGGCAGAGTTGACAGAGTACTGAACGTGAGTCATATATTGAGTTCCAATATATTCTCTTACATATTTGGTTCCAAAACACTCTTTCACATACTCAGGTCAGGTCAGGTCATCCCGTAACCGGTGAGGTCGTTAGGGCACACATGAAAACATCCTCACAATGCCACGCAACCCATCTCTGTCAGCAGGCGCTGCCTGTGCCTCTTCTAGTCGGAGATTAGTTTATTCTTTTATGTTGTCCTCCCACCTCTTTTTGGGCCGGCCTATTCGTCGTCTGCCATGCACCTTTCTGTGGAGGATTGTATTTGCAAGACCATTTGATCTCGATATGTGATCGTATCAAGCGAGTTTCCTTCTATTGACAGTTGTCAAGAGGTCTTCGAAAGGCCCTATTGTTGTTATAATTCTATCTCGTTTTTCCTCATTTGTAACTCGATCTTTGAACGTGGCGTTTAAAAGTCTTCGGAAACATCTCATCGCCAAGGCCTGTATCCTTCTCTGAAGGTCAGCTTTAACTGTCCATGTCTCAAAAGCATAGAGGAATATTGACAGAGTCAATGTGCGCGTTAATCTTATTTTTGTGCATAGTGCTAACCGTTTATCTTGCCAGATTTTGTCAGCCGTGCAAGCGCCGCTATTGTCTGTGCTTTTCTGGCCAACACCTCACATTTTGATTCCTCATCACTGACAATCGACCCAAGATATTTAAAACAGCGAACCACTTCGAGTTCCGGACCATAAGCTTTTATCCTGCTGTTGAAGCCAGTGTTGTTGGTCCTTAATTTTATTTTTCCAGCGTTTATCTCCAAATCATAGTCAAGAGCTGTTTCATCGAGCCTTTTGACCCATTCCTGGAATTCTGCTTCTGAACCCGACAACCCGTCGATATCATCTGCAAAACAAAGGTTGGTAATCATTCGGTCCCCTATCTTGACAGTACAAACGTAACCTCCAAGTGCCTCACTCATAATTCTTTCCAGGAATATATTGAAAAGAGTTGGAGAGAGTGTACACCCCTGTCTTACACCAACTGATATGCGACACCAGTCCCCTCGCCTCCCTTTCACAAGAACTGCGCTGGACGCCTTGTCATACAGGTGTTCAAGGACCTTTATAATATTCCAGTTGATTTTATACATTCTCACGGTTGCCTATAACGCTTTATGCAATACCCAATCAAACGCATTTACATATTACTCTATTGATAATCTACAGGAATCTACCACTATAATTGTTCCAACATGAGATGAATTTATTCGAGAATAGAATTCATATGACAGTGTTAGGGGTCCCAGGAACAGGGAATCGGCAGGGATCTCGACAGGAACACAGAGAAGATCTCAATCATGACCCTGAATCAATTAGGTTATTGCAAGTTAATTGCAACTTGGTAGGAACGTTAGTTATATCAGGTCAATTTGAACAAAGCCGGTCTGGTTTCTAAATGTAACTTTTCATTGTTTAAAAATCAGATTAAGGGAAAGTTGGCTAGTTAACGGCCAGAATTACTGTTGCTTATTATCGACGCTTATTATCCAAAGTATAGAAAGTTTGTTCTAAATGTTGGACACGTGTCCATGCTATGTTAAACGTGAATATTATTCTAAGGCTTTGAGTTAGAATTGTGGGGAAAGGCATAATTCAGAGGGATGGTAGGAGAATTAACAAATCCATTAGCGCTAAAGTTGCGATCTATCCAAAGTCGACTGTGAGCATTAGCATTTTTTAGGGAGATTGGTAATCAAGAAATGGAGTTCTGTCGTATAAGTGGTCAGACCACGAAAACTGTCTCACAAATTTGTTAACGCAGTGGGGACTTTGTACCCCCTGACTAGCTCAACGCCGTCAAGAAAAGAGGTGCAGTTTAAGGAGACAGCTAAAAAGTAATGTCGAAGATATTTCAAATGGGATTTGGCAGGAAAACAACCAGAGGTACTTGTCTGAGTTCTCTGTGTTAACTCTATAAGCGGTGGATTTTGGGTTAGCAAGACAATGTTTAAGTGGTTTAGGAACATTGCTGAATTCAAAGGCTTGTACTAAACCGTATTTTGATTACACTAGCCGTCTGACTCCAGTAAGTATCTGTCAAACGTCAGTGGGTCGAAAGACTGGATGAAATCTCATGCGATGTCAGAAGTGCGTATACAACCCTATGACAGAAGCACAGGTGTATTCAAGGTAAAGTAAAAAAAAACTGGCCGAAATCTCAAACGTTGTCAGAAGAGTCTGCAGAAACACTATTTGAGAGGTAAAGACGAATACTAGGGATCACATCCCATTGCACGAATACTAGGGATCACATCCCATTGCACGAATACTAGGGATCACATCCCATTGCACGAATACTAGGGATCACATCCGATTCCACGAATTCGACATGTTTATTCCACGGCGGAAAGTGGAAAAATTGAAACTGATAGAGCGTCAGAGGTCACTGTATCACTCACTTTAGAAATCGCAAACCAAAAGTCCCATTTATATCGCTGTTCACATCACCTTTTGCAGCTATTGCCGACCATCTGATGTTTCACCTCATGGGAAATATTCAATTCATTTCATCTCCCCTCGCACACAAATTTGTTATCATTACTATGTACACGTTTGAAAAATGTTATCATTATGTGCGATAAAAAGATTTCAAAACAAACAAGGATAAACAATGTAATGTCTGGCTGGAACTAGTCGTCACATTAGTGACGTCATTGAAATGCTACTGCTGTACCATGACCATCTTTAGAGGGCCATGGCTGAACTGCACTAAATGAGTCGAAGACTCTCAGAAATTGACCATGTGCTTACTACAGAGAAATAGACTTTGCTGTCGGCATCCAAACACCGACATGGCGGACAGTGACACGTGGGGACCGGCGAAAAAAAATCACATGCATGCTGTAAAGGACGGTTAGAAAGGTGTGTGCATGTGACTAGGATCCTTATCACAAGCTTGTTAAAATAAACCAGCAGTGACTAGGATCCTTATCACAAGCTTGTTAAAATAAACCAGCAGTGACTAGGATCCTTATCACAAGCTTGTTAAAATAAACCATCGGTGACTAGGATCCTTATCACAAGCTTGTTAAAATAAACCAGCAGTGACTAGGATCCTTATCACAAGCTTGTTAAAATAAACCAACAGTGACTAGGATCTTTATCACAAGCTTGTTAAAATAAACCATCGGTGACTAGGATCCTTATAGGAAGCTTGTTAAAATAAACCACCAGTGACTAGGATCCTTATCACAAGCTTGTTAAAATAAACTATAAGTGCTAGAACAATCGTTGATACAAGCTTCATGTGAAGGGTCAGCTGCACTGGTAGCCCCCATGCTTCATATGAAGAGGAAATGAGCCAAATGGACGATACCGATAAGAAATGATATTTCAGTTGGCTTTGTATTTGCTAATAACATGCTTGATTATCCGTTATGCGATTTGGAATAATAAAGCTGCAAGAAACAGAAGGCCTGCATTTATCGTGAAGTAATTGCACCGAAAAAAACACAAAAACATGTTATGAGTTGTTTTTAAAAGAACACATACCGTTACGACCACGCGGCCTTGGTCTTGATAACAACACAAATGAAGATAGATAATGTATCTATACGATAACAATGGTAATAAGGAAGAACGAAAGACTTATCTAAGTACTAGCCAGACGTCCACCGATTCAGAACACACACAGACCGGAAATGAGACAGCAGTACTAATATTGTGAATGACGAGGTTCTCAGCTTAGATTGAGAGTATTTATTGTGTGTTATACATGTCAGAGTGGTTAGATACAATGTGTTCCCTGGCAGAACTGGGAAACGATATTTAAATAAGAACGTGAGTTAACACAACAATATGCACCTGACCTGATCTCGGAATATCTTTCGTTAGCTCACGTCCGTCTTTAAACATCGTTGTCCAGTTCGTCACTATTGTCTTCGACACACGTTTTTCACATACACTGCCTGCATTCTGCGATGAATGTCAACTGGTTAAAATCCTTCAGCTGTTAGAAACCGAATCATCGCTCGCTGATCTACTCGGAGCGGATTCCGTATCACACTCGCTATGTTATCAAAGGTCTACTGAGTAAGCTATTGGAGGAGGATTAATGAAATTTTGCAAACTTGACGGATGGTATGTACTGTTTACACCAAAAGTGACGTCATCATGCGCATCGTACGTATGTTTACTTGTTGTAGTTTCGTCAGGTTTCATTTGAACACTCCTCGCAAACAGACTATGTAAGCGTAGTATAAAGATGGGTATGTTGTGCATAGACTATGTAAGTGTGGTAGTAAGATGGGTTTGTTTTATATATAAACCATGTACGTGTTGTAGTAAGATGGGTTTGTTTTATATATAAACCATGTAAGTGTGGAACTAAGATCGGTTTGTTGTATATAGCCCATGTGAGAGTGGCAGTAAGAAGAGTTTGTTATATATAGTCTATGTAAGTGTGGTCACAAGATGGATTTGTTGTACATAGACTATGTAGGTGTGGTAGTGGGGGACGCAGCGGTCTTGAGGTAAGGTGTTTGCCTCGGGTGTTGGATGTCGTGGGTTCAAATCACGGTGGGAACCGGGATTTTTTCACGTGGATCATCCGGTAAATATTTCCCGTGATCTCTGAGTAGTGAGATCAGACACCCGTGTTCAGTGGCGCGCACGTTAAAAATACCGTAGCAGTTGGAAATCGATCAGAGAAGGTCTAATGGCCGATCCTCGGGCAAAATTAAATTGAAAAAATCTACTGAAATTATTCTAGAGATATTTGCCCCACAGAGAATATGTCGGAAAAAGGGGACTGTGTGGCTATAACTTCAGGTCTAGGTTATGTGGTTAGTGGAGCGGCTTAGATAACGCCTGACAGGCTGCGGGTCTACCTTGCTCTAATTTGCGCTTCCACTTCCACAAGCCTAAAAACATAGGCGATCGTATATTCCAGGAGCTAACAGGTGCTGCGATTGACCTGGCAAGTCACCAGTGGATTTTCACCTTACAAAAAATATGTTGTATATAGCCTATGTAGTGTGGTAGTAAGATGCGTTTGTTGTGTATAGATCATGTAGTGTTGTAGATATTAGACCATCTAAGTGTGACATTAAAATGGTGTTGTACTATGTGAGCCATCTAAGTGGGATAATTAATAGTGTTGTATATTGACGATACAGATGTGTTAGTAAATTAGTGTTCTATATAGACCACGTTTGTGTGGTAGTAGAAAAGACTGTTCTATATAGACCACGTATGTATGGTAGTAGAAAAGACTGTTCTATATAGACCACGTATGTGTGGTAGTAGAACGGACCGTTCTATATAGACCACGTATGTGTGATAGTAGAACGGACCGTTCTATATAGACCACGTATGTGTGATAGTAGAACGGACCGTTCTATATAGACCACGTATGTGTGATAGTAGAACGGACCGTTCTATATAGACCACGTATGTGTGATAGTAGAAAGGACTGCTCTATATGTTGATAGTGAGACCAAAGTAACTGTCTGTTGCCGAAAACTTCGCCATGAAGGACTGCATATCTTGTTCTAAGCAACTGTTAAGATCGCAATAGTCCGCGAACAGGAGATCCAAGATCGTGGCTTCACTCATATTGGTGTATGATTTTACTCGCTCCGTGATGAATAGCTGACCTTTACCCGCAATGAGAATAAAGGAAGACAAATATTGCATTGGCAAAACAGGACTCCGGGTAGTGAGATCTGACTGCCGTGGTCAGTATCGAGCATGTTGAGAATACCTTGGTAGAAGTCGAAAAGAGTAGACTTAACGGCCGCTGCACGGACACAATTAAAAATATTCGAGTTAGAAATCTGTCCCCATTATTTGTACCTTCCCCCAGGCCTAGTAAGCCGCAGGAAGTTTAAAACACCGACTAGGAATAGCCTTTGGTTACCTGGCAACTAACATTAACAACATCCTTGTTTGAATACCAGGATTCCAAGTCTTCCAAATAAGGTAAATACAATACCCTTTATCAGACACTGCAGTCGAGGATAAAGTGTTAGAGACTTCATTGTTCTTGGCTCCAGTTATTTCTGATGTGGGCTGACCAGTTCCTTGTCTCGCCACATTACCATCACTAATAAGACTTGTCAAACATGCATATTTTTACAAATAGGTAGTTTGGAACATGTCAAATATGTAGATAAATCCTGGTCCATTTCCTGTGACAGACAAACATTCTAACCATTCGCTGCCCAGACTCCTAGTACAATATTCATTTAATTAAATGATTTCATCTCCATGAAAATCGTTTAATGATAACATCGACAATACAAACGATATAGACGCCAGCGAAAGAAATAAAGATCGTGCTAATGGGGGCGAGTGTGCGAATAAGGCTAAAGTATGTTTAATTAAACGCTTACCATGTTAAACGTGTATGTGAAGACAGCAGAAGAGAAGAATAGACGAAATGTAATAGTCCGTAATATAATAACTGCCGCGGCAAAAGTCTGACTGCCAACCAGATAGTCTTAGCACTGACTGGTACTGGTACTGTGTTCTGTCTGCTTGGTTTGGAACAGAGTGGTTGCACTTTTCGGGGTATTCCAAACATTAACACACAACACATGGGAACAAGCGTGACAGAGCGTGTCAGAGGACGTACATAGTAATAGTTCACAACGTATGTTGGCTACATATTTCGCTTGTGTGAATCTCTGAGGAAGATGCGGTAGATCAACAAATAGTACCACCACGATACAGTGAACATGCATTTATATAAAATTAATAATTATGATTTACTTTAGGGACAAAAACCTCATAACGGACAGAACATTTCTAGAGAAGCTGATATAAAAGTGGATTATCTACTTCGACAAAGGCTTCATACAAGGGTGGCATCTGTGATGAATACACCATTGTCGTTAAGAAGCGAACATGTTCTGCTCTTTTATAACATATTTATTCTGAAGCAAAGTTAAGTTTAGTATAGGCAGATTTAAGTCTGACATAAACAAAGCTAAGTCTAACTAAAACATAGTAAAGTATAACATAGGCAAAGTTAAGTCTAACTTAAACGTAGTGAAGTCTAATATAAACAAAGTTAAGTATATCTGAAATAAATTAAGTTTAACTTAAACAAAGTTAAATCTAACATAGGCAAAGCTAAGTCTAACTAAAACATAGTTAAGTCTAACATAGGCAAAGTTCAGGTTAGGTCATCCCGTAACCTGGGAAGTCATTAAGGCACCAGTGAAGACATCTCCACAAACCCATGCCACACCTCTCGGTCAGCGCCTGCTGCCTGTGCCTCCTCTGGTCAGTGATTGGTTCATTCTTTTATGTTGTCCTCCCACCTCTTTTTCGGACGACCTCTTCGTCGTCCACCATGCACCTGTTCGTACACGATCGTATTTGCAAGACCATTTGATCTCGGTATGTAGCCGTACCAAGTCAATTTCCGTCTTTTGACAGTTGCCAAGGGGTCTTCACAGAGTCATATTGCTGTTGAAATTATTTCTCGTATTCCCTCATTTGTAACTCAGTCTTTGTATGGGACGTTTAGAACTCTTCTGAAACGTCTCATTTCCAAGCCTGTATTCTCCGCTACAGGTCCATGTGTGACAGTTGATCGATTTCCTTGAGCTCTGTAGCAGGCGGTAAAGGGGTCTGCTCTATTCTATCTCACTCTAAACTCACTCTAAACACATCAAAGTAACACTATTTAAATAAAAACACAATACAAGAGATTCTTTATTACAACCTCTTCCAGTATTAGCAGCAAGCAGGGTAACTACCTTCATTTTATGTATTGGTCGTAATTACAGTCGTCAGTAGCAGATAGAGGTAGTCGTACATTGATCATATTGACGTAGTCCCAACGAACACGTCGACATCACCATGATCACGTAAACACAAGTCGTCAGTAGCAGATAGAGTCAGTCCAGTCTTACAGTGATCCCTTTAATCATATTTGACAACATTAATAAGTGGTCAAACCTTCGTCCCGGTGAGGCACATATAGAGGGACATAGAGAGATGGCGTGGGATTGTGGGAGTGTCTTCAAGTGTGCCCCAAACGACCTGATGGGTTACGGGATGAACTGAACTGAATTAGACTATCCCCAAAGCTCAGTAGTAACACCATAATTAGATTATCCCCAAAGCTCAATGTTCAATCCATAATTAGATTATTCTCAACGTCCAACGTTTACCCAGAATTCGATTTTTTCCAATGCTCAACAATCAGGCCAATATTAGATTATTCCCAAAGCCCAATATTCAACCCATTAATTAGACAGCAGAAAAGGAACTGTCGCTCAGTGAGATTTAAAGAAAATGCTCAACGTTTCAGATAATGTGTCAGATCCTCTTGGTTATGACATAACACGAAACATAAGTAATGACTGCACGAAGCCACCTCGGCGATAATGACCACGTAATTGAAATGTACGTCTGAGTCACGAACAATTTAGTGAGTGTGCTTATTTGTGAATCATTGTTTATCGCAGTGTTTGGGGCAATGATACAACCTGCTAAAGACGCCCTTATTGGACCAGTGAACCGAAATGTTCTTCTTAAGACGACGGCTCCAGTGCTACGTGAAAGATGGTGAAAGCTGTCTTAACATGTGTTTCTACCAGCCTTTTTACTTTCGTCTTTTAAGTTCATTTAACATGTTGAAACATCAGTATTTTATTTAATTCTTGCAAAAGTCTGCTTAGACCAGTTCATGTGAAATTCAAAAAATAGTTTCTACAGCAAGCTTTTGTTTATTACATTAAAAGTTGCTGTCCCATACACATTCATTCTTTAACGGGCGTTTACAACCTGCTTGATATGGTACGATGGTTTCATTTTCAGTTTTCTAAAACAGGATCCATGTATCCTGGTGGGCCATCCCAGGGAAGGTTATTTCTATGGTTTATATGTAGGAAAAGGGCTCTCCTTCTTCGTATGTGCGGAAAGCAGGTATTGCTTGTTTTGAAGCACAGCTATTCCTCCGGTGGTCTCGGGTTGACTCACGTGCTTACTGACCCATACATTGTGAACACATCAAGAGGAACGTGACCGACATTAGCTAACTAGAGCCTAGACAGCACAGTTACTCTTACCCTCCACATCAGCACCTGTTTAGCCTAATGCTGCTGATGACAAGCTCAACTTTTCATTATCTCAACTTAGAACATTGAGGGTGAGGGAGAGAGGGGTAGAGGGAGAGGGGGTAGAGGGAAGGGGAGGATAGACGGAAGGGGGAGGGGCTGGTTTGTTATCGGTGGAACTACATAGCGAAGCATTAATTGATACGGACGGATGTTGCGAAGAAGAGGAAGACTAACGTTTGGTCAGGCAAAACATACTACCAAAGACCCTCACCTTGGCTTCCTAGTAGCCCTCCCTGGAAACTGGCTGTTTTCATGGCGGGCTAGCTAACAATTTGAGGGATCGATTTTATCCCTGTAGTAGTGAGTGACACGAAGATGAAGGAAATCATAGCACAATCGCATGGAGGACCCCTGTCTACCTTCATCAGCACGCTCGGGATGTTAGGAATGCTACTGCAACCTGCTACTCAAGACGCATAAAAGAGGAACCTACTCATTGTGGGCATTCGCAAACAACAAGACCTTGCGAAATACTGTCCGTTTAGGAAACAAGGCGAGCGAGCGACGGACAAGAGAGTTCAAAAGGAATTTCATGTGTTCTTACCAATCTTTTTGAGACATGTCATATTTACTCTATCTCCTGTTGAATATGATATTTTCCGCCCATTCAACCCAATGATATTCAACCCAACTATTCATATCATGTTGCAGATTAATTTTGTTAGATTTTTTTTTTTTTACATTTTTCAGAAACAATTTTGTAATATAGCTTCCGACAAATATCGATTTTCAAAATTAAAAGTAAACGTAGTTCCCTGTCAGACACTAATGCCAGGGGTAACGTGTTCCAGACTATTGTAATATGTATCAGCGTTTTATATGACGGCTAGCCAGTTCATTCCTGACTGCCTTCCATAACTGTAAGTTGGGTATTTATTATACAGCTTGGTAGACTGGAGGGCGTCAAAACGGGAACCGAACACGACACTTATGGCATCAAAGGGGAGCACTCTAACATTCTACTACTCGAAATTGCAAACTATCCATAATATTCCTAAAGTCCCCGAAAGGGTCTCCAAGACTAGTGTTTTATAAAACAGATCTCTAAACGTTGTTATCAAGAGCCGTGTCATTGGGCCAAACATTTGGTTTCATCATTGCAAACATTTTTGACGGGGAGATAAACAGGCTCTTTTTAACATAACGTAATTACAGTCCCAGACACCAACAGTTTAACAACGTTAGTGCTCGTCCTTAGAGTAGTGAAACAGTATGGTAGTGTTATTATATAACACCCACACGGCACTATTTTGTATCAACAAATAGAGGAGGAAGGTATGTTATTCCCGATGGGATTTTGAGATTAGGTAGGAAAAGGGCACGAACGACCAACAAAATTACATCAGAAGTCAGGAACTGTTAGTAACAGCAGGCGATAACAAGATCTAGTTCTGATCACTACGAGAGAGAGAGAGAGAGAGAGAGAGAGAGAGAGAGAGAGAGAGAGAGAGAGAGAGACAGAGAGCTGTCTGTGGTAATAGAAGAAAGAATACTGCAGGCACAAGGGAAAACTAAACATTAGAACGAAAGTCCATGCCAGTCTACATAACCTCGCCATTGCTAAACCTGAGGTCCGTGATTGGGAGAACAAATAACAGCACCACTGTGCCTTTGAACGCGTATAGTAACATTGGTGTAAGAATGTTCTACTTTGGACTAGCAATGTGACCATTATTAAATAAGACACTACAACAGAAACTACGATAGCAAAATGACAACAACGTGGCTTTCTTACACAGGTGGCCAACTGCGCGAGTCCCACAAAAATCCCGTTGTCCCAAAAAATTACAGCTAAGTGGGTTTCCTACAGAGGGGGCCAGCTGCACGAGTCCCACTAAATTCCCGTTGTACCAACAAACAACAGCTAAGTGGGTTTCCTACAGAGGGGGCCAGCTGCACGAGTCCCACAGAAATCCCGTTGTCCCAAAAAATTACCGCTAAGTGGGTTTCCTACAGAGGGAGTCAGCTGCACGAGTCCCACACAAATCAAGTTGTCCCAAAAAATAACAGCTAAGTGGGTTTCTTACAGAGGGGGCCAGCTGCACGAGTCCCACAAAAATCAAGTTGTCCCAAAAAAGGACAGCTAAGTGGGGTTCTTACAGAACGGGCCAGCTGCACGAGTCCCACAAAAATCACGTTGTCCCAAAAAATGACAGCTAAGTAGGGTTCTTACAGAACGGGCCAGCTGCACGAGTCCCACAAAAATCAAGTTGTCCCAAAATTTAAAGCAGACATGAGTAATTTCAGCCATCCAGAATGATCTGAATAATCCTGTCATGTGAAAGATGCAGACTAGGTCAAGGCTGTCTTTTCAATAATCAGATTCACATCGTTATAAAGCCAGGGCAGAATATGTTACAGTCTCATTCACCCGTAACTCTTTTCAAATGTTTTCAGAAGTCGCTGGGGAAAACATGCTATCACCGAAGTGTGGTCTGAATACAGAGTCGACGTGCTTGCACATTCCTCACTTGATGGATACATGTAGAGTAGCGTTGATCAGAAAATGGTGATTTGGCTAGGTATTTTAAAATGTTTTAGACTGGCGTTTAATGCTCTATCTAATCTGACGTAGTCGACTTTTACACTTGCTCGAACAATCCACCAACAAAGTGTACAGATGATTTGATCGTTGTGTCGTGCACTTTGATTGAATAATCAATCGGTGATTTATGTTAGCTGTTTATTTGACGTCACTGCCTGGCGAACAATATTATATTAGTCAACCAATGATCGATGATCCTTTTCTGATTAGCATCGGTAATTTATATTTGACACTAATCAGTGTAGGTCTAAGTTTTCACTTAACTCTGATATAAAATCTCTGATTGATGTTGACTTTCCTCCTAGAGGTTATCGTGGGAATCTCCCAGTAGCAAGACAATTCAGCACCACCAAAAGCAGACCTATACAACTGGGTGGGTTAAATGTCAGCAGGGATACGCCTAAAGGGTCGATGTTCTAAAGCTGCACCTTCCCCAGACGGAACACCCAGCAGGAAGGAAAATACAAACTAACTACTATAGTCTGTTTATAAATTCATGCCCATTAGAAAAAACGTCGAACTAAAAAATTAGCTCGCATAGTTTGATGAAGATGTAAATTTGAAATATATTTGATAAAAATGTAAATTGTCAATTTTGGTACACTCATACCATTAATGGGAGCAAATGTGGTTTATGTGTTATATAGGAGAAAAAACCGGAACTTCAACAGCTCTTTATAGATATACTGTAAGACTTTTGATATTTTAAACATTGCACATCTTTAACTTCGGTTTACTTGTGAAAAGTGAGAATTTATGTGATCTCACTAGTTCGCACGGAATTTATTACAGATAGAGTTTGGAAATTAGTTTAATACGGCACGCTAACGTGCCAACTATAATAAAAACACGAAAATTAACATAGTCACATGGTATGGACATATATCATGATTGGTGGGGCTGACCAAAACCGTTGAAGAGGGAGAAAAAAAAAGATGCGAGGACAATTTAAAGGAGTGGACGGAGAGGTCTGTAGCTAACACTAATACCCTGACGGAGAATCGAGACGTATGGCAGAAACTGGCTCAATAAACTGCAATAACGGTGCCTCAACGACCTTCAAGGTTACGGGACTGATGAGAAACGTGCCAACTTAATGCAGAGGTGCATACTACAAAGTGATGTTGCGCTTGCGCTAACAATTCCATTAATTATGCTTAAAATAACGTACGACAACTTTATAAATATTTATCAAATGACGCGGTAAGTGGCATTCTTTTCTATAGCATTTCAAACTCCAAGAAAGGAACAATTACACGCCTCAGATATAGGTACAAGACCGTTTTCACGCTGGACTCCTGAGCAGAACAGCTTGTTTGCAAGAAACACAAAAAGGCGAGGAAGTCTGGTCTCGCTCGGAAGCCGGACTGTCGGGCATTGAAAAGTTCAAAAGTAAGACTACCAGTGATCATTATCATGAGATCACTTAAACATCACACCTTCTGCCTGGACACGTATTCAACACAGTGGATGAAACCGATCCTTTCGCAAATGTCCTCGTTTCTCAATCTGTCTATTTAGTAGACAATCAAAGACATCTCATTTCGGAGGTGGAGATTTCTATATCTCGTGCATTAGAAATGGTCCTTGTTTGGCTGTATGGTAACGGGTCTGGTACAAACATGTTATTATTCAGTTTCTTTCGCTGCTAGACGGTGTGGCTGTTTTTAGAAGTGGCGCCAGTTAATAAGTCATTCCTGCTGTTTTCTGGCATCTGGTTTGAATTTCTCTGTCGCGCCTGTTGCCTTCAGTGAAAATGCTGCACAGGTACATGATTTCCTGAACTACGGCAATGATTCAGTTTAGCGGCCTCTGTGTTCAGCCCAATGTACAATCTCTTTAGCCTTCTATCATTCAGGGGTGCAAAGGCCATCAGCCAACCCTCGAAAATCAGCTCTGTCCTGTGCAATCTTGTCCACTTCAGTCAAGCTTTTTTCTGTTTTCTTTACTTCCGCCTCCAGATCTCGTTTCCAAGTATTCCTTGGTCTACCTATGCCTCTCGTTCTCTGAGGGTTTCAATGGCAGGGACTGCCTGGTGGTTACTGGCCTGGCGCTTTTTTAATGTATGACCCATCCATCTCCACTTTCTTCCTAAGATTTCCTATTCCAATTTACCTTGTCCCGCTCTCTCCCACAGTCTATCGTTTGTAACTTTGTCAAAGAATTTTATACCAAGAATTTTTCTCAGGCATCTATTGACAAAACTCTGTAGTCTCCTGTCACTGCTTTTGGTCGCCCTCCAGGCATCTGTTGACCAAAACCATGTAGTCTCCTGTCATTGCTTCTGGTCGCCCTCCAGGCATCTGTTGACCAAAACCCTGTAGTCTCCTGTCATTGCTTCTGGTCGCCCTCCAGGCATCTGTTGACAAAACCTTTAGTCTCCTGTCATTGCTTTTGGTCGCCCTCCAGGCATCTGTTGACAAAACCCTGCAGTCTCCTGTCATTGCTTTTGGTCGCCCTCCAGGCATCTGTTGAAAAAACCCTGCAGTCTCCTGTCATTGATTTTGGTCGCCCTCCAGGCATCTGTTGACAAAACCCTGCAGTCTTCTGTCATTGCTTTTGGTCATCCTCCAGGCATCTGTTGACAAAACCCTGTAGTCTCCTGTCATTGCTTTTGCTCATCCTCCAGGCATCTATTGACAAAACACTGTAGTTTCCTGTCATTGTCTTTGGTCGCCCTCCAGGCATCTATTGTCAAAACCCTGTAGTCTCCTATCATTGTCTTTGGTCGCCCTCCAGGCATCTATTGACAAAACCCTGTAGTCTCCTGTCATTGTCTTTGGTCGCCCTCCAGGCATCTATTGACAAAACCCTGTAGTCTCCTGTCATTGTCTTTGGTCGCCCTCCAGGATTCTTTTGACAAAACCCTGTAGGCTCCTGTCATTGTCTTTGGTCGCCCTCCAGGCATCTATTGACAAAACTCTGTAGTCTCCTGTCATTGTCTTTGGTCATCCTCCAGGCATCAATTGACAAAACCCTGTAGTCTCCTGTCATTGCTTTTGGTCATCCTCCAGGCATCAATTGACAAAACCCTGCAGTCTCATGTCATTGCTTTTGGTCATCCTCCAGGCATCAATTGACAAAACCCTGCAGTCTCCTGTCATTGCTTTTGGTCATCCTCCAGGCATCAATTGACAAAACCCTGCAGTCTCCTGTCATTGCTTTTGGTCATCCTCCAGGCATCAATTGACAAAACCCTGCAGTCCCCTGTCATTGCTTTTGGTCATCCTCCAGCCATCTCTATACAAAACCCTGCAGTCTCCTGTCATCCTCCAGCCATCTCTGGACAAAACCCTGTAGTCTCCTGTCATCCTCCAGCCATCTCTAGACAAAACCCTGCAGTCTCCTGTCATCCTCCAGCCATCTCTAGACAAAACCCTGCAGTCTCCTGTCATCCTCCAGGCATCTATTGACAAAACCCTGCAGTCTCCTGTCATTGCTTTTGGTCGCCCTCCAGGTTTCCATTCCATACAGCCGGCCTGGCTTCACATGTGAATTGAAAATCCTTAATTTTGTTATCCTTCTGATTTTCTTGGAGTTTTTTATTGGTTTCAACATTCCGAATGCAACTCTTGCTTTTTGTATCCTTGTTTTGTTATCCTCCTGTCCCTCCTTCCTTGTTGATGATACTTCATAGGTATGTAAATACCCCTGCCTCTTCCAGTGGCGTTCCTCTCAGCAGTATTGGTACTGTGTTTGCTGCATTGACCCTAATTATTTTTGTATTTCCTCATGTATCTTCAACTCGACTTGTTTAGAGGTATAATCTAGTCTATCCAGTTTCCTGTGCATTTGGCTTTGGCTGTGGGACAGAAGGGCTATATCATCCGCAAAACTACAGATCCTCCAGCTGTTTATTCAAGGTCTACTGAATTCCATTTCTCTCATTTGTTGTTACTTTCATAATCTATTCCACTGCCAGGATGAACGGGAAAGGCGACTGTAGGCAATCATGTCGTACCCCTAATTTAATTTTGAATGGGTTTGTGAGTTATCCTTCGTGTACAACTCTACATTGCATACTTTCACACGTCTGTCTAACTATGTTTGTGAGCTTTTGAGCAATTCCATAGTGCCTCAGTAGTTTCCAGAGTAAATATCTGTCCAAATTGCCGAAAGCCTTTTCCTAATCAACGAAATTGATGTTCAAATTCGAATTCCATTCCAACGATTGCCCCACAAATATCCGCAATCTGGTCAATGCATGATCTATTCTGTCTGAAGCCCGCCTGCTCATCCCGTATCTTGTTATCCACTGCCTTTTTCAACCTTTCTAGTATTACTTTATTTGACACCTTTCCGGCACTGATAACAACATTATTCCTATATGGTTTTTGCATTCCTATAATCTCTCTTCTTAGGTATCCCTTCTCCAATCTTTTGGTAAGCTTTCTTGCTCCCATATGGCGCCTATCAAGTTGTGGAGCATGTTAGTAGATGTTTCAACAACTGCTTTTATGGCTTCCGGTGGTATGCCAACAGGTCCTGCTGTTTTTCCGTTCCTTAGAAACTCTATGGTCCTTCTAATTTCTTCTTTACTTGGATTATCACAGTTGCTCGTAACGTCCTTCTCTGGTGGTGGGATGTCTGGTCCTGGTCTGTTCAAAAGCTCTTCAAAGTAGTCTACCCATCTTTTCTTTCTGTTTTTCAAGGTTAGTTATCTTTTCCCCAAGTTTAGTTTTGACTGGTCTTCCTTATTGTTGATACTTTGCCGATAGTTACTACGAAGCCTCATAAAGACCTTTCATATTTCCCTTTCCTGCAGCCTCTTCCTCAGCCAGACCATAAATAAAAAGTCTCTTGTCTACCTTAATGCTCTTTTTAACCTTTTTTTGTTTGTGCTTTTTGTGGCTCTCGTTTCACTATTTAGTAAGGGCATTTCCTTTTTGTGCCTCTTCTGGACCTTAGTGATTGTTTCTGCTGTTATCCATTCTTTATGCTGCCGTTTCTTCATTCCTATCACTTCCTCGCATGCAGTTTTCTATGTACTTTGTACTTGTTTCCATTTATCCTCAATGCTGGCCTTTTCATCTAGCTGCTCCAATGCTTGATATTTATTTATGAGTGTAATAGGGAACTCCTTTTTCTTATCATCTTCTTTCAGGTATTGTACGTAGTATCGTGGCCTGCTGTCTTGTATCGTTCTGTTTATCCTTAACTTCAGCTGGACCTTCGCAATAACTAAAAAGTGGCCTGAGGCCACAACCGAGGCCCTGACATCTAAAGTGATCGTCTAAATTTGGAGTTTGTGCAGATGTGGTCAATCTGATTTTTCGTTTTTTGGTCTGGGGATACCCATGTTGCTTTATGAATGGCTCTGTGTGCAAACATACTTCCTCCTATGACCAATTTGTTTCCTGCACAAAATTCTGCAAACCGCTCTCTGTTTTTGTTTAGGACTCCTAGTTCCTCCCTTCCCATAATCTCCTCATATCCCACGTTGTCATGTCCTATTCGTGCGTTGAAATCGCCCATTAGTTAGGTAATGTCACTCCTCCCTGTCTCCTCCACTACTTGCTGTAATCTGCTGTAGAAAACCTCTTTAACTGTTTCTTCCTTTTCATTTATTTGGGCGTATCTCAGAATTGTATTTAGTTTAACCGTCTTGTTCTTTGTTCTAAATGTAGCCATCAACAGTTGTGATCCGGCTGCTCTCCACTCTATGAGCGCACTTTGGGCCTCCGCTGAGAGCATTAGGGCCACTCCCTCTGTGTGTGGTGCGTTTTTCTCTTCCTCATGTCCTGGGTATATCACAGTCTCTCCTGTTGCCAATAGTTCCTTTCCTGACTGAGTCCATCTAGTCTCACTCAGCCCAAGGATACTAATGCTTGGGTTTGGTCGAGCCGCGTCATAAGCCCCACTGAGGGGTCCTATCCCTTCAAGGACGACCGTTGGTGTATTTTGGTTGTCATTATGGTAACAATTGTTTTTTGACGAGGTGGGGTAGCTGGTCCAACGATCCTCAACTTTCATCTGGACTTAGAACCGTCGATGGCGGAGATTAATGTACAATACTGGTATTATAATCTTAATTACTGTGCCACCCAACATGGCTGCTTTCAAAGTGTCGCCATTACCAAATATTTGAGAACTGCTGAGCAAGTGGTCAGTTCCACGAGTGCACACCCAGAGTCGTTTCAACAGCAGATTCTTTATTCTCAATCAAAACAATATGCACAGAATGGCAACAAAATAGAATTCAATGATGTTATAACGCTAATACAATATTATAAGACCTGGTCTACACACACAAATAAAGATATCATAACAAGACAGGTACAAATAACCGCTAAAATTCTCAGAAATAAGTGTCTGAAAAACGCTGTAACAACGGAATAATCAATAGCATAAGCAGACAAAGATGGAGAATCGGATATCACTTGACAAGGTAGGAGGGAGAACTAGGAGTGACTGAAATATGGAAATGTTCTAAAGTGACACAGTTTTCGTATAATGACTTTTCAAAGCTACTGTACGCGATACATTATGATGATGCTAAATACAGTTGATCTGGACTCTTATATCTACTAGTATTTAAACACCTGTCAGTGACAGGCAACATCATATTTATAAATAGTGAAATAACCTTGTACACATAATTGTTCTGAAAGTTTCATCTAAAGAAATAATTACTTTTTTTAATAACAGCTACATTATCCTTTTACATATCAATCGATGAACCCACGTCGTTAGCTTAAAACAGCTAAACACTGATTGACACCAGACAGCGCGCAGTCTATTCAATCTTTAATTATAGCTTTCCAGAACAAAGATATACCTGCAGGTCTTTATGGTAATAATTGCACACCTTGCATTTACTGTTCATTGTTTATGTGGCGCTTATTTTATATTCCCTACCTCACTCTGTGTAGATTGTCCTAAGGTAAACATAGAAGGACGCTGCGGCTGTAGTCAACAACAAAATGACGATAGTCGTTTAAACAGGTAGGTTTTGTTCGACCTCGCGTCGGTACAGAAACATGAGCGAAAGCTTCTAGAGAAATGGGGAGCATTGTCAGAAATACGGATATACATTCTCGGCTAGATTAAGAAAGGATCTGTGCATATTCATGACAATCTGAGACTGAAGATGTAGGCTGTTACGTCAGCTTTTAGGTAATTCTGGGATGCCTTGTTAACGAGGGAGGTCATGGTGTCTGACTTTCACCCTATGCTGCGGAAGGTGCAGCAGTCATGTAGTTCGGCGATACCTCGTTAACGAGGGAGGTCATGGTGTCTGACACTCACCCTATGCTGCGGAAGGTGCAGCAGTCATGTAGTTCGGCGATACCTCGTTAACGAGGGAGGTCATGGTGTCTGACACTCACCCTATGCTGCGGAAGGTGCAGCAGTCATGTAGTTCGGCGATACCTCGTTAACGAGGGAGGTCATGGTGTCTGACACTCACCCTATGCTGCGGAAGGTGCAGCAGTCATGTAGTTTGGCGATACCTCGTTAACGAGGGAGGTCATGGTGTCTACCCTATGCTGCGGAAGGTGCAGCAGTCATATAGTTCGGCGATACCTCGTTAACGAGGGAGGTCGTGGTGTTTGACACTCACCCTATGCTCCGGAAAGGGCAGGTGTGATAGCTACGTATTTAGTGGATAACTGACAGAAGTCACAAACAATCAGTAGCTTGGGTGATTCTACTGTCTTGGTCGGACAGGCTGATGTTCTTGCACTAAAAGAATAGGGAAAACATTTTATATGTATAAAAGGCATTCTGAAACCAATCAATGGTCTCGTATTTGAAGATGCCACTGTCATCGGTCAATTGACAATCCACATATTGCAGAAGAGACACCAGCAGTCGGTGGAGCAGAGATGGAATAGACAGGAGTATGCACAATCATCGCTCTAACGGAGATTAATATCCGGACATTCTGTCATATGCTGAAATATGAGGTTTCATCTATAAGGTCTCCTCGTATTGCAGGGATGTCGACTCTGTGAAACAAACACCCACTATACTCCTGGATTGTAGTATAGTATCAGTCTATAACTTTCCCATTTCATCCACAGCTAGAGCGTAATGCATGTAGATCTGTCTACAACTTGGTGATTTCATCCATAGTTAGACTCGCCATTAAGTAGATATGTCTACAACTTGGTGATATCCACTGTAGTTAGACTGGCCAGTAAGTAGATCTGTCTACAACTGGTGAGCCCATCAACTGGTAGACCGGCCAGTAAGTAGATCTGTCTACAACTGGTGAGCCCATCAACTGGTAGACCGGCCAGTGTGTAGATATGTCTACAACTTGCCCAAATCATCCACAGTTAGACCGACTTGTATATGGATATATCACCAACTTGGTGATCGTATCCACAGTTAAACCGCCTGTAGGACAACCTACAACGTGTTGAGATCATCCACAGCTAGACTGGCCTGTAGATATATCTGTCTACAATTTGGTGAGGTCATCCACAGTTAGATTGGCCTGTAGATAGATCTGTCTACAACTTGGTGAGGTCATCCACTGTTAGACTGGCCTGTAGGTAGATCTGTCTACAACTTGGTGATCTCATCCACAGTTAGACTGGCCTGTAGGTATATCTGTCTACAACGTGTTGAAGTCATCCACAATTAGACTGGCCTGTAGGTATATCTGTCTACGTTGAAGTCATCCACAATTAGACTGGCCTGTAGGTATATCTGTCTACAACGTGTTGAAGTCATCTACTGTTAGACTGGCCTGTAGGTAGATCTGTCTACAACTTGGTGATCTCATCCACAGTTAGACTGGCCTGTAGGTGTATCTGTCTACAACGTGTTGAAGTCATCCACAGTTAGACCCGCCTGTAGGTAGATCTGTCTACAACTTGGTGATCTCATCCACAGTTAGATCGGCCTGTAGGTAGATCTGTCTACAACTTGGTGAGGTCATCCACAGTTAGACTGGGCTGTAGGTAGATCTGTCTACAACTTGGTGATTTCATCCACAGTTAGACCCGCCTGTAGGTAGATCTGTCTACAACTTGGTGATTTCATCCACAGTTAGACCCGCCTGTAGGTAGATCTGTCGACAACTTGGTGATCTCATCCACAGTTAGACAGCCCTGTATGTAGGTCAACCTACAACTTGGTGATTTCCTCCACAGTTAAAAAGGCCAGTAGGTCAACCTACAACTTGGTGATTTCATCCACAGTTAGACAAGCCAGTAGGTCAACCTACAACTTGGTGATTCCATTCACAGTTAGACAGGCCAGTAGGTCAACCTACAACTTGGTGATCTCATCCACGACTAGACCGGCCTATATGTAGGTCAACATACAACTTGATGATCTCATCCACGGTTAGACCGGCCTATATGTAGGTCAACATACAACTTGGTAATTTCATCCACAGTTAGACCGGCCTGTAGGTCAACCCACAACTTGGTGACCTCATCCATAGCTAGACAGGCCTGTATGTAGGTCAACCCCCATCCGTCTTATTTAACTCTTTATGAGTTATAGGATCTACCATTGACGTTGACCCTTAAAGGTTTTGTGCCCTCTGGCAGTTGTGGTTACCGTACTTATTTGTCTTACATGATGAGGTCTCTAGCAACAGTTTTTAGTGGTCTTTGCGGTATACTTGGAACGATATATATGACTGAATGACAACTTTATTTGCCCATCTAATATGCAATGAACATTCTTATTACCATTGCTGGCTTTAGCATTCCATCTTGTATGGGCCTCAATAACACTGACCTGTTGACCTGTAAGCCATCCTACACAGTGTCAGCAATACAAAAACAACTGTCACAACTGTTTATATATCTCAACATTAACATAATAGTCTCATAAACATTTATATAAAAGACTCATATTAACACGATAACAATACACATACATCCGCGCACGCGCGCACAAACACCCAAATATAAGTAGAACACTAAGAAAAAAATATATTAGGCAAAAGCCACCAACAACAAACTAAACCAAACATTTAAAAAGTGCCAAAATGAACTGAATAATTCAGTTAAAAGCATCAAATGAAAGTACCAATAGGATACAGCAAATGAAAGTACCAAGAGAGTACACAAGTTAAAATACCAAAAGGATACACGAAATGAAAGTACCAATAGTATACACGAAATGAAAGTACCAATAGGATACACCAAATGAAAGTACCAAGAGGATACACCAAATGAAAGTACCAAAAATGATACACCAAATGAAAGTACCAAGAGGATACACCAAATGAAAGTACTAATATGATACACCAAATGAAAGTACCAAGAGGGTACACCAAATAAAAGTACCAATAGGATACACCAAATGAAAGTACTCATATGATAGACCAAATGAAAGTGCCAATATGATACACCAAATGAAAGTACCAATATGATACACCAAATGAAAGTACCAAGACGGTATACCAAATGGAGCACGTATTAAACTAGACAAACTACACAACAGAACCACATTAACACACATTCGGATTACTGGATTACAGGATGCCACGTCCTTCTGCGGCGTTCACATCGTTGGGTGTTCTAACGGTCTCTGTCATGGGCCAAAGTGGATCAATCGATAATAAGTCACTCGTCTGTAGCGTCAT
This sequence comes from Ariolimax columbianus, assembly GCA_036924085.1. NCBI lineage: Eukaryota > Metazoa > Mollusca > Gastropoda > Stylommatophora > Arionidae > Ariolimax > Ariolimax columbianus. Next base: position 84,886,331 of record JAVGWX010000009.1, on the reverse strand, counting down.
GAATGTTGCAGAATGCTATTGAGTCGAGCCAGTGTGTTGGTGGTCGTCCTGGATGTCGCTTATTGTCTCAGGGGTACCATATTGCTGTTCCCGTGCTCTATATATCATATGTTCTTCACAGTAAGCGGCAGCTCGTCCAATGATGTTTGGCCGTGCCTGCATTACAATCTGCATCTTTCACAAAGTAGTACTAACGTATGCCAGAGTTGTGTAGGCCTTTAGTTTGTTGGCAAGGAAACGTGAGACCGACTATGCGACTCTAGAGGGAGATTTGGTTCACTGAGTTTGGATTTCATCTCTTTCGTGGCTGATTATGTTTCCACCACGTAGCTTCTCGCCCACATAAAACAGTTACATTAATACTTTTTTGCATTCTAATATAAAAGAGAACGTCACATGAAAACCACAAAAATAACACAACTAACGCACATGATGCACGTGAAGAGAACAACGTTACTACACCGACCCTGACCACCTGATAACAAGCCACATTTGCGTTTTAACTAACACACCTTCGCAGTAAAAGCCCCATTTATGTTTTAAATAACACACTCACGCAGAAAAAAACCCCATTTACGTTTTAACTAACACTCGCGCAGTAAAAGCCCCATTTACGCTTTAACTAACACACCCACGCCGAAAAAGCCCTATTAAAACACTTAGCTACTTGCCACAAAAAACAGAGAGAGAGGACTTAAGTATTAAGTATACTAAGCCGGATGCCCAAGCAAGACACACTAAGAGCACATTTGAGTATAAAAAAGAACACCATATGAACACACTCTCATAAATCTGAATGAACGAAATATAGACATAACCATACTAACTAACATATCCACATAAAAAGCAACATTAGCAAACTAACCCAGGTACCTACATTAAATAAAAAGCAACATTAGCACACTAACCAAGGTACCTACATTAAAGAAAAAGCAACATTAGCACACTAACCCAGGTACCTACATTAAAGAAAAAGCTACATTAGCACATTAACATCAATATCTACATAACGGAATGAATCCATTAGCACACTAACTAAAAAAAAAACCAACATAAAGCAAAAAAAGCCACATTAGGACACTCACTAAGACACCCGCATCAAAGAAATAGGCCAGAATAACACATTGACACCAACAGACCGATGTTAAATACATAATAAAACACGCAACCCTTAATTCCCACAAAACACACTAACCTTAATTCAGACAAAACACACTAACCTTAATTCCCAGAAAACACACTACCTTAACACAAAGCCCACTAACCAAAATGAACACAAAGCCCACTAACCTTAACTAACACAAAGCCCACTAACCTTAACTAACACAAAGCCCACTGACCAAAATTAACACAAAGCCCACTAACCATAATTACCACAAAGCCCACTAACCTTAACTAACACAAAGCCCACTAACCTTAACTAACACAAAGCCCACTAACCAAAATTAACACAAAGCCCACTAACCATAATTAACACAAAGCCCACTAACCATAACTAACACAAAGCCCCCTAACCATAACTAACATAACGCCCACTAACCATAATTGACACAAAGCCCACTAACCATAATTGACACAAAGCCCACTAACCTTAACTAACACAAAGCCCACTAACCTTAACTAACACAAAGCCCCCTAACCATAACTAATACAAAGCCCACTAACCATAACTAACACAAAGACCACTATCCTTAATTGACACAAAAGCCCACTAATCATAACTAACACAAAGGTCACTGATCTTAACTAACACAAAGCGCACTAGCCATAACTAACACAAAGCCCACTAACCGTAACTAACACAAAGCCCACTAGCCTTAACTAGCACAACGCCCACTAACCTTAACTAACAAAAAGCCCACTAGCAATAACTAACACAAAGCCCATTAACCATAACTAACACAAAGCCCACTAACCTTAACTAACACAAAGCCCACAAACCTTAACTAACACAAAGCCCACTAACCTTAATTAACACAAAACACACTAACCTTAACTAACACAAAGCCCACTAACCTTAACTAACACAAAGCCCACTAGCCTTAACTAACACAAAGCCCACTAACCTTAACTAACACAAAACCCACAAACCTTAACTAACGCAAAGCCCACTAACCATAATTAACACAAAACACACTAATCTTAACTAACACAAAGCCCACTAATCTTAACTAACACAAAGCCCACTAATCTTATTTAACACAAAGCCCACTAATCTTAACTAACACAAAGCCCACTAATCCTAATTAATACAAAGCCCACTAATCTTAACTAACACAAAGCCCACTAGCCTTAATTGACACAAAGCCCACTAACCATAATTAACACACAGCCCACTAACCTTAACTAACACAAAGCCCACTAATCTTAATTAACAAAAAAATAACACTGACTTCAATACCACCATACAATCCATTTTAATACGCTGACCTCAATCTATCTTCAGTCAACTTATGTAGTTAGACGTCGTGAAGAGGTGTGACCTCCTTTGTTTCCTTTTTCATATTCTAAACTTTACAAATTTGAAACAATTACATATCAATTTGTATTTAACTGTTAGTTCACAAAATATATTTGACTGCTGCATTGCTGAAGACGCGATATACCACCTCTGGACAATCGTAGTGGTGAGCCCTTGTAGAAAGTGTGCATGACACTTCAGCAAGGATTACTCAAGTCCACCTTTAACAGTGTGCCCCCCCCCTCCCCCCACAAAATAGAAGAGGCGCCACTGCAAACAGCTACCAAGAAAAATATGTAAAAACTGAGGAACTCAGTATGGATAACACCCATTGCAAAAACAAACAAGATGAAATCTACCTGTAACATTAAAATGTTGTTTTTGACATTCATAATTTTGACTATTCTGAAGTTAGTTAGTTGCGAAGATGGCGACAGCGTCAGACATGTTTATTCAGATGTTACTGCATTTGACTGTACAGTCAAATTTGAGCGTGACAAACTTTACCGCACGTAGAGCACAAGTGAACATAATTTTTAGTTGGGCAGTCTTGTATTCTTTCCTTTCGTGCAGCTGGCTTTTCCTGCTCCTCCGTAATGGTCCTCTGCTCAGTGGTGCAAACACCGTGTGTGAGGGCAGTGCGCTAGGCTGAACGGTTCGGAGCAAGCAGCTCCCAGTCAGCAACATCAATGGTGAAACTTTTCAAAGAAACTTTTAGAGTGCCTTTGTAAAGTTTCTTTTGTTCGCCTTCCAGCGCTGCCCTGTCATGAGCTCACCGTGCAACATTTGTTTGTACGCAGTTGAGAACTCATTCATAATTACCTGCATGTCCTGTTCTAAGCATGTGTTAGTTACGTAGTCATCGGCAAAGGGGAGATCTAAGATATTTGCTTCTTTCACTTTAGTGAGGGCCTTTAGGCGCCTCAGAGTGAACAGCTACCCATCCGTCCGGTATCCGAACTGTATGCCAGTGTCACAGTCACGTGTTGCATCAGAAAGCATGGCTGCAAATACGATGCTAAAAAGTATTGGGGCCAGCACACAGTCCTGTTTGATTCTATGTATGACTGGGAATGACTCGACTGCAAATGTTTTACTGAATACTCATGTAGGGAAGTCTTTCAGTGGAGCATTAAACTTCCGAAAAATTAAATAAATCATGGCCTTCTCCGTACGGCAGTAAAGGTATTTAGAGTCACCGGTTAAATTTCATGCAAACATCCATAAAAGAAAGTAGAAAATAAAAACCATATTTGAACATTATTTAAGGGGCATCAAGTAAATCACGTCTAAAAATGTATAAATAACATTGTACCAATCACATACAAACATACATTAAGAACAGTCTACAAATTTACATACACTTATACATTTAGAACAATCTATCAATTCACATACAAACATACATTGAGCTAAGCTTACACCAAACCACTTCTAAAATACAGCAGAAAAAGCCTACGAAATCACATTTAAACACACACTTAAGGGAGGTTAACATATCACATATAAACACACACTTAAGGGAGGTCTAACATATCACATATAAACATACATTTTATTTACTCTTTCACTCCGCAGCATCACTGTCAGAGTTGCCTTGTCAATGCTGGAACAACTCTTAGAACGTTGTTCTAAATATAGTTGCAAATAATTCATTTTAAATTAAACGATGAATTCCCTTAGTACGATATTTTAGCAGTAAATTGGACTTCCGACATCCAACATTTTCATCCGAGATTTGGTTGTCGATAGATGTATTTTTGGTGTGTGTATACTGTCTGTATGGTAATCATGAAGGTCCGATTTTCCAGAAATGTGTGTAATACTACGACTAGCAATCTGCCGTCAAGTTCCAAGCCTCCTTCTGTGTGTTTCTATATATCCTGGAAAGTGATGAGAAGTTGTTTGACATGGATAGTTTGTCATCACGTTATGGTAGCATTGCATAAAGAAACGTAAATTAGACACTGCCTTTGAGAGGACATTGCCCCAGCCTGGTACATGAAATCCGTTTCAAGATATGTACACCCAAGTGCAAGTCAATTCCTAAAACAACATGTAAATTAATTGTCCATAAATTATGGAAAATTATGTTTTTATTTACATTTACGGCATATAACCTAGTGTGGAAAATAATTTTACAAAGACATATTCACAATTATTTTGTGATTTTGTTCTGTTATTAATTACAATTGTCTAAATTCTATTTCTTAGGTTAACAATTGATATATCTCAGATTGTGTGATTTCTAAGATAGACTACATTGATGATCTATAACTGAGATAGGCATTGTAATAACTACAACATTAACTCGACCTTGATAAGTTCATGTTCTAACTAGACTTTTTTTGTTGTTTTCTATTAACATTAATCATTTTTTCTCTACACTAATTGCATTTTAAAATTATTAACATACAAGTTGTCAATTACATTTCTCAATCCTCTACACCCTCATTTGTATATATAATAAGTGTATATTCGATTAAATAAATCACAACCAATTTAGAATGAAAATCTACACTCCACGTTCTATAATTCTGACCAAGAACAACTGCTAAGCGTGCAAAATAATTTGGGATATATAACATGTAACATATTAGATCTTAGCATACACTAAAATAAGCATATCAAATCCTATCCAAAGAGCGATTATTCATTTTCTCGGAAGCAATACCCGGATAAATCTCTCAGCCTGATATTGACAGCAGACAATAAGCTCGCTCTGCCATAGAAACGAGCGGCACGAAGCGATTACAGCAAAGACAAATGAGAACATCGTAACGAATATGGCAAATGGAAGTGAGAACATTCAAGAGTATCTAAGGATTATATGTGTGATACATTCTATAACGTGGCTAAGGAGCGTGTCCCATCATCACCTCTAGGATTTGTTCCAACGTCCATGAACTAATTCTATATAAGATATTGTAAAGAGGAGGTTAATATACTGGTCATAGATCTTAGTTAGGGTCAGGTAAAATATATGAGGTTAACATACTGGTCATAGATCTTAGTTAGGTTCAGGTAAAATATAGGAGGTTAACATACTGGTCATAGATCTTAGTTAGGGTCAGGTAAAATATAGGAGGTTTACATACTGGTCATAGATCTTAGTTAGGTTCAGGTAAAATATAGGAGGTTAATATACTGGTCATAGATCTTAGTTAGGGTCAGATAAAATATAGGAGGTTAACATACTGGTCATAGATCTTAGTTAGGTTCAGGTAAAATATAGGAGGTTACTATACTGGTCATAGATCTTAGTTAGGGTCAGGTAAAATATAGGAGGTTGACATACTGGTCATAGATCTTAGTTAGGGTCAGGTAAAATATAGGAGGTTGACATACTGGTCATAGATCTTAGTTAGGTTCAGGTAAAATATAGGAGGTTAACATACTGGTCAAAGATCTTAGTTAGGTTCAGGTAAAATATAGGAGGTTAACATACTGGTCATAGATCTTAGTTAGGTTCAAGTAAAATATGGGAGGTTGACATACTGGTCATAGATGTTAGTTAGATTCAGGTAAAATATAGGATGTTAACATACTGGTCATAGATGTTAGTTAGGTTCAGGTAAAATATAGGAGGTTAACATACTGGTCAAAGATCTTAGTTAGGTTCAGGTAAAATATAGGAGGTTAACATACTGGTCATATATGTTAGTTAGGTTCAGGTAAAATACAGGAGGTTAACATACTGGTCATAGATCTTAGTTAGGTTCAGGTAAAATATAGGAGGTTAATATACTGGTCATAGATCTTAGTTAGGGTCAGGTAAAATATGGGAGGTTGACATACTGGTCATAGATCTTAGTTAGGGTCAGATAAAATATAGGAGGTTGACATACTGGTCATAGATCTTAGTTAGGTTCAGGTAAAATATAGGAGGTTAACATACTAGTCATAGATCTTAGTTAGGTTCAGGTAAAATATAGGAGGTTAACATACTGGTCATAGATCTTAGTTAGGTTCAGGTAAAATATAGCAGGTTAACATACTGGTCATAGATTTTAGTTAGGTTCAGGTAAAATATAGGAGGTTAACATACTGGTCATAGATCTTAGTTAGGTTCAGGTAAAATACAGGAGGTTAATATACTAGTCATAGATCTTAGTTAGGGTCAGATAAAATATAGGAGGTTAACATACTGGTCATAGATCTTAGTTAGGTTCAGGTAAAATATAGGAGGTTAATATACTGGTCATAGATCTTAGTTAGGGTCAGGTAAAATATAGGAGGTTGACATACTGGTCATAGATCTTAGTTAGGGTCAGGTAAAATATAGGAGGTTGACATACTGGTCATAGATCTTAGTTAGGTTCAGGTAAAATATAGGAGGTTAACATACTGGTCAAAGATCTTAGTTAGGTTCAGGTAAAATATAGGAGGTTAACATACTGGTCATAGATCTTAGTTAGGTTCAAGTAAAATATAGGAGGTTAACATACTGGTCATAGATGTTAGTTAGATTCAGGTAAAATATAGGATGTTAACATACTGGTCATAGATGTTAGTTAGGTTCAGGTAAAATATAGGAGGTTAACATACTGGTCATAGATGTTAGTTAGGTTCAGGTAAAATATAGGAGGTTAACATACTGGTCATAGATCTTAGTTAGGTTCAGGTAAAATATAGGAGGTTAATATACTGGTCATAGATCTTAGTTAGGGTCAGGTAAAATATAGGAGGTTGACATACTGGTCATAGATCTTAGTTAGGGTCAGATAAAATATAGGAGGTTGACATACTGGTCATAGATGTTAGTTAGGTTCAGGTAAAATATAGGAGGTTAACATACTAGTCATAGATCTTAGTTAGGTTCAGGTAAAATATAGGAGGTTAACATACTGGTCATAGATCTTAGTTACGTTCAGGTAAAATATAGGAGGTTAACATACTGGTCATATATGTTTAGGTTCAGGTAAAATATAGGAGGTTAACATACCGGTCATAGATCTTAGTTAGGTTCAGGTAAAATACAGGAGGTTAATATACTGGTCATAGATGTTTATTTTCAGGTAAAATATAGGTGGTTAACATACTGGTCATATATCTTTAGGTTCAGGTAAAATATAGGAGGTTAATATGCTAGTCATAGATCTTTAGGTTCAGGTAAAATATAGGCGGTTAACATGCTGGTAATAGATCTTTAGGTTCAGGTAAAATATAGGAGGTTAATATGCTGGTCATAGATCTTTAGGTTCAGGTAAAATATAGGAGGTTAACATACCACTGACCAAAACCCCCTACCTATCTGTCACATTCCTAGAGATGTCACACACACCAATGGTTGCTTACATGTAGTGGATCGTTTCTGAATTTCAATCTGAAATCAGGTTAATAACCATGTAACACATTTCTTCCATAGTTTTATAAAACTGACAATACAAAAGAGCAGGACTATGTTTGATTCTCCCCATGAGCTTTTCAGATCAAAAGAGAGACCCGAAGAGAGGAAAATTGTCACATACACAAGCTGCAAATAAATACTGTGACAACTATTGAAAGAAGTGCGTTGGAGCGGAATCATTGGAGATGTATAGCTGACAGCGTAAACTCCGTATTGAGCTGTAGGGCAAAGACAAGAGTGAAATAGAGCAGCAAAAAGGAACGTTGTGTTTGAAGGGGCAAATGACTAGTTCCGTGATGTAGCCGAACAGAGATTGAAACAATCAAATGTTGAACAATATTTTAGTGGTTCATCTTTTCCTATAATATTCTTTTCATGATTTGTTTAGAATCTTTATCGAATACAGAAACTGAGAGGTTGCAACAATATTATCATATGTTTCCTATGTATTGTTTGTATATCTGTGGTTTATAAGATAAATTATCACATAATACAACAGGATGGCGGTGGTTGTTGTTGCAGAGTTGCGCAATACACGAGGGAAGGAAAGGTCATACGTGAAGCCACCATGGCAGATGTCATTATTGAGGGTAAAGTTTAACTTCGTAATAAATTATATCGAACATTGGAACGGTAGAATGTTCTACTAAAATCACGATTTGTGTTACTTTTGTTTCTCTTTAGAAAACCAGGAAGCAGTGAATGGAAGATAACACCACTATTATCTAGATGAGTTGCATTAGGCAAAAGTGTTCAGCATTTTCTGGAAAAGGAAGCGAAAAGTAATCTAGGTCATGTTAAAATTTCCTAACGGAAATCAAACTACATGTCCTTGATCGTGCTCAGGGAAACAGACTGTTTCACAGCAGTCTGGTCAACCAGGCTGGGGATCGACACTACAATCCCCATAGTTTTGAGCTTCCTGAAAAGTTGCATATTGCACTACAAGAAGAACTCAGTTCACCTCTCAAGGTATGTAAAAAGAGCCACTGTAACCATCTACAAACAATACGTCGACATACCAAACTGCAAGCCTACATAACATATACCAAATGACAAGTCTACATAACATACCTCAAGTTAAATTCCTCTGTCATACAAGTCAGGGGACAGTTCCCGATATCACTTATCAAGTTACGATGTCGTAAGGCAAAAATATACGTAAGAGAAAGCTGATCATTAATTAGTTGGTTTGCAAATGCATTAAGGTCGCTGGAAAACAGTGGGCGTCTTAATAATATTTGTTTTCATGTATAAGTATCACAAATATCAGATTCAATGCAGGCAATTAAAAAATATCGACGTGTACTGAACAACCTCTAAAGAAAGACTGGACGAAAGGCGAGTCTTCGGTCTGAGTCAAGTACATGCCTTTTGGCTGATACAATGAAACAAATCGGACTAAGTCGTTTTGTGACATAAACAGAATGGCCATGATCAATACGAGATTATAATTTAATTCGGACGTAAGAGCATACGAGGTCTGTTCAAAAAGTTCCAGGACATTGTTTTGTTAAACTCTGTCAGGGTTACCTGGAATCTAGTCAAGCTCATCACTTCTAGAATGTTCTCCTTCTTTATTATTACATCGCTCCCAACGCCGTTTCACTTCTGGAAGGAGTTCTGATGAGCATTTTGGGAAGAATGCAAGTGTGAAGGACCGACTGTGAATTGCCATTAGTTTCTATAATGGTCTGCAATCGTCTGTCTTTCAAGCTGGATTAAGAAACAAAACAGTGTGCTGGGGCCAGATCTGGTGAGTAGGTTGGCTGGGGAGCCATACTTTCTCTTCATTTTTGCCGACAATTTCATTAAGAGAAGTGGTGTTTGGGTTGGTGTGTTTGTGCACGGCTCAGCTCCTTTTCTCTGAGATATTCCGACACTTCCAGATAGTTTCACTGGTTAACTGTATGGGACGTAGTGGTCTCTAGGTAAGGTGTTCGCCTCATGTGCTAGAGATCGTGGGTTCAAATCACGGTAGTCACCGGAATTGTTTCACGTGGATCATCCATTAAATATTTTCTCTGAGTAGTGAGATCAGACGCATGTCGACAATGGGGCGCACGTTAAAAATCCCTTAGCAGTTGAAAATCGAAAAACGTAGGCTTAACGCGACGCTGCCTGGGCAAAAATTCATGTTAAAAATCTACTTAAATTATTCTAGAGATTCTTGCCCCACGGAGAATATGTCGCAAAAAATGGGACTGTGTGGCTATAACATCAGATCTTAGTTATGTGATTAGCGAAGCGGCATATATGTCGCCTGATAGGTTGCGGATCTACCTTGCTTGTAAATTACCTTTCCACCTCCACCAGTCCCAAAAATAGGCGATCGTATTCCAGGGACGGTTGGTAACATATATTGGGATTGATCTGACAAGTCACCAGCAGATTTTCGCCTCTCAAAAAATATGAAAGAAAGGAGGTCAGACCTCCCGACGACGTCTAACGACACTAGTGGATTTAAGATATATAGACTGTATGCTCCTTCGCTATGAATTCACGTTGCCCAACACGTTCGATGCCAAACAATACCGTCAACGTGACTCCTTCCTGTACTAGATTTGAGGCTCATATTTGCAACCATTTCAGATGTTCTCAAGGCGCTTTAATACTCCCTTCCTTATTAAACAAACACAACAACAAAACAACCAAGACGGCGTGATGTTATGGCTGAGGTCCACCAGATGTATTAACTGAGGAATGAAGGCTGGTTGACAAAGTAGTTGTCACACATGTTTAGCGTTAAAAACAAAACATAAGCTTTACCAGAGTTTGAATTCGTGTCCCACAAAGAAAATGAAAGCCATATAGTCCTGCTTACAGATGCTCTCGCCGTAGTCACAGCGCTAAAAAGCCAGAAAAACACTGAGCTTAATGACTTAAGAGCAGCACTCTGCCAACTGTGCCAGCAGTCCGCACCAAAAAGGGTAGTGGTACAGTGGGTCCCATCACACTGCAACATCCAAGGCAACGAGGAGGCAGACAGACTGGCAAAAGAAGGTGCAAGACTACCACAAACAGATACTAGTATGACGTACGAAGAGTCAAAACGGCTTATCAAAGCCAGATACATGACCAAATGGGAAACCGAACATACTGGTTACACCAAAAACGATGCCTTTTACCAGTTGAACAGAAGAGAGCAGGTCGTTGTCTTTAGACTTCGCACTGGCCACAATAGACTAAGGTACCACCTATTCAACAAATTAAAGATAGGTGGTACCGACGAATGCCCGTGCGGTACCGGTAAAATGACTGCTGAACATCTGCTGCACAACTGCCCGACATACGAGGATCAGAGAGAGCAGATGTGGCCATCACCAGTGGAACTGCAAGACAAGATCTATGGCAGTGTCGACAGCCTCAGGATGATCGCCACTTTTTTCGAAAAAATAATGGTTACTGTCTGACTGCGTACGAAGAAGAAGAAGAAGAAGAATTCGTGTCCTTCAGACTAGAAGTCTGGTATGCTATTCCTTGGCCAAGTGCTAGATAGTTTCTTTTCTCTCTCTCTCTCTCACTCTTTATCTCTAGCTCTCTCTCTCTCTCTCTCTCTCTCTCTCTCTCTCTCTCTCTCTCTCTCTCTCTCTAGTCAATTATATATATATTTATAATCATCACGTTTATTGACTTCCCGAAGGCATTTGACAGTCTACACCGTCCAACATTATGGACAATTCTGAAGAGCTATGGCTTACCCTCAAAATACATACATGTTTTCAAGGCCATATATGATAATTCACGATTCTGTGTTCGAACAGCCAAGGGCAACACTGAATGGTTTAACATACAAAGAGGAGTAAAACAGGGATGTATTTTATCACCTCTACTATTTGTATTAGCTATTGATTGGATTGTGAAACAATATGCCATGACAAGTACTTAGGCATATAATGGAAAGATAACAAGACCTTAGAAGATCTTGATTGTGGACACGACCTAGCGCTACTAAGTTCCTACTAATGCTAAAATACAGGAAAATATAGATAGACTATGCTAATGGCCAGAACAGATTGGACTTCAAGTAAACCTCTCAAATACGAAAGTCATGTCTTCTACAACGACAACGGTTGATATCAAGATACAGGAGAAATCATGGCTTCCACAACGACAACGGTTGATCTCAAGCTACAGGGAAAAGTCATGTCTTCTACAACGACAACGGTTGATATCAAGATACAGGGGAAAATCTCTACAAAATGTTCAACACTTCACATACATGGGAAGCAGAATGACACACGATGCAAATGTCACGAAATAAATTTCAACTAGAATTGCTTTGGCCTCATGCGCCTTTAATTAGCTTACCAACATCTGGAAATCAACGACATTGAGCAAACATACCAAGCTCAGAATAATCAACTCAAACGTAATATCAGTCCTGACATATGGATGCGAAAGCTGGAAGACAACAAAAGCGCTGGAAAACAAACTAAATGTCTTTGAAAATAACTGCCTAAAAAAAGTATTGAATATACGCTGGGACCAGTTCATAACTAATGACTCGATACGAATAGACACAAACCAACTAAACGTGTCGACCCTTTTAGATAAAAGCGATGGAAATACATCGGCCATGTCTTTGAATGAACAACAACCGCCTTCCATCGAATGGACACCAAGGGCGTTCGAAAAAGAGGGAGACCCAAGGAAACACTCAGAAAAACAATAATCCGAGAGGACTCAACGATGGGTCTCAGCACCATACAAGATCTAAAAACAGTGGTTTCACACCTTTCCAACTGGAGAACATTTGTTTCTGCCCTATGTGCCGAATGTGGCACACAAAGAACATTTAGATGTAAATATGTGCAGCGTATGTAACATGTACATACATCGTCATAGTCGCTTAAGTTGTCTACACTTGTATGAAAATACACATCTTTGGCCTCCAGCGATCTTTGTGTTTGTCTGTGCATGAGTGATGCCTATATGACAGAACTGGCTGGACATTAAACTGAACAAATGTTTTTTTCTACTTCCACTGAAAGAGGCAGTTGCAGACAGTTTCTTTTACTTTACTGAATGCTGTTGTTGCGTAGTCTGTTCCTCTTTTGTTTCAAAAGTATATCTGCCATTCAGCGTCGTTGGTGTGCCATATGTTTACAAATGCTGAATTGCTTTACGTGTTCCGCTGACTATCCATCTTCAATCTGGAGATTTTTATTTATAAGAAATGACATTCACTCCTGTCTTCCTGCTGTTTATAACATTCTGTCCGAAGTGTACACAGAAGGGTTAAGTGTGTGGTTGGGACGAGGATATGACTACCACAGCACTGAGAGAATAGCGTAATAGACAACAAACAGCGTGGCCCTTTTACTTTAGATTGCCCTCCTACTCGTGGGAAAGCACACCACTGACACTGGCCAAAAACCTGCAGAGTTTTGGCAGGACTACTTGGTTTGAAAGTAAGGCTCTGTAAACATTTACTCTATGCTTGACACCGATGAAATGAGATGGCGAATAACCCGTTATCCAGGGAATCAGAAGATTATTGAGAAGAATAAGGAGGTGTACGCGTCTTTGTGACTTTCTGCTGCTGCAAGACATTCCTGTAGCATATTCAAACTTTTTCTTTATAGTATCTTGAGAACATGGCAAGTTATTCCTGTCATATCCATCAACTGAAATTCCTGGTTTGTTATCAATGAGCTTCATTATTTTCTTTCAGAACTTAGAGAACAGATAGGCAATTGTGCGCAATATTCTCACTCCTCACCTAACAGAACGCAAAATAGCTTTCATAGGACGCGAGACCATCTTGGCATCAATGTTGTTCATCAATTGAAGGCAGAAGTTTGATAGCGGAAAAAACCGAAACATATTTTGTTGAAATATCAACATATATTTCAGTTCAATCAGCAACATGTTTGACATTAACAGCGTATTTAAATGCAAAGTACGATGAAGAAGAAGAATAAGAAATGCAAAGTACTCACATGGGCTGTTACGGTACAATGAAACGGTCGATAAATCAATGTTGTCGTCAGCAAACACGCACAACAGTTTAGCAAAGATAAGTAAAGATTTAGAAACCAAAGCAACTTTGAAACTTCTAAAATGGATCGAAAAGGACAATATAGGAATTCTATTAGATGCCAAGATATGTTCCAGGAAATTCTTTACTACATGTTGCGTGATAAATAATATAACATATTTTAATTGCTATGATAGTCATACGTGTGTTATGGGACTGTACATGTAAACAATGTCAAACTTCAGCTGGCCAGCGAGTTCAAATATAGGGTAACTATTTTCTCCAACAAAGGAAGGCGGGATAAAGAAATTGAAGCATAAAATCTGAGAGTCTCAGCTGGAACTTATCAATCGCTGGCACTTCTTTGACACTCAAACATCAGCTTGACAACAACATAACAGCGGATACACAGTGCATTTACACAAACTGTATGCAACCTGTGTCAGATGTGGCACTAATCCAAGGTTCAAGAGAGGAGAATCACCACTTGTCAGGCGACATGTTGTTGGTGTCGACATAAGAGAAAGGGTAATAAACAAAGACATTAGAAATATAACGGAAACTATCCCTTGTGTTGAATATATTACAAGACAGAAAATGGGTTGGCTCGGTCAATTCATCATTGACTCTCACTGCACGCCTATAACCCAAGCGATTCAGGCCATAGGGCACGAGGGGGACTTTGTGGAAGATGCATAGATGACATAAGACCAATCATTTAACGACACGGGCTTACAGCGATCCACGCAACTCAACTGGTTTAAGATCAACGACTTAAACTCCCCGGGCTCACTAGTTTACGTGAGTGGCCAACTAAACAACCCAACTCTGCGTCATAAGTTATGGTGTATACGATAACAAGAGAATAGGAGACACTTTACATAATTTACTTTGTCAAAATGTTGATGATATTTACAACAATAGAAAATGGCTAAAAGATGACAGAACTTCAACATTCATTCCATTGTCTAAACAATCAAATGCCACAGAATACGGTCAACTCCGAACGATAAATTTGATAACACATGCATCTAAAATTATTTCGAAGATTGTTCAAATAAGAATTGATGGAAAAATAAAGGAGATACTGAACAATAATAAGTTTGGATTTCGCAAGGCCAGAAGTACACGGGATGCCAATGGATCAATGCGGCTTCTCGTAGAAAGAATAATCGGTCAAGGACGTACACTATTTATCTATTTAATTGACTGAAACAAAGCCTTTGATCGAGTTTCCTGGAGCAAACTATTTAAGATTCTTCAACAAATAGGTATAGAAAGATCACCCATTAAGTTAATCCAGAACCTGTATCAAAATAAAGTGGCGATTATCTCAATCACAGAAGGTCTCACGGATCCAGTTTCCATTAGACACGGGGTAGAACATGGCTGCTTGCTTTCACCGAGTCTCTATAACGCATATTCTGAGATGATGACGAACAAGGTTGTGTGAAGTTGTAATAAGGGTGTCCAAGTTAATGGTATGAAAGTCAATGCCATCAAATATGCCGATGGGGGGACGGCGTGGCCTAGTGGTTAAGTGACACGGCTCACAACCAGAAGGTGCTGGGTTCGATCCCCATCCCAGCACCGGCCGTTACCTCGGGGAAGCAAACCCTTAGAAAATGCAGGAGGAAGCAGACCCTTACATAAAATGCATGCTGAAGTCGGATGCACTGGGCCGACAGGCGCAAAATAAAAACGCAGTGCAACGCACACCGCCTTGGGGATTAGAGAAATAAGGCGAACGCAAAAAAAACAAAAAAAAAAAAAAAACAAACAATATGCCGATGACCAAGCGATAGTGGGAGGATCAGTAGAAATGTTGTAAATACCGCTTGAAAAAATAATAGAAGGGCCAAAGAGTTTGGCATGAAAATAAACACATCGAAGACAAAGATTTTGATAACATCCAAGCAACATAGGAAAATAAATATATCCATCAATAAAGAAATAATCGAACAGGTACAGAAGTTGATATATTTGGGGCAAATAATAACAGAAACGCTTGCAATGAAACATAAATTAAAACAAGAATTGCAAAGGCAAAGATTGAATTAAGAGAAAAACACGAATTGTTGACCTCAAAGTATATCAGTATAAAACTGAGGAAAAGGATAATAGCCACTCATATATGGCCAATTGCACTGTATGGGTCTAAAACATGGACATGGCGTAGAGGGTTTACAACACTTGGAAATGTGGTGCTAATGTAGAAGAGAAAGAGGGAGCTGGACAGAGAGAAGATCCAATGACGATGTAATTAATGATGTGGGTGCACAAAGACAAATATTGCATATGATACATCCGACGTCCGTTGAGTTGGCGAGATTTTCGTTTGTTATTCTTAGGTTATATAAGTATTGTTTCTAGAGTTTTCTTTCAATCAGCGAATGTAGTTCAATATTAAGTTTGGCTTTTGAGCTTTGTAAAAATTGTTTTGTGTAAAATCCTGAGCTAGAAAGTTTTCTACCCTACACTGATTATCCCCCACTGTCTATGACCTTCTATCGGTGCGACAGTGGGGCTAATCATGTTTATCTCAGCAACCAGACGTAGCTCAGTAAACGGTTAAACACCATAATCATAATTAAACAGATAATGTATTCTCATTTCCAACTGCCACATTTGTCACTATCCTTGTCCCCCCCCCCCTCTCTCTCTCTCTATCTACCTCTTTCTTACCCCTCCCCCCGCTCCGCCCGCCTTCTAGTTTTTTTATCATGTTTATTCTTCACTGCGCGTAGCAGAAATAACGATATCCATCTCAGCAGCTCATTGGGAAGAAAATATCGACTTTGAAATCAATCAGAAACCATGATACAATGATAATCCCTGAAATTCCTTCACACGAGGGACATGTCTGATTTCTTGGTCTATGCGTCTGGTAGGGGGTGTTTTTCCTCGTTTGATATCACTGTTAAATGGGATTTTCAGTATTCTATCTAACCACTGGGTCAATCAGATGATGCTGATACCAGGTATCACTCATATTCTGAGTGTTTTACTGGTAGAGTTGTTGGAAGGCTTGCCTATCACAGCATTACTGACCTGGTACGTAAACTGACAGCTTCATACTCCAAACTACCCAGTTTTAATTGGTTTCCTGATTATGTTAATAGAACAGTAATTCGGTGAAGAAGGCCACTCACTAATCACCATAACAACGGATATATCAGTCAATGAACTCCTGAATAGTTAGTTATTCATTACTTGTACCGCCAGACAGCTCAACCATTTGTTCAGGACTATGTGCGTTGTGTCGGTTGTCGTAAGTCCGTGTCAATACGGGATCGCTATTATGTCACCCATCCATCTGATGCATGGCCTGTACTACGAATGTCTTCATTCCATAATCTATCTCTCCCTGTGACATTGTCGACCATATTCTACACGCAACGTTCTACTCTCACGCGCCTTCGATAAAGACCAGGTTTGGCACTGATGGTACAGAGGCCGAATACATTAATTGTTTTTCTACAACTGCTGCCTTGTCGTTGGGGATTTAAACAGCGGTGACAAATATTGTTGTTGTCGAATGCTCATCATGAGCAAGTAAACTCTTTCTTTGCGACATGAAAATATCGTTAAGTTGCGGTTTGCAGATGTAACAGAATTACAAGGGTCCAATGAGCCAGGGTCAGGGAAGCCATGAAAGAACCGTTCAAGATACTCGTAACTGTAAAACCCTGTCCGAAATCTGTCGACAATGCTCGCTTAAGAGTGTATCCAGCCAAATTAGATTTTTTAATGGTTCTACTGGGACATCCCACGACCTTTCAGGCCCCATAGAAAGTTTAAGACGCGGTTTCTTAGCTTTAGAGCAATATAGTTTAGGGAGAGTTGGGGCGCTAGAATGGACACACATTGACTACATAGATCCATTGTATTCAGACAGACCACAGAGCTGAAGACCACCAAGCAGACAGTAGAGTGGCTAGAATAGAGCTAGAACATCAGCTAGAACAGAGCTAGAACATCTGCTAGAACATCAGCTAGAACATCAGCTAGAACAGAACTAGAACAGAGCTTGAACATCAGCTAGAACAGAGCTAGAACATCAGCTAAAACAGAGCTAGAACATCAACTAGAGCAGAGCTAGAACACCAGCTAGAACAGAGCTAGAACATCAGCTAAATAGAATAGTTAGAACAGCACTAGCACAACAGAGAAGTCACAGAAACAAAATCCAGTTCATGAGAGGGAAAACCAAGCACTTCGTTGAGTGGCAAAGTCTGTCAGCCCAAAACCAGCACTTCGTTGAGTGGCAAAGTCTGTCAGCTCAAACCAGGACTTGGTTGAGTGGCAAAGTCTGTCAGCCCAAACCAGTATTTGGTTGAGTGGCAAAGTCTGTCAGCCCAAACCAGTATTTGGTTGAGTGGCAAAGTCTGTCAGCCCAAACCAGCACTTAATTGAGTAGCAAAGTCTGTCAGCCCAAACCAGCATTTGGTTCAGTGGCATAGACTGTCAGCCCAAACCAGGACTTGGTTGAGTGGCAAAGTCTGTCAGCCCAAACAAGGACTTGGTTGAGTGGCAAAGTCTGTCAGCCCAAACCAGGACTTGATTGAGTGGCAAAGTCTGTCAGCCCAAACCAGGACTTGGTTGAGTGGCAAAGTCTGTCAGCCCAAAACCAGCATTTGGTTGAGTGGCAAAGTCTGTCAGCCCAATCCAGGACTTGGTTGAGTGGCAAAGTCTGTCAGCTCAAACCAGCACTTGGTTGAGTGGCAACGTCTGTCAGCCCAAACCAGGACTTGGTTGAGTGGCAAAGAGTGTCAGCCCAAACCAGCACTTGGTTGAGTCGCAAAGTCTGTCAGCCCAAACCAGTCACTTGGTTGAGTGGCAAAGTCTGTCAGCCAAAACCAGGACTTGGTTGAGTGGCAAAGACTGTCAGCCCAAACCAGCACTTGGTTGAGCGGCAAAGTCTGTCTGCCCAAACCAGGACTTGTTTGAGTGGCAAAGTCTGTCATCCCAAACCAGAACTTGGTTGAGTTGCAAAGAGTGTCAGCCCAAACCAGAACTGGGTAGAGTGGCAAAGACTGTCAGCCCAAACCAGAACTTGGCTTAGTGGCAAAGTCTGTCTGCCCAAACCAGCACTTGGTTGAGTGGCAAAGTATGTCTGCTCAAACCAGCACTTGGTTGAGTGGCAAAGTCTGTCTGCCCAAACCAGCAGTTGTTTGAGTGGCAAAGACTGTCAACCGAAACCAGGACTTGTAAGCATTTGACTGTGTCTTTTTTTCTAGTGAATTGTCGTAGAAACCTTGTCACGCGTGACGTTGACCCGTAAGTTCCTGGAGTGGCATTCGACTGCATAAAAGACAGGAGACGTGTTTCCTTAAAAACGAGTCCCGACAACCCGCCATAACAGAAGTGTTGTTCTGGGCCTGACACTTCGATATAAGAACCACTGTCATCGACACGAGAACCGCTGACGTGAAACGCGTTGTTCCTGATTTGAGAACCACCCCGGTGCAAGAACCTATGTAACTGTCGCAGATCTCCTGACTTGAAAGACGAGACAGGAGCTCAAAATACTGAGACGCTACAGGAGCAGAGGGGAAGGACAGACGGCCAACAGACGAACGATGACCTGCAGTCTGGCAGTAGACAAGAACCAGTTAGCTAGATAGCTAGTTTGTGTTAATTAATTCTTGTGAGTATAGACTGTGTTAAAGTAGTAGAAACATTAGCTAGGTCAAGTGATCGAAACTCTGGCGTTAACACAAGAGAAAGGCCTGTGTTATTTGCACGAACTTCTTGACGGACATATAGTATATGTAGTTTAGTTTTCCTTAATACGATATTCGCGCTGTATCATTGCTATAATAGGATTAGTTTTTGTGAAATAACCATGCATGTGTTATTGCTGCAGTTCTAACAATTGTTAGCGCGTTTTAGTTAGAGTTGTGAGTTAAACAGCGGTAGTTGCAGACAGAAAGTAGATGTGAGATATCAGCTTGCGACACCATAATTTTCTGCAGATCCTGAGCGTGCTCGTGGTTTGTTCGGTGACCACCAGGCGGTTGTGCTATACTTGGCTTCTTTTGCGTGACGTTCACTACTATGGGATCGCGACGATTCCCCCAGCTCGTTAGCTGGACCACCATTTTACAACAGTTTCCATCGAGAGCTAAATCACAGCAAATGCTCTCTGACGTCTAGTCCTCAGTTCGCTATGAAAGTAACCTTCCGTTGAACAAATAATGCCCAGTAACTTGAACTCACGGGATTGCTTCAGAGTATTCATGTTTACACTTAGGTGAGAGTGGACCAGGTGTTCAGTCAATCACCATCATCTTTACCTTTCAGAGTTTATCTACAACACCAGGTCTGAAATCATCTTACACCAACCGATAATCTGATTAGCGTCTTTCACGTGCTTGTGCTTGCGCATATGCTTTCATATATTCAAATGAGTGTGTGGGTGTGTGTGTGGGTGTGGGTGTGGACGCGGAAGTGTGTGTGGACGCGGAAGTGTGAGGGGGTTTGCGTGGGTGTAGGTGTGTGTGTGTCTGGGTGTGGTTGTTAATATTCTTGTCTCTGTTTTGCTGCACATGGAGCATAGGAAGACCACTGTTACTTGTCCTTTTACTTGAACTCTTTATCAAATAATTATTTGTGATAATGCATTGACTATATGTGTAGCACTACGTTTTACATGATGAAGTTGCTAGTCCGATGCATTATCATCTTTAGCAGCCTTACAAGACAAATATGGAAGGTATGTGTCCCTGTGCCCAAATCTTGGCATAGTCGCACCTCTTTTACCATGGTATGATGAGTTCGTCTCTTCTTTAGCCTGTGCTTGGTAGTTTTTACATACTGGGGTAGTGTCTGACTTTCTTTATTCAGATCCTACAACATGTCTGGCAGGTGGCAATGCTACTATTCTTTGTTCTCATTTTGGTCCCCAGTGACAGAGGATCACTTGTGTGATGCACGCATGCATACGTGATCTCCATTCCAATGTATTTAAGGAACGAAGTGTAATCAGGGTCAAGTAAAACAGATGAAAAGCTCAACCTCGCGTTCTTGAAACAGGTTCTGCCACAGCTGTCTGGCCAACAACATAGTCTAACTGAGGAGCCACGCGTTGCACTACAGCAGGAACACCGCGGTTAAACTTCTCAAATGCGCTTCGGGATGTAAGAAGAGTCACTGTAGCCATCTGTGAAGAAAGGTCAAGAGCTAACTAAGAACTAGTGACCTCATACACAGCAACAGAATGTACATTTACGTTCACACATATACACATACACATGTACACACGTACACATGTACACACGTACACATGTACACACGTACACATGTACACACGTACACGCGTACACATGTAAACACGTACACATGCACACATGTAAACACGTACACACGTACACATGTGCACACGTACACACGTACACACATACACACGTACACATGTACACATGTAAACACGTACACACGTACACTCGTACACACGTACACATGTATTAGCCAAGTGCAGACCCAATACAATAGAGGGCGCTCTAGCTTTAGTTTACACACCTCCATATCCACACCTTTACATTCACATCTCCACATCCACACATCCACACCCAAAAATCCAAATCTACACCTCCACACCTCCATATCCACCCCTCCACATTTACATCCCCACACCCATCGCTCACTATCTACATGTCCCCTTCTACACCTCCACACCCACACATCACCATCAACATGTCTCCCTCCACACCTCTACACCTCCATATCTCCCCATCTACATTTGCTCCTCCACACTTCCACGCACACACCTCATCATCAACATTTCCCCCTCCACACCTCTCCATCTACATTTCTTCCTCCACACCCCCACCTCAACATCAATATTTCTTCCTCTACACCCACACCTCAACATCAACATTTCCCCCTCCACACCCACACCTGACCATGTACATTATCCCCCTCCACACCCACACCTCAACATCAACATTTCTTCCTCCACACCCACACCTCAACATCTACATTTCCCCCTCCACACCTCACCATCTACATTTCTTCCTCCACACCCACACCTAAACATCAACATTTCTCCCTCCACACCCACACCTGACCATCTACATTATCCCCCTCCATACCCACACCTCACCATCTACATTTCCCCCTCCACACCCACACCTCACCATCTACACTTCCCCCTCCACATCCACACCTCACCATCTACATTATCCCCCTCCACACCCACATCTCTCCATCTACATTTCTTCCTCCACGCCCACACCTCACCATCTACATTTTTTCTTCCACACCCACACATCACCATCAACATTTCCCCCTCCCCACCCACACCTCACCATCTACATGTCACCCTCCACACCTCTACACCTCCATATCTTCCCATCTAAATTTCCCCCTCCATACCCCCACACCCACACATCACCATCAACATTTCCTCCTCCACACCCACACATCACCATCTTCATTTCCCCTTCATACCTCCACACCTATACTTCACCATCTACATTTACCCCTCCACACCCACACCTCACCATCTACATTTCTTCCTCCACTCCTCCACACCCATGCCTCACCATCTACATTTACCCCTCCACACCCACACCTCACCATCTACATTTCTTCCTCCACTCCATGCATCACCATCTACATTTACCCCCCCAAACCTCCACACCCATGCCTCACCATCTACATTTACCCCTCCACACCCACACCTCACCATCTACATTTCCCCCTCCACACCTCACCATCTACATTTCTTCCTCCACCCCTCCACACCCACACCTCACCATCTAAATTTCTTCCTCCACCCCTCCACACCCATGCCTCACCATCTACATTTACCCCTCCACCCCTCCACATCCATACCATCTACATTTTCCTCTCCACACCCACACTTCACCATCTACATTTTCCCCTCCACACCTCCACACCCATAGCTCATAATCTACATTGTCCGCTCTTTTTTACATGATTAAGTTGCTGGCCTCATGCACAACTCTCTTCAGTTGCCTTATGATATGCTTCGAAGGTTACAGTGGTCCTATTTGTTCAACCAGGGTACCATTCTGGTGAATACTCCTAATATGATGCATACATTACAATAATAGTAAATATGATAATAACAACAACAACACTAATTATGAGTTTCAATGGATAACGATGTGCGTCCTGACATCATGTGTCGTCCTTGAGTCTGTGGACGCACTTGTTCCAGGTCAAACCAATACGAGCGCGGTCTGGAACTGGTGTGGTAATCTCTCTCACTCTTGACTTTCTGATCGCTCGTCTATTCTGGGCTTCCTGTACATTTAGATCATCGCTAATTGCAATGCCCTTATTGGCTGCACCTTTCCAGGCTGAACGATTTTGTGATGGTTGTCCTATGTGGTAGTATCTGTTTGATAGCACTGAAAAGACTTCGTAAGACTCTAATTAAATGGATGGATTTTTTTGGACGACATCAAGATCGCCTTTCTTGATTCAAATCGCTATACAGAAACCTCTTGTAGTGTCTTTTGCTGGACACTTAAGCAAGGTGGCCGCCTATCTCCGACGAGCTTTCAAAAAGTGCTTGAATGCTACGCATTCTTGATCTGCTCAGAACTCCATTACTTGTGTTATGGTCCTGCTAGTGAATACAGTATGTGCCTCAGACAAGTCATGTGGAAGTGATTCAGCCTCCCAGTTTCCCCCAGCGGAGATTGTCTATCTCTCCCATGCGTAAATCAGGGTGGAGAAAATTGCGTCAGTGGAGACTTTCAGCTTAGTCTCTACGCTGATTTATGGACGTTCCGACTCAGTCGAGTGTCTTCCACTAAAAACTGAGCTAGCCTTTGCTATTTTATTCGTCAGCTCACCAGCAATAATCACGTATCTCAACAGCGTGCCTCAACGTTAGACGAATTATCCAACCGCTTCTAATTTCTGTGGCCTCACAGAAACAAATGTTTGTTTATATGTTTTACACAGAACAGGTTGGTACATGGTTTCAGAATTAAATTAAAGAGAACGGAACACGTCTGGCCAGGATCATATAAAAGAATCGAGCAGCCCAAACAACACTTTGCAGGAAGTTGCCAATCTCAATGAAAGCCTAACCTTAGCTCAACTGCGACCCATCCAAGCTCATCTTCATATTTGCTTTCATATATTTGCTCCAAATTATTTGCGAAAACACGGGACACGCGTAATAGCTGCCATGAAATCTATGGTCTTGATTCACACAGATAGATCAACAACAATAATAGCCAGAGGGTTGAGGTTTGTTAAGGATAAAAATAGCAAATAATTCCAGTAATGGAACTAATTTGTCCCAGCGACAAAATGTGTTTTTGTTCAAGTCTCTAATTCAGTTCAGTTCAAATACCATCCTCACATCGATGGCTGGCTGCAATGGATCTCCAGTGTACTTTATCTCGTGCCATCCATAATTATGCAATCTCACAGGCCTATTCCAGTCCATCTTCTGGTGTTATCTCCCCCCTTAAAACGTTGTCTGCCTCTTGATCGACTGCCTTTAATCCTATCCTGTAGTACGGTTTTCATCAAGGTTATATGACCAAAATAACGTAACTGTCTACACTAGATTTCGATTTAATTATTTTTTCACCCCAACTTTTCAAAATATCTCCACATTTGTTTCTCTATCCATCAAAATCGACACAATCTTCTATATACCAACATATTCTTTTCTAACCTGACATTTACTATCCACGTTTCAGCGTCATATAGCACGGACGAGTATACATACTATCTGACAATTCTCATTTTCAATGTATGGATTATCTGTTTGGATGTCAGAATGTGTCGCATGTTGCGGAATATCATATTGGCCCCACCTATTCTCTTTCTTTTTTCCTTTTTCACAGCTGCCTTCTTCCGTTATTATATGACATAGACAGAAGAAACTCTGTACCTGTTCCTGTAGTTTATTTTTATTTTTATCTGCATACAAGGTTTCTTGTAACTTTTCCAAAGTATCATAGTTTAAAAAAAAATACATATGTCTTATCCAAACCCTTGACTTATTTTGAATATTGTTGTCACAAGCTCCTGTAATTCTTGCTCACTTTTTGCCATCAAAACTGTTTCATTCGCATATCTAAGATTATTAATTGCAACTCTACCAATGACAATCCATGGCATTCCTGTTCTCTCTTTGAATATTTGTTCTGAGTAGATATTAAAAAGACAAGGCGATAATACAATGTAGCAGATCCTCTATTTCTTTGCCCTGGCCGTGATCTAACTTAGAACATTCTCACACTCATCCACATCATCATGACCATACTCAGTAAATGACATATCACACATCAGGTGGCATATTTATTAAATCATACTCATATCATACAATGAGTAGAGAAATTACAAACACAACATAATACATATCTTAACTAAACATTATACTAAAACGGGAATTGTAAGCATTAGCTATTGATGGAACTCCCAACTATCTAAAAACCCAGTTCTATTGCCTTGCAATTACATCACACACACATCGCCTTAACCGCGTCTTCAACACACCTTATCAAATACTCTTCCTCACTGAAATCCCCTCAGGCGGGCGATCTCGACATAACTCGTTCACAATGTGTCCTTGCTTACAAACACACTTTCACATTATCTATTAATGCAAAACTCACACACCTATTTGAGCGATCCTGTTCTATCACTAAACATACGTCCAGCAGTCTACCAATCGCTCCTCTATCTAAGTCGGTGAGTTAAACATACTATCTACATTCAGTCTCTCTCTCACTCTCACTCCCCAACAGCCTCACTCTCTCTCCAACCTCACTCTCTCTCCAGCCTCTCGAGCTAAACTTTGTCTCGAGTTATATATCCTCAATCAAGGCCAGAGCTTGACCAATCGATCTCAGGTATGGTCATCTTCAATCCCAATTGGAATGAAACACTTTGCACACCTGTCACTCATTCTCTCGCAGCAAGCCCCGTTGCCAATTTCGTCTGTCAATCAATCTCCCCCTACCAAAATCGGAAGGCCAGTGGTCAGTTTCTATCTGTCCACATTCCTTAACCCAACTCTGTTCTCATTTGCTGAGACGGTGAGTGACTTTGACATGCATTCAGGTAGCTTTAAGCTTTAACATGTTCAGGCATCCTAAACTCCCCTTGCTCCGGCGGGAACTGTTACAACAACTCCCTGTCTCACTTTTGTTTTTTACATATATACTTGGAGAGCATGACCTTCCTGATTTTACTGCGGCAGTCTGTTCCCAGTACATATTGCTGAGCCGTAAAGAATGTTGTGTCCATTGTCAATGCTTATGATCCGCATGTCAAGAGAATGCTTTGTTTTTGTGTACAATCGGTTTATTCAAATATTTCTGCCAATTTCAGCAGATTGAATAAATGTTATACCGCTTAATATTATTATTATTTTTCTTGTTCATCATCATATGTATGTGTTTGATTTCTTCTGTCTTCAGATCCACTCATGTCAACAGTGTCCCATAATGCCTCTCTCTTTCCATGGCATTGTCACCATAATATGATACCGGTGTTTAATTGCCAATAATTCCGTGTTCCCTCTTGCGATGTTTGCAACTGACGTCTGCATGAGTAGCAAGAGAGCGAGAGAGAGAGAGACAAAGAGAGAGGGAGAGAGAGAGATGGAGGTGGCTAAATGATATGAACAAGGAAGGAACAATCAACAAGTGATCTAGATGTGATCAATATGGTCTAGATGTGATCAATATGGTCTAGATGTGATCAATATGGTTTAGATGTGATCAAAAGGGTCTAGATGTGATCAATATGGTTTAGATGTGATCAATATGGTCTAGATGTGATCAATATGGTCTAGATGTGATCAATATGGTCTAGATGTGATCAATATGGTCTAGATGTGATCAATATGGTTTAGATGTGATCTAGATGTGATCAATATGGTCTAGATGTGATCAATATGGTCTAGATGTGATCAATATGGTCTAGATGTGATCAATATGGTATATATGTGATCAATAGGGTTTAGATGTGATCAATATGGTCTAGATGTGATCAATATGGTCTAGATGTGATCAATATGGTCTAGATGTGATCAATATGGCAGTTCAACCGGAGTGTTGTGTACAGAACTCAAGATGGCGGCTAAGAACAGGAACAGACAGAGATCATCTAGTGCGGCCCTATGTCCCAAGGAGAACCAAACGATAAATCATGATGATGATATATCAATATAACAATATCTACACATATAATAAAGGTAGAGGTAGTCTTACAGCATAAACTGCTGTCGGAGATCAAGTGTAAGATGATTCTTCTTCTTCTTCTTCTTCTGCGTACACAGTCGGACAGTAACCATTATTTTCTCGAAAAAAGCGGCGGTCATCCTGAGACTCTCGCCACTACCATACAGCTTGTCTTGCAGTTCCACTGGCAATGGCCACATCTGCTCTCTCTGATCCTCGTATGTCGGGCAGTTCTGCAGCAGATGTTCAGTGGTCATTTTACCAGTACCGCACGGGCATTCGTCGGTACACCCTATCTTCAGTTTGTTGAATAGGTGGTACCTCAGTCTGTTGTGGCCAGTGCGAAGTCTGAAGACAACGACCTGCTCTCTTCGGTTCAACTGGTAATAGGCATCGTTTTTGGTGTAACCAGTATGTTCGGTTTCCCATTTGGACATGTATCTGGCTTTGATAAGCCGTTTTGACTCTTCGTACGTCATACTGGTATCTGTTTGTGGTAGCCTTGCACCTTCTTTTGCCAATCTGTCTGCCTCCTCGTTGCCTAGGATGTTGCAGTGTGACGGAACCCACTGTACCACCACCCTTTTTGTTGCGGACTGCTGGCACAGTTTGCAGAGTGCTGCTCTTAAGTCATTAAGCTCAGTGTTCTTCTGGCTTTTTAGCGCTGTGACTACTTCGAGAGCATCTGTCAGCAAGACTATATGGCTCTCATTTTCACTGTGTGTCACCATTTCTTCCACTGCCGCCCTCAGTGCCTCTGTCTCTGCTCTGAAATTGCTTGTGTACTTACCAGTAGCGAATGACAGTGTTATATTTCTGCCATTTGGTAGGTTCAGGAATGCTCCTGCCCCTCCGTTCTGTGTAGTGTTTGTTACAGAACCGTCGGTGTATGCATGGGTCCAGTCCATGCTTGGGTAGCTTTTCGTTATGAAGCTTAGGGTAGTGTCTCTCCTTTCTTTTTCACTCTGGCAGTTTTTGTTTGCAATACCTGGTATATTTTCTACCACCTCTGGAAATA
The DNA here is from genome assembly GCA_036924085.1 of Ariolimax columbianus. Classification (NCBI taxonomy): domain Eukaryota; kingdom Metazoa; phylum Mollusca; class Gastropoda; order Stylommatophora; family Arionidae; genus Ariolimax; species Ariolimax columbianus. Next base: position 84,858,329 of record JAVGWX010000009.1, on the reverse strand, counting down.
TATCCTGCCTCCAAGTAGGTTTTCGTACAGTAGTGATGGGTTTTGGTGTTGTTAGTGCGTTTATGGGATCTTCGTGCATCTTTGCTTTGGCTATTTCTGCAAAGTTTCTCCGCTTTAGTTTCCCATTTCCCAAATTGTTTAGTCTCTGGTACATTGGATGGTCCGTCAGTCTTCGGAGTTTCTCTGACTGCAGCTGGGCTCTGCAGTCTCTTCTATCGGTCATGGATTGCAGTTTTGTAATCTTTTCAAGTTCTACAATTGGCGTTGACTTCATGCCACCTGTTATAATTCTCATGGCTTGGTTTTGAATTTTGTTAACTTTATCGAAGTTCGCCTTCGCTGCTGTTGTCCATGCCGCAATGCCATACTCGAGAACTGGTCTCACTCTTCCAGTGTACAGTTTCTTTAGTATGCCTTCGTCTGCTCCCCAGCTTGTGCCAGCAAGTTTCCTCATGATCGCCATTCTTTCTCTGGCTTTCATTCGGTTTCTCTCAATCTGACTTTTCCATGTCATGCGCCGATCAAATGTGACTCCCAGATAGGTTGGGTTGTCGTTTGGCTGCAGGATTTTGCCATTTAGGCTTAATTTGGTACTTTGGGGTTTTAATGAGAGCAAGAATATTGTGCACGTGGTTTTCTCCTCGTTTATTTTGACCAGCCATGAGTTCGCCCACTCTTCCAGCGATGTTTGGGCCGTTTGCATCCGATTTCTTGCTATGGTGAGATTCTTTTCAGAGGTCCACATAGCCAGATCGTCTGCAAACATTGAGCTATGGACTCTTCTTGGTATATTCTCTGTAATATCGTTTATATATACCAGAAAGAGTGTGGGTGACAGTACTCCCCCTTGGGGTACTCCCTGCTCGAGTGTCACCTTTTTGCTCATCTGCCCTTGTACTTGGACTCTGGCCGTTCTTTGTTTGAGGTAGTGGTTGATCCACTTGTACATCTTCCCACAGACATCACTTCTTCTTAGCTTGACTCTAAGTCCATCCTTCCAGACTTTGTCAAATGCCTTTTCCAGATCCACCCAAACAGCTACTGTGTGTTTCTGTGCCTGGAAGGCATCTTCTATCTCCTGGGCTATGAGGATGACCTGGTCCTCAGTGGATCTGTGCTGTCTAAAGCCGGCTTGCTGTGGAATTAGTATTCGTTTTTCTTCCAGATGCCACATCAGTCTGGTGTTTATCATCCGTTCCATCAGCTTGCCGACACAGCTCAGTAGGCTTATGGGCCTGTATCCATTCGGATCTGTTTTGTCCTTTCCTGTTTTTGGTACTGGTACCAGTATTGCATCTTTCCATGCCTGGGGTACAATACCCCTTTTCCAGCTTTGGTTCAGGACTGATAGTAGTTTTTTCTTCGCTGTTTGGCCCAGCCCCATCAGCATTTTGTTTGTTATCCCGTCTTTTCCGGGAGATTTCCTTTTCTTTAGTGTTCTCATAGCCTCTTCCATTTCGCGCATGGTTAGTTTGGCCATCATGTGCTCTTCAGGAGCCGTATTTATGTTTTCGTGTCCCTTTAGCTCTTCGCTAATGTCTGTATGCTTATCTGCAGGGACCTCGATGTGGTTTGCTCTGGCATAGTGATCGACAAAGGCGTTTGCGGCTTTCTTACCTGTGATCAAGTTCTCGCCCTGCTTGATAGTAATTTGTTTATTTGACGGGGTTTCGTCATTCATGGCTCTGTAAGATGATTCATTTTACTAGCTATCGTCTGTGATTAGGTGGGGTGGCCAGTCGTATTCTTTGCTGCTTTTTATTATGTAACAGTTGTTCAGACACCCATTTACAGCTGGGTAGACTGAGTGTGTTGATAACCAGGATCGAACACGGCATCGTTACTATGAGCAGTGAACGCCCTGCCACCACGCTCATTAGGTGCTTCCAACATTACACTTGGGAAACAAAAGAAATGTAGATACGGAACTGAGACTGCAGACCGAGAATAAAATAGTAGAGAGAGAGAGAGAGAGAGAGAGAGAGCGATAGAGAGACAAGACATGTGACATTCATACATATAATGGCATTAGAAGGTGCCTCTTATGATCAGGGTTTTAGTAAGGGCTTGGTCTGGTGTGAGACGAATAGAATAGCACAGTAGAATTGTAGACATCATTATAACGAGTCAGTGCATGTAGACAGCTCACAATAAATATAAGAAAATGCGCGAGAAATACAGAATCGAAGACAGAAGTGAAGAGAATCAAGCCAGACTTTGTATGCGGCTTTCATCTTCCTAAGTCACGAGCTAGCCCAAGTAATCTCCACAACAAATCTCTTCTGGCCGTCGGAATGGCTGAAGTTATCTTCTGTTCCTCGTACTCATGCGTAATCTGGCGGTGTTTTCTTGTGAGAAAAATGCCTCCATTATTTGTTCCGGCCCGAACCAACTTTCTTGCTGCACTTCAGCAGTCTCACACAACGGTATGTAAAAACAGTTCTCGCATCTAGTCTCCCGTATCTCACAAAGGGTGAACACGGTTCTTCTGGAAAATTTAAAACTTCAACTTAAACAAATCGATTAAGGATTGTCGTGGATTTCTTATGTCATGAATTTTGTCTGATTTCCAGGGAAAAAAATGTATTCACTAATTTATTACTGTGTCATTTATCCCGTTTTATTTCTGGATTTGTTATTGTACACATTTTGTTTTGAAACACAGAAGACGGTCCCACGCAGCAGGACGTGCCACGATCCTCTGTCCTTTTTAAATTTTCACCTTCTTTCATAGTGAGAAAAACCGTATGAATGCGTGGTAATCCTTGTTTCAAAGAGTTGGACAGCTGCGACCGTGTATGACTATTGATGGATCTCAAACTTGCAGATCGACATTGTATGTTACCACAGCCCCACAGGAATGAACAAGTAATCATCTTCATACTTGACACGGCACACATCATTGAGGTCAGAAAGAGGAACACATGGGAGGGAAGGACATACAGATCATCTGAAGACAGTCAGGCCAGGAAGCGGATACAAGAACACGTGAGCGGGTAAGACATTCAGATCATTACAAGACAGTCAGACGAGGAAGAGGATACAAGAACACGTGAGCGGGTAAGACATACAGATCATTACAAGACAGTCAGACGAGGAAGAGGATACAAGAACACAGGAGAGGAAAAGACATCCAGGTCACTACAAGACAGGCAGGCCAGGGAAAGGATACAAGAACACACGGGAGGACAAGACATCCAGGTCACTACAAGACAGTCAGGCCAGGAAAAGGATACAAGAACACGTGAGAGGACAAGACATCCAGTTCAACACAAGACAGTCAGGCCAGGAAGAGGATACAAGAACACATGAGAGGACAAGAAATCCAGGTCACTACAAGACAGGCAGGCCAGGAAGAGGATACAAGAACACGTGAGAGGACAAGACATCCATTTCAACACAAGACAGTCAGGCCAGGAAGAGGATACAAGAACACATGAGAGGACAAGACATCCAGGTCACTACAAGACAGTCAGGCCAGGAAAAGGATACAAGAACACGTGAGAGGACAAGACATCCATTTCAACACAAGACAGTCAGGCCAGGAAGAGGATACAAGAACACATGAGAGGACAAGACATCCAGGTCACTACAAGACAGTCAGGCCAGGAAAAGGATACAAGAACACGTGAGAGGACAAGACATCCAGTTCAACACAAGACAGTCAGGCCAGGAAGAGGATACAAGAACACATGAGATGACAAGACATCCAGGTCACTACAAGACAGTCAGGCCAGGAAGAGGATACAAGAACACGTGAGAGGACAAGACATCCAGTTCAACACAAGACAGTCAGGCCAGGAAGAGGATACAAGAACACATGAGAGGACAAGACATCCAGGTCACTACAAGACAGTCAGGCCAGGAAGAGGATACAAGAACACGTGAAAGGACAAGACATCCAGGTCACCACAAGACAAGAACAACAGTTGAAACTAACAAGAACGAGTGGGAAGCAGAACAATCAGATCACTAAGACAGCGACGCATAGTATCAGATCAACAGAAATGAACAATTACAACAATCTTCAGACATCACATGGACATACCACAGCCGATTGAGCTGTCATCTAATTAACACATTACTGATGCCATCTACTGATGTCATCTACTGATATCGAACACACCGGATTCGCAAAAGACAGGTGTGAAAACACGTAAACATGTAAGGGTCTTTTCGGCGTAGGCATAAATCAAACCACACTAACAGCCACGTGTCTTCACCAAAGATATTCTTCAATACAACTGAGAATAACAAGTCACTCTAATATGTTTGTTTACTGTTAATATAATGTCCTCTTTATCATTGACATCGTATGGTATTGGGTGCAACTCTCTTGTCAGTGTCCCTTCCTGCTTTGTTGTAGTAAAAAAAAAAAGTAAAGATCCCATCACGCCATGCGGCGCATAAGAAATATTGTGTTAGGCCCATATTATTTTTTGTATCTAACGGCACCTAGTGTATGATGTGGTCAGCATCACGCCAGCCGCCTATACTTCTCGGACTGAACCGGTACCTTGCCTTGTTGTAGTTCTTCAATATTTTTACGTGTTCTTTATATATCTTGTCTTCCTGTTTTTCTTATTTCTCTTCTGACTTTTCTTGCAGTTTATATATGTTGTGCTAGTTCTTTCGAGTCCCTTTTGCTTAAACCTTCTCACATTTACAGTGTTTCTTCCGATATTTAACTCTGTTTTTTGTACGTTACCCTTGGAATAATGTTTTGTGCAACCGAGACTAAAATGTCACTTGTATTTGTGATCAACTCGTCCGATGTCATCAATTCTTGGACTACAATCTACTCCTCAAAAGTATTTATTTCTTCGCTTTTTTACTCAGTTGGTATTACTTCGATATCGAATCGTATTTGTTCCGTACCTTTGCTCGCGATTATCATTCTCAACTGAAAACTGCAAACATTGTTTCGTGATCGGTGTCGCAGACCACTTCTGGGAGCGTCTTCGTTGACCGAACATTTGACCTCTATCTTTGTAGTACTATGATGTAACCTATTTGGTTCCTGCTGTTACTACTAGGGGAGGTCTACGTTTATAGATGTGTGGATGTTGTTTGAATAAGGATAGAAAGATAGAAACAACATTATAAAGTGAAATCCACGAAGTGCATGCAGGCTTTAGAAAAGACAGAGGGACCAGAGATCACATATTCAATATGAAGAACATTGATGAAATATATAGAGAGTGTAACGTATATCTGTATACATGCTTTATAGATTACATCAATACCTTCAATTGCGTAAAGCATCAGATATTGTGAACAATCATGATACATATGGGGCTTCCAGTACATCTAATCTACCTGATCGAACCATTTTATCAAAAACAAGCTGCTATCAGAGTACCTCGTGAAACATCAGCTTGATTCGAAGTACAAAAGGGAATACGATAGGGGTTATCCTCCTCATAATTAACGACTATGCAGTGTATAATTACTGAACTTCATTATACTGGGTAGGAAGACTCAGTAGTCTATATGCAACCAGTTCCTTCTACTTCACTTGATCTAATAATAACTATGTGCCTCTAATCTATTATTGAATGTATTAATGAACACTGCCTAAACTTTCTGCTGTGACAGTGCATTCACATCATTCACTACTAACTGACTAAGAAATTATATATATATAAAATGAGGGACGCTAGAGAAGGTGAGAAAATCGAATGCTTCGATCCCTTTATAATCAGCCGATACAAGATCCCAGAGCTAAGACACGCAGACGACACAGTGATATTATCAAACAGTACAGATGGATAGAGCAGCTAATTGGCAGCTGTAAACAGATACAGCGATGATAAAAACATCTTCGTAAACATAGGTAAAACAAAGATAATGACCACCGACAAAACACAGATAATAACCACCTACAAAATAAATTCAACTCGTGTTGAATCCTGGACACTTGATGCACACGTGACCAATTTAAGGGAAACAGAGAGAGCACATAATCAATCACTAGAAACATTGATTGGTCAAATTCTATGAAGATACCAACAGCCTGGGGCTGATCACTGCTTTCCTTAGATATATTGTAGTAGACCGCTCAAAGCGCACCAAGAAGAAGCAACTCTTGAGCAAATTCTGTGCGAAATCAATTCATTTGTTCTTGCTGTGGGGGTTTCTATAACAATTTCCTTTACTTGATGAGGTTAGCAGGCTGCTCACAAACCTGATTTAGCTTCCTTTTACAATGCGCTTGTTTGGGGCTGATGAAAAAGCTCTCTGTAGAACAGGACTTTGACGTCGCGCTTGTGCTCCTGGTTTCAAACAAATTATAAATGTCTGAGCCTTCTGAATTACTGTTCTGGAAGTTATATCTTTTTTGGGGCGAGAGCTGCTTCTATCACATCCATGTATAGTATTAATAGTCCTTTTGATTATGTGTGATTACTTTTTCCATTCCCTCTGTTGTTCATTTTCTTATATTTCTTTATGTTAATGTTGTTCTTCAGATACCGGGGACAGCAAGTTAGTGACTCACATAGACCCATACCATATGTATCGCTTTGTCACTCACATAGACCCGTACCATATGTATCGCTTTGTTTTTAGATTTTTCTTTAAACCTGCAAGACTGAGCCACACTTAGCAGAGATTTGATTTGTTTGAATCGTGGTACGTGTAATAACGTGTTCGGAGCATCTTCTACCCAAGGAGAGTTAGACCGTTATGTTAGTCGTCTGTTACTCCGTGTAGCAGTCAGTGCAAGAACCACTATCGTTGCTTCTGTCACACACAGATTCTACTTAGATATCACGCATGGGGTGTGTCTTGGAAATCTCATCGGTATCCCTAGTAGAGAGCTAAAATAAACCATATTGCCCCAAAAGGTGCTAAAATGAGGTTTGTCAACACAAAGTTACTAATTACACATTCTGGACAATTCACTGTGCGAAAAGGGGCGTAGTGGTCCTATTAATTTCGTCTGGCTCTTTCACTGAATCTGATACCTGCACCGGGAATACTGTGTATCTCTAATTTTGCTTCGCTGAACCGTGACCTACTCTAAACTACAGAACTCTCACGGCGAGGAAACTGGGTCACGGCCCAGGTTCAGACAGGCTTCGGTATACCATGCTGTAAATGGGTACCTGATTTCCAGCTAGAGAAGGCAAGGCAGCGAGAAAAGGAACTAGTCATACAGCCTCATACAAAGTTGAACAATTAAGTACATACAACCTGTTACTAATATGTTTATTGACCGTTTCATCTGGCACTAGTTTAAGGGATTAAGATGATGAACAGTGCATGAGTTGCAGTGATCAGATACTCATAGATGACTGCTAGTGCCAGGGGCAGCGAACCACAGCTGTCTAGACCCTTCTACACCTTCATGCGGTGATCTTGGACAACCAGACTGCAACAGAACAGATTTGTGGTAGAGAAGGGATTTACAGAGAAGTCTAGCCCGGTACTCACAAATGCATGCTGCAGTCGGATGTGTCGGACCGAAAGGTACACACTTTACAGTCAAGCTGTAAACCACGACACAGTAAATTCCGTTCCATGGACAACGTCCTGCTACGTACAAAGCCCTTTTCAGGGTTCGGTAGCGGGAGGTTCAGGAGATTCAGGGCTCGGTAGTGGGAAGTTGAGGGCGTTCAGGGCTCGGTAGCGGCAGGTTGAGGACGTTCAGAGCTCGGTAGTGGGAGATTGAGGAGGTTCAGGGCTCGGTAGCGGGAGATTGAGGACATTCAGGTCTTGGTAGCGGGAGATTGAGGACGTTCAGGGTTCGGTAGCAGGAGATTGAGGACGTTCAGGGCTCGGTAGCGGGAGATTGAGGACATTCAGGTCTTGGTAGCGGGAGATTGAGGACGACGAAGAAGAAGAAATTGTTAAAAAAAATAATACAGATGCCAAATGAAACTGCAGCAACACACTGCGTAACGACTGCTGGGTCAAGTGACCTTTATTTCTCCTCACTATAAAACATCCATACGGGTACTAATCAATCGAATAAACACAGAAAATATATTTTGTAAAGTTTTACATTCACAAGGTTGGGATAACGAGCTGTATCCAAAAGAAAACAACGTCATTATGGTCGAACGTACCACCTGGGCAATATATCAATCCATACCTCGCATGTGCATCGACTCTCTGTTTTCTACTTCTCATCATTGGAAAGGATTTTTTGACCATGTTACGTTTGTGTACACATTATTGATCGGCTGATTAGCGGAGTTGTAGAGTCCTTGCTTTCATGACAAAGGTACGAGTTGAATTCAAACTACCAACAGCTTCAGTCGACACAGCTGTAAATCGGTACCTGGCTGACATCGGGGAAGGACAAATGCAGCGAATAGGAACTGACCACCCCACGCCCCTAAGCTGTGGCTGGGTACAACGAAGGCTCTAACGCTTGATCCGCTACGATATTATCTGCTAGGGGACTGACTACCTTTATCTTTACTTACAAGAAATCCCGTTCATAGACATATCTGGAGAGTCGAGATGGTATAAGGATTGCACTATCAAGTGTAATGTAAAATCAACATGCACAAACATTCAAACAAACAAAGAAACCAACCAAAAATGATGGTATAATGCTTGGTGTCTAGTACTTGACTATGCTTGATACCATTTTAGGCATTGTTCCTGATATTTTTAGTGCTTTAAATAGTTTAGGCTTGGAAAGTATTGGAGAAAATTTAAAAAAATGATTACCATTTCCCCCGTTAAACTTTCGGAGAATTATAGTTTAATACGACAATTTCATAATTCGAACTTTGGTACAATGATGACAAACCGACGTAACATGCAAATTATCGTAATATTTGTTGCAATAAATATGACATGGCGACACAAAGAACAGCGAAAATGAGTGTATAATACAACCATTTGGACGTCAAAGTAGATCATGTGACTATCCGATGGATTCTGTATTGGACAGAGACATGAATAAAATACTACTGCTACACTGACCGAATGACGTAAGAGATCACTACTGAGTGAGGTATTACATTTATATTGTAGAATACTCTCCAACAGATACCATTGCACATCCTTTGTTTTACTTAGACCAAACATAGGTAGGTGGCATACACGCATTCATGGTTAAAAGAAAGCTCTAGAAACAAAAGTCCAATCAAAATAACGGGATACATGAGGAAATGAATTAGTTTATCTGTGTCCGGCTGAAAAGCGCAGATACCGCATCCTCGCTGTGAAATATGTCACACCGTCCTTTTCAAGACGAACGCTGAGGTAGAAGAAAGTTTTTCTGAGCGCAAGAAGGTGGGAGAAATGCGACTATATAAATGTGATATGTCAATGGATTTATCATTAAAGCTAAAAACAGCGCAATGAAGATACCATATCATTATTTCGGGAAGTCCGGACAAATCTATGAAAATGGTGGTGCCAGGTCGTGCGCCTTCAAGTCTCGAACCCACGCACTGTTCTGGTCACTAAGAATGCGAGGATGCTGTCCCATTCTTGCAAAAAGGAACTGATTGTTTAATAAGCGCTAACACGGAAGTCATATGATCCCCAGGATGAAGGAAAGGGGCCAGTGAGAGCATCGACTGCCTCCAAATTATTTGCAAACTGATTGTGATATTTTAAAATATAATTTGTTGACACGGCAGCGCGGCCTTGTGGTGAAACGTCCGTTTAACAAAATCGAATGCACCGGGTTCGAAATAAGCCGTGTCCATTTTAGCAGACACGCATTTTTTTTCGGTGGGAACGCCCCTCCACGCACCGAAAGTAATGACAACCAACCGTGCCTGCCAAAAAGCATAAAACAGCCAAATAGGTTGAGCAACGTTCTGCCTTTTTTTCAACTAGATGATAGTTTGCAATCTCTCCAAAGGAAGATGTAAATTAAACAGCATCATTAGCACCATCATCACTGTCATATCGATTAGTGTAGGCGATTATGTATTTCGTCAATGCCTATCAATGGCTCGCTTTATCAATTCTATAAATAGCCATCTTCTGTGATATAATGTTGTTGTTTGCGAATACCCATAATGATTAGGTTACTCTTTTGTGCTCCATGAAAAGGACGTTAAGCGGTGGGTTGTAGTAGCTTTCCTCACATCCCGAGCATGCTGATAAGTGTAGACAAGGGTCCTCCATGCGGTTGTGTTATACTTGGCTTCATCTACGTATTGCTCACTACTACGGGGATCACGTTGATCCTACACTTCGTTAGCCAGCCTGCCATTTAAAACAGCACGTTTCCAAATTGAAGATAGGGTGTACCGACGAATGCCCGTGCGGTACTGGTAAAATGACCGCTGAACATCTGCTGCAGAACTGCCCGACATACGAGGATCAGAGAGAGCAGATGTGGCCATTACCAGTGGAACTGCAAGACAAGCTCTATGGCAGTGGCGACAGCCTCAGGATGACCACCGCTTTTTTCGAAAAAATAATGGCTACTGTCTGACTGCGTACGCAGAAGAAGAAGAAGAAGAAAACAGCACGTTTCCAGGAAAAGCTACTAGGAAGCCGAGGTATGTTTTGCATGACCCTTATTAACATGTCTGATCAGTTAATGTTGCCTGACCAGACGTTAGTCTTCTACCCGTGATATAATGTTAAACGAACAAGTAAATGATGCTTATGGATATTTTTATCCGGTAAAGTGATGTGGGCCCTAAGTTAACAACTTCCATAGTTACTGTGGATCCAGAGATTCTGGTCTATGTGGTGCTCCTACGTCTTGTAGTGTATTCCCTCTAACCACTCACTCTAAAACAGTTTAACAATGTCTAAGAAATCATCGCACATATAATGTACATTAAAACGGTTAAGAAGTGGTGTGCTTGTTTGTACGTACTATGTTCGCTTGTTTGTACTATGTTAGCTTGTTTGTACTATGTTTGCTTGTTTGAACTTTGTGTGCTTGTTTGAAGGATGTTTGCTTATTTGTACTGTGTTTGCTTGTTTGTACTATGTGTGCTTGTTTGTACTATGTTTGCTTGTTGTACTATGTTTGCTTGTTTGTACTATGTGTGCTTGTTTGTACTATGTTTGCTTGTTTGAACTTTGTGTGCTTGTTTGAATGATGTTTGCTTATTTGTACTATGTTTGCTTGTTTGTACTATGTGTGCTTGTTTGTACTATGTTTGCTTGTTGTACTATGTTTGCTTGTTTGTACTATGTTTGCTTGTTTGTACTATGTTTGCTTGTTGTACTATGTTTGCTTGTTGTACTATGTTTGCTTGTTGTACTATGTTTGCTTGTTTGTACTATGTTTGCTTGTTTGTACTATGTTTGCTTGTTTGTACTATGTTTGCTTGTTTGTACTATGTTTGCTTGTTGTACTATGTTTGCTTGTTTGTACTATGTGTGCTTGTTTGTACTATGTTTGCTTGTTTGAACTTTGTGTGCTTGTTTGAATGATGTTTGCTTATGTGTACTGTGTTTGCTTGTTTGTACTATGTGTGCTTGTTTGTACTATGTTTGCTTGTTGTACTATGATGCTTGTTTGTACTATGTGTGCTTGTTTGTACTATGTTTGCTTGTTTGAACTTTGTGTGCTTGTTTGAATGATGTTTGCTTATTTGTACTATGTTTGCTTGTTTGTACTATGTCTGCTTGTTTGTACTATGTTTGCTTGTTGTACTATGTTTGCTTGTTTGTACTATGTGTGCTTGTTTGTACTATGTTTGCTTGTTTGTACTATGTTTGCTTGTTGTACTATGTTTGCTTGTTGTACTATGTTTGCTTGTTGTACTATGTTTGCTTGTTTGTACTATGTTTGCTTGTTTGTACTATGTTTGCTTGTTTGTACTATGTTTTCTTGTTTGTACTATGTTTGCTTGTTGTACTATGTTTGCTTGTTTGTACTATGTGTGCTTGTCTGTACTATGTTTGCTTGTTTGTACTATGTGTGCTTGTTTGTACTATGTTTGCTTGTTTGTACTATGTAGCTGCAATAACATTGTTCTCAGTCGCGGATCCACTCGTCGCTGTAAGGGGGACACGTGAAAGGCGTGACCAGGCATTCATCCAGTGGAAATATTTTAAGGAGAATATAAACTAATTTACACCAGGTAGAATACTTTAGAAGTAAAGTTCATTATTGGTTTGGAATTAAACCTGTAAACAGAGTATTCTAGATGTCAATGACTAGATTAAGTATGAATTCTTATTTAGTAAATATGATCGGTAAGATTACCGATCTGTTTTCATTTAGCTAATAAAGTCATGAAATTAGTGAGCCCGAACCTGTTCTTATTAGCTTGCTCACACGCTCTCCTAAATGTATTGTCCTAGATACTAGTAGCTACTTTTGCCTGTAAAGGGTCATTCAGACAGAAGCTGTCCAGAGAATCTCAGTGTTATATTGACAAACAATTAAACATGTATAGTAACCATATTTGAAAATTCAAGAAAATATTCTGAGCTTCATAACTATGACTAAAATAACGGAATAGTTAATAAGAAATGTTCACGGGCCACATCAACATTGATGATCGACTGCAATTGATCTCCAACGTCTTTCGCCGCTTGTCATATACACTTTTCTGTGCTTTTTCATGCCATTCTGTTGATGTAGTGATCCTAATTATATAATTTTTTACATATGGCACAGCAGACCTTCCATCCGCCTTCTAGTTTTGTTTTTAGAAAGGTCTTTTGATGTGTCCAAGTTATCTTGATTATTGGACATATTATGCTCATCAATTTTATTTGTCTCCCTTGATTTTGCCAATACTTTCTTATTGTTGTCCGTGGCTGTCTAGAGATGACGATGATGATGATGATGGTGGTGGTGGTGGCTGTCTAGAGATATGCCCAGTCTTTATATACTAGCAACAACGCTTCAATGATGAAAATAGATTTTAAAAACATTAGTATTTTTAGAAAACATTTTGTAAGTAAATTTTAAAGCCACTTTATGACAATATTTTTGGTGAAATTGTGTTAATTTGATTAAAATAAAATTGTTACAGTCAATAAGTAGTTAGAGAAGAGGAGTGGTCCCGCCTTTAAAATTCCGATATCATCAATATCTATAATTCTCGCGGTTTGTACGCCGGTCACAGCACTCATTTTACATTACAAACATAGGTACATCAATGACAAACCATTTGCATGAAATCACAGTTGGTTGAACGGGCGACTGTAATGACATATGTAAAGATCCGTTTTTCGCATGTTCAAATATTGGTTTGAAAATTGTTTTTTCTTTCAAAACCGAATGCAACTTTAAAAAAAATAAATACCGCAAGCGGAATTCGAATCTACGGATTTCTGAGTTTTCTACATTAAATGTAATACATTTTTCATGGTCATAATCCTCATTTTGTACTCCCTCATTAGCTATCTACGGGATTCTTAACAATATTCTGCAAACTTCTATTGCTTCCAGGGATCTTCTTGCTTGTTTCGTGATTGCACATAGTTCACTTCTATATGACAAGACTGGTCCTACATAGCACCTAAGAAATGTCTTTCGCCATGTCATTGACAAAGACGTTATATCTACTAAGTTCTCAAATTTATAATTTAAAAACTTGAAGTTCCAAGTTCCCGGTAATATACTTTTCTCCTAAACAGTGAATCCCAGAGTTCCGTTACTGGGATGATTTACACGTCATTCTACAGTCAATACGCGTTGTAGATTGCGACTACAGAGAGATGTAGCATCCTCATAATGTCGTGGTACAGTAGCCACCACTGTAAAAGATGTTGTTATTCGTTGTCTCCGATGATGGCCTATTGGTTGTAATGTAGGTTTTGTTTGTGGTTTCGTCTGGATTCGGTATCTGACCATACCCATTTATAATTTTTTTCACTTTGTTTTTTTCAAACAAAAGTACACAATGTACTGTAATATAGGCTTCCTGTATAATGGCGGTCCAATGCTTCACCAGGAGCCAAATAAAGGTGGTGATGTTGATGGGTCGTAAAGAGGGTGATGTTAATGGGTCGTAAAGGTGATGATGTTGATTGGTCGTAAAGGTGGTGATGTTGATGGGTCATAAAGATGGTGATGTTGATTGGTCGTATATATGGTGATGTTAAAGGGTGATATATCTCGGACCGTTTTGAAAAAAAAGAGGCATTGACACTTCTTGAAATAGTGTAATGTAGACATTTTAACAGGATCCCTACCACGGGGATAGCAGTGACCATCCCCATCTCTTTTACCTTCCATCAGTAAGTCTCACCTGACGTGATGTTGGGTCTTAGTCTGTGTGTGATATTGGGTTTTGCTCAGTTTGTCCCCCCTGACGTGATGTTGGGTCTTGGTCAGTTTTCCGCACCTGACGTAATGTTGAGTCTTGGTCAGTACGTGATGTTGGGTCTTGGTCAGTATGTAATATTAGGTTTTGCTCAGTTTGTCACCCCTGACGTGATGTTGGGTCTTGTTCAGTTTGTCGCACCTGAAGTGTTGTTGGGTCTTGTTCAGTATGTGATGTTGGGTCTTGGTCAGTACGTGATGTTGGGTCTTGGTTAGTATGTGATGTTGGGTCTTGGTCAGTGTGTAATATTAGGTTTTGCTCAGTTTGACATCCCTGACGTGATGTTGGGGCTTGTTCAGTTTGTCGCACCTGACGTGTTGTTGGGTCTTGTTCAGTATGTGATGTTGGGTCTTGGTCAGTATGTGATGTTGGGTCTTGGTCAGTATGTGATCTTGGGTCTTGGTCAGTACGTGTGGTTGGGTCTTGGTCAGTATGTGATGTCGCGTCTTCTTCAGTTTGTCGCACCTACAATATACCTGTGTAATCCATATGCTTTCCTACGGTTCGTGATAAATAATACAAACAATTTTGAAAAGCTATTTTCTTTTGATAATAGTGATTATTTCAGTATTATTATATTAAATGCCACATATGTTGCCTGTTAACAGCAGAAACGAATGTAGCGCATTAGACAGTAAGATTGGATTGGCCCACTCATGAACAGCCATTCATGAAATTAGAAAAGAACATATCGTATTCCCCACATCATTGTCTACAAATAATGATGAACAACTGTTTAGTTTGTTTTATAGAGTCAATTCTGTTATACGAAGCGGATAATAGCAATAAATATGCAAAGAACAAACATTACCGGAGTACATATTTAGAAAAGGAAATATGTTAACACTCTAATGCTCAGTGGCTACAATATTGCCAAAGCACCATGCTCTGATTTAGGTCACTATGCAAACGGAGCTTATTAGACACCATGGGACAGTGCAATCCTCATTTGTGTGTTTCTCATCAGCAGGAATAGTGGTTGTTATGAAAGACGGTTAAACTGAGTTGTATATGGGGAGGAGAATTAACTGTAACCTTCCACGAGTCAGGTAAAAGTAATCTGATGAGAGTTGCGAATGGTGTTAGAAATATCATAGTATAAAAGAGAATCCAAAAGAAACCTCCCCATATAATAGCATATGTCATCAGTTATTCCATATAGGTTCTCCATGAAGAAGCCTGCTCCAGCCTGCTCTTACTTCAAAAAGAATGTTCAGAAGACGAACATAAAATAATATTTTGTGATTAGTTTAACAACGTGCGATGTAAGACCGTCAAACATGCATAGAAAGCACTAGTTAAAAGATGCTATTAGTAGACATGATCGCCTTAGCCAGTTTGGCATCGCAATTGAATCAGATTTATTTCATTTGTGACACTAATATAAGTTTCATAAGATACCCTCTGACGTCAGTGCTTCATTTCAGCCAAAGTAGACGATTCTTTCAGGTACCTCCAAGAATAACATCAAACTCTCTCGAACAGTTTCTGTGGCTTATACAATATTTCCAGGTAACACTCTAAGCATGTGGTACAGTGCAGCAAGAGAGAGTTGTACGTGGGTCTAGCAACCGTATCATGTAACATAAATTAATGTAGAAACTACTACTGCAATTGCTAGGGTAGGTGTGCCCGCATGCTTAATTTGGAGCTAAAAGGCGAAATCAAGACTAACGTAAAATATGTGGTCTTCTTAGATAAGCGGCTGGTCGTTAGCGTTAGTGCTGGCGGCACGGGTTCGGACGTCATTAAGATCATGTTATTTTATAGCGGCGATGAAATAAAAACCTAGTCGGCACACTGAACGGCGACTGACCGAGCAAGTGATATGTATTTCTTAGTCCTATATAACCCCACTCCTACCTAACACCCTAATCACTCTTCCTCTCTCCATCAGACACAAGCAATTGTAACTGAACGTCCATAGTGATAACCTTTCGTGGCAGTAGAATTCTTGATTTTTTTTCTGTAAAGTGTTCTTCTATTCATAACTAAGCCACGTGTTTGCTATTGAAAAATTGGTTATATTGACAAGACGTGTCCTTTCGGCCATCGGCTGAGCCATTTCGGTTACATCTTGAGAGTGTGGAAGGTAGCCTGGGATTTGCTCTGTCTACTGCTGAAATATTTTGCAGTAATGTTTACCTGTCAGAGCACTATTATAATCAACCGCTTGGATACAGGTTAAAAAGAACAAGCCTTAATTAAAACGTGCTTCAATTTGGAGCGAAAATGTGAGTGATTGAAAATGCGTGGAGCCAGATTTTCCTTAGAAAAGGACCAGCTGCATTTGTATAATATGTCTTCCATTTGATCAAACAGGGGAATGATAACTACCTTGAGGGCAGCAATTTCCAGGAGTAAGCTCTAAATACATTTGGTGTTGATACAGGTGTAACAAAAGCAGGGCAACGTTCTAATTTGTGAAACAGCGGGCTAATACAGGAAACATGCTGTGCTTCACCAGCGGATAGATACACGCACTTATAGGTAACTCTATCATATAAACATGGACTGGAATAAAAAAAAGTCGTCGATAATGCTTAGTGCTATTCTCAGGAAAAACACACTTCCAGAACTACATTAACTCAGAAGCGAAAAATTGATTTGTTTGGCAATGAGCCCGGTTGAAATTAGTGCTGGGGAACATAGCCAAATATTGCCTTGGCTTTCTGTTTTATCAGAACGCTGATGACAGGCATGCCGGGAGATAACTGCGGGCACGAAAACACGGTGTGGTTGCGATTTCAACGAGACAAATGTCTGCACTTGGTTAGATTTCTTCTTAGTGAGGTCAGAGAGATAATATAAAACGACAGGCCTTTAACTGAGAATGTCGTTGTGGATGTAATGTTAAAGACTTCACTGTGCAAGTTATCAATGCCTTTAATCAAGTAACTATTTCGGGATTGATACTTGACTGACGGTATTGGTGCTTGACTGACGGGATTGGTACTTGACTGACGGGATTGGTGCTTGACTGACGGGATTGGTGCTTGACTGACGGGATTGGTGCTTGACTGACGAGATTGGTACAATACTGACGGGATTGGTACTTGATTGACGGGATTGGTACTTGACTGACGTGATTGGTATTTGACTGACTGGATTGGTACTTGACTGACGTGATTGGTACTTGACTGACGGGATTGATACTTGACTGACGGGATTGGTGCTTGACGCACGGGATTGGTGCTTGACTGACGGGATTGGTGCTTGACTGACGGGATTGGTGCTTGACTGACGAGATTGGTACAATACTGACGGGATTGGTACTTGATTGACGGGATTGGTACTTGACTGACGTGATTGGTATTTGACTGACGTAATTGGTACTTGACTGACGGGATTGGTACTTGACTGACGGCATTGGTACTCCGGACAGTGCCGTGACCGAGTGCAATAAAAGCAAGATCAGAGAATAGGACAGACAGAATAGGACAGAGAGAATAGGACAGAGAGAATAGAACAGAGAGAATAGGACATAGAGAATAGGACATAGAGAATAGAACAGGGAGAATAGAACAGAGAGAATAGGACAGAAAGAATAGGACAGAGAGAATAGGACAGAGAGAATAGAACAGAGAGAATAGAACAGAGAGAATAGAACAGAGAGAATAGGACAGAGAGAATAGGACATGTATTTAGTTTATCCAAATGTCGCTGTACTGAATATCTGAAGTTGCTTTGACTGCTTGATTGTCAGCGAAAAAAAAGGTTAATTTAAGAGATCACAGCTCTTGCTATGTTCACTTAGGTTGACCGCTTTACAAATATGGTCTACACCTGTAATGAACAACAAAGGGGATAGTCTACACGCTTGTCCTACTCCAGACTTGATTTGAAATTGTGCAGGGAATCCGGTTATTGTTCGATTAGAGCACTGGCTATCAATGTGAAGACTTTTGCATATGTTGATTAGGTGTTCGGTTACTTCATAGATTTTACTCAATATTTTCCACAGAAAATGTCTATCTACCTGGTAAAATGCTTTTTCTTGATCTACAAACGCAACATGCAGGTTATGATCGTTTACAATTGTTATCTCTACCAATTGTCTGAGAGAATATATATATATATGTTCGAAAACATTTGTCCCTGTTAGAGGGATGAGCGGTTGTGGTATGGTAGAGATGGTCGTATGTTGAGAATTACATGGACGTCATACATGACTTAACAACGTGGTGCTTAAACAGGCACGAGACAGTAACAGCTGATGGCAAAGATAGGTCAAAGCAGTCATCCTTTTTCGGGCATGTCACGAAAAGAGCCGGGTTGGAACACACTGTGACAACGGGCAGAGTCGCGGAGATGAGTGACAGAGGGAGGCAGTGAGAGAAACTATTGGATAGTTAGAACGAATGTTATGAGGACGATTAACGACGGAGCTGATAGACGAACCATAATAAGAGGAAATGGAGATACACGATCGCTAACGCCAACTGGAAAGACACAGGATGAATGAAAATGACGAGGCAAAGGTAAAGATAACCACATTGTCGTCGGGGATGGTGTGTTAGAGACCTCATTGTACTAAGCCACAGCTTTGTGAGGTGGGGTACTCAGTTCCCTTCCTCGCTGTCATTTTCATTCTCTAGCCGCCAGCCAGGTATCCATTTGCCGCTTGGTTGACTGGAGCTGCGAGTAGCGGGAATTGAGCCTTATACCTTTGGCATAAAAAGCGACTGCTCTATCGCCACGCTAATCTGCCGCTCTGATAATGAGAGATGGACGGATTACAGAGGAAAGAAGTTTGCCTAAAGGATGCTACACTCTTGAAAGGATTACAGAAAGGAGAAAATGTTTGCATTCCAAGAATTCCGCTAATTCCATCCGATCTGAACATTATGTTATCTCCTGAGCGAAGCAGGGTCCTTCAGATAGACTATATATATAAAGTTAGAACTAACAATATATCCATATCATTGAAGAATGATATATATAATCTAATATAGATCAGGCATTGGGACAGATGGAAGGATAGAATACCAAATAGAAAGTACAGTTATACATTCAGTGGCAGTATCGAATATAGACCCAGTGTAGAAATCTAGGAACCGATAGAGGTTTTTGCAAGCCAATCTGGTATGCGTATACACGTACACGCTCTCTCATGGCTTATGGGATTCGACCTTATTTGTCAAACCATGACACCGTCTCGACATTTGTCTTTGTCCATACTCAAGGTCAAGATATACTCTTCCATTTAGAGGCTCCGAGTAGTAGAATGGTAGAGATATCGCTTCTCACAGAAAAGGTACAGGGTTCGATCTAGTTACAGAAACACTCCAGTCAACTCAGCTCTAAAAAATGAACCTTGCTCACTGTTAAGGAAAGAAAGGCACAGTGAAGAGAACTGGCCACCGCACTTCATTATGTAACTGACACCTAGTACAAGAAACCCTCTAACTCTTCATCCCCGCCCACAGTGTCTACTATGCAGTTAACTGTACCTCCATCATCACCGACCACACTTACCTGAACTTCCACTCTTATAAACTTTGTTATCTTCCCCCAATCCCTCTATTGCCAATGCTAAAGAACAAGCCGTCACCAATGTTATCTCAGTTAACCCCGACCTGTGCCTGCCAACACATTTTATTGCAGTATTTACCGCCGCCGTCTGTTTGGTGTGAGGTGATTCTTGCATTTATTGGGATGAGTGCGAAGTGTGTACGTGTGAGTTAATGTTGGTGTGTGTCAAGTAGTTATATGTGTACGTGTGGGTTAATGTTGGTGTGTGTCAAGTAGTTATATGTGTACGTGTTAGTATATCTGTTGGGATATGTTGTCTATTTCGTGTTTATGTGCGAGTGTGTATGTGCGAGTGTTTATGTGTGAGTGTTTATGTGTGAGTGTTTATGTGTGAGTGTTTATGTGTGAGTGTGTATGTGCGAGTGTTTATGTGCGAGTGTGTATGTGCGAGTGTTTATGTGTGAGTGTTTATGTGTGAGTGTGTATGTGCGAGTGTTTATGTGCGAGTGTGTATGTGCGAGTGTGAATGTGCGAGTGTGTATGTGCGAGTGTGTATGTGTGAGTGTTTATGTGTGAGTGTGTATGTGCGAGTGTTTATGTGCGAGTGTGAATGTGCGAGTGTGAATGTGCGAGTGTGTATGTGCGAGTGTGTATGTGCGAGTGTGTATGTGCGAGTGTGTATGTGACCGAGGACATAGTTGCTATTGTTGAATGCCCACAATGGGTCAGATGGCTTTTGTGTGCCCTGAGATGGGGTCTGAGTAGCGGGTTGAAGTACCTGAGATGGGGTCTAAGTGGCGGGTTGAAGTACCTGAGATGGGGTCTAAGTGGCGGATTGAAGTACCTGAGATGGGATCTAAGTGCAGGGTTGAAGTACCTTTCCTCACACCCCGAGCGTTCTATTAAAGGTGGACCAGGATCTCCGAGGCGGTGGTGCTATGCTTGGGTTCATCACTCACTACTACGGTGTACATAAAAAGATGGACGTGGTCTTCATGGCTGCAGTGCAATGTCATGGTTCTCAATCATCGCATCACTATGGAAATAACTGATTCGATCCCCACCTCGCTGGTCAGGCTGCTGTGACACATCCTGTTTCCAGTCTGTCCGTTGAAGACAATCTGTTAATAAATACCTAGCGTTCTCCAACCCTTAAGATTTCATAGAATTATTTCTTAAATGAACAAGAATCACCAACAAATGTTAACAGTACTAACCATCAAGATTTGCTATTAGAAACACAACATGATATGCCTTCTTCTTCTGTGTCATGTTGTTGTTGTTGTAAGTCATACGTGTTGTATTCTTCACTTTTGACGACGTTTGATGTCAGTTGAGGTTTGTACCTGCTTTTTGCGAGTGTGCACTCATTTCAGCTACAGACAGACTTTTTGGTTATATCAGAGACATCAAACTATATTCGACACCCTGGCCAAAAACTCTTGAGCAGCGCTAGGAAACACTTGGTCCTGAAACGACTGCAGTCTGAGCTAACCACTGGACTAAATCTCATGACAGGACTACAGTCCGGACCAACAACTGGACTAAATCACATGACAGGACTACAGTCAGGACCAACAACTGGACTAAATGATAGACTCTCGCCATTAAGCCAAAATTTTATTGCACAGTTTTGTTAAGCCTGTGACGCAGTGTATTTAATTTAAAAAGGCGTTTCTTTCAGGTCCGCCTTGCTAAGCTCATGACTGTCCCCAGTCTACCTGCAGGACAGCAGATTTGTGTCTCCGCTTGATCTGGTCCGTACTCTTTGACCTGTCCGGTTCGGGAGGCTCTGCTGGTAGCTGCACTACCGCCGTCATATATCTCCTAGTTCCTCTATCCTGACAAGGTGGATACACGCGTGATATATATCGACGGATAGGCGGATCTTCTTATATCCGAAGGAGTACTGAAGAAGCTTTACATGGTTCTTCTTGGTTATAATGCATTGCAAGGTATTTCAGTAGGCCCACCATTGTGGGGATCACATTGCTGATCTTTGTTCTGTTGACCCTCTCCCTATGTCATACTCTCCCAGCCACACACATTCTCTCTCTCCCTGTGTCTCTCCCGTACACATACCAGCCCCGACTCGACCATACACGAACTTATTCATACATATACGCACTTTCCCATACATGCACTTCTCTCTCCCTATCTGTCCATCATGCATCCTCTATCCCTGTCTATCCATCATACACTCTCTCTCATACACACATACACACACTCTCTTTTACACACACGCTCTCTATCTCTTCGCAAAATGACACACAAATATATATCTTTGTGACACATACACACACTCTCTTTTACACACACGCTCTATATCTCTTCGCAAAATGACACACACATATATCTTTGTGACACATACACACACTCTTCTTCTTTGAAACACCCATCTATTTCTCTCTCTCTCTCTTTCTCTCTCTCACACGAGCACATACACTATTTTGTCGCACAACAATACACGCTTTATAAATACAAACCCACTCTCTGTCTCTCTCTCTTTCTCTCTCTCTCTCTCACGCAATTACTTGTATTATATGCCATTCTTTCCCATAATCACAGCGCACACACACACAAACAAACACACACACCCACAGGCACACACAGAACCACACTCTATCTTTCTCTCACACACTTCCATTGTAGTCCTTCTCATCCCCTCTCGTCCTCGCTAACTCTCTCAGATAAGCACTCTGGCAGATATAGTTCCAGAATGCTTTCATACCTGTGTTGTCGTTGGCACCCCGTCACGCAGGTAAAACATACGTAAGTGCAGAACCCTAATACACACATACACATCACGTACACACAAATACACATCACGTACACACAAATACACACACACACACACCCAAACCCAAATCAGTTGCTAAACAGAACGTCAAGGAATGTGCTAATAAATTTTTTTGCAAAATCAGGATACACATTTTTGTGTTAGTTTGATAACAGCATTCTGCTGTCAGATATCACATTGGTGATCAATCAAAATAGACATGTGGCACACAGGCAAGCGTAAGTACAAGAGGAGAACGTCCAACGGGAGCAGGTCTTAGATAATTGAGTAGAATAAGTCTACATCCTTGACTAGGAAAAGTCTACATCCTTGACTAGGGTAAGTCTACATCCTTGACTAGAATAAGTCTACATCCGTGACTAGGATAAGTCTACATCCTTGACTAGGATAAGTCTACATCCTTGACTAGGGTAAGTCTACATCCTTGACTAGAATAAGTCTACATCCTTGACTAGGATAAGTCTACATCCTTGACTAGGATAAGTCTACATCCTTGACTAGGATAAGTCTACATCCTTGACTAGGATAAGTCTACATCCTTGACGAGCATAAGTTTACATCCTTGACTATGATAAGTCTACATCCTTGACTAGGATGTCTACATCCTTGACTAGGATATAGTTTACATCCTTGAGTAGGATAAGTCTACATCCTTGACTAGGATAAGTCTATATACTTGACTAGGATAAGTCTACATCCTTGACTAGGATATCTACATCCTTGACTAGGATAAGTTTACATCCTCGACTAGGATAAGTTTACATCTTTGACTAGGATAAGTCTACATACTTGACTAGGATAAGTCTACATCCTTGACTAGGATAAGTCTACATCCTCGACTAGGATAAGTCTACATTCTTGACTAGGATGTCTACATCCTTGACTAGGATAAGTCGACATCCTTGACTAGGATAAGTCTACATCTTTGACGAGGATAAGTTTACATCCTTGACTAGGATGTCTACATCCTTGACTAGGATAAGTTTACATCCTTGAGTAGGATAAGTCTACATCCTTGACTAGGATAAGTCTATATACGTGACTAGGATACGTCTACATCCTTGACTAGGATATCTACATCCTTGACAAGGATACGTTTACATCCTTGAATAGGCTAAGTCTACATCCTTGACTAGGCTAAGACTACATCCTTGACTAGGATAAGTTTACATCCTTGACTAGGAAACATTTACATCCGTGACTAGGATAAGTTCACATCCTTGACTAGGATAAGTTTACATCCTTGACTAGGATAAGTTTACATCCTTGACTAGGATAAGTTCACACCCTTGACTAGGATAAGTTCACATCCTTGACTAGGATAAGTTCACATCCTTGACTAGGATAAGTTTACATCCTTGACTAGGATAAGTTTACATTCTTGACTAGGATAAGTTTACATCCTTGACTAGGATAAGTTTACATCCTTGACTAGGATAAGTTCACATCCTTGACTAGGATAAGTTTACATCCTTGACTAGGATAAGTTTACATCCTTGACTAGGATAAGTTCACACCCTTGACTAGGATAAGTTCACATCCTTGACTAGGATAAGTTTACATCCTTGACTAGGATAAGTTCACATCCTTATAGTATATTACATATATTATAGTACGTCTACAGCCTTGCCTTTATGTCTATAGCCTTGATTGTGGATTGTACGTATGATTTAAAAAAAAATAGTCTTTATTACTCCTCTTCAACTATGGAGTCTGCAGTTTTCTATCATGGGTGTAAAAGACTTCTTTTCTTTTTCATATGCCACATCATCTACATGAGAGGCAGCTGGTCCATATTCGATCTTACTTAGTCGTCTCTTCACCACATGCCTTGCAGGGTTCAGTAGGACATTTCTTACTCTCCTTTCCGGCCCTAGTACAGAAGGCAAGATACCAACTGCAACTGGAGTTGACATCCTGGGAATCTCAGAGCACAGATTGGCAGGTCAAGGACACTGTGTGTGCGCATCCGAAGAAACCTTCATTTTCTCAGGAAGGAACAGAAGTGGTCAGAGCGGGAACGGTCTCCTTCTGTCCAAAAGGACAGCACCTTCGCTGCTTGGGTATAACCCGGTAAACGACCGGGTAATTGCGATTAGGCTAAAAGGAAAAGCAAGAAACCTCACAGTAATACAAGTTTACGCATGAGCATCGACATCAAAAGAATGTGAAATTGAGGATTTCTATAACACCTAGCAAGACACATTGGATATGACAGAGAGACGAGACACCCTGATCATCATGGTAGATTTTAAATCGAAAATTGGCCCAAAAAAGAGCAGCAGAAGAATGAAGAGTACGAGGATCCTTTGGTCTTGGACACAGGAACGAAAGAGGAGAAAAACTAGTTGAGTTCTGTATGTAGAATAACCTCACCCGTGACAACCCCATATTTAAGCATAATCCGAGGCGATTATACACATGGACCTCCCACGATGGCAAACACAGAAATCAGATTGATTACATCCTAGTACAGCACAGATGGCGGTCCAGTGTGTGGGTGTCCCCCGATGGCAAACACAGAAATCAGATTGATTACATCCTAGTACAGCACAGATGGCGGTCCAGTGTGTTATCAACAAAGACGCTTCCAGGAGCGGATTGCGACACGGATCATGCATTACTGGTTGCTGTACTTACGATAAGACTATGAAGGGTGAGCACAGGTGCACGACCAATACGTTTAGATGTGCAAGCAATACCATATGAATATAACGTCGAAATTCAAAACAAGTTTGAGGCATTAATGGCAATGCAAGAAAACATGTCTACTGAAGAATTGGTGTCACATGTGAGATAAAAACTCATCTCAACAACACAGGACATTATTCCTAAGAAAGTGAGTAAGAAACAGAGCTATATTACAGTGGAGACACTGAGACTCGTAGAGGCAAGAAGGAAACTGAGACAAGCAGGAACAGAACGAAACAGAGACAAATACAGAAACTGCACAAGAGAAATCAGGAGAAAGATTAGGCAAGATAGGAAACAGCACATAATAGAAACATGTACCAAAATAGAGGAACTCCAGGGGCAGGGGAAGGAACGTCAAGCATTCAAGGTGATTAGATCTCTGACTGGAGAATTCCGGTCATCTCTACAGGCAATAAATGACAGAAACGGAGCAAGTGTGACATAAAGCAGAGACATTCTAGAAACATGGGTGGAATGCTGCAGAGAGATGTACGGCGACAAAAAAAAAAAAATTAAGACTAGGTAACAAACAACGACAAGGAAAAACCAGACCCCACATTAAGCGAAGTTCGAGCAGCGATTAAGGCGCTGAAAAAAGGGAAACCCCAGGCTGCAATGATATACCCGCTAAACTGATACAAGCGGGGGGAGAGGCAAGCATCTGCATATACCAGGCAGTCTGTAATAAAATCTGGCACAACACAGAATGACCCAAAGCATGGAACCGACCTGTGTACATCCCCGTACCTAAGAAAGGGAATATAAAGTTATGTACAAACTATCGCACCATCGCCTTGATAAGATCTTGTTGCCTATCATCAAGAAAAGAATAGAAAGAAAATTGTACTTTCAAATAAACGAAACGAAAGCATGGTTCAAGCCAGGAAGAGGCAGGGTTCAGGCCAGGAAGAGGCACGAGAGACCATATCTTCAACATAAGAAACACCATCGAGAAAATCAGAGAATTCAAAACGACCTGTTTGAACTGTTTTATAAACTACAGCTAGGCCTTTGACTGCGTCAAACATCAGCAAATGTGGAACCTTATGAAAGATATAGGCTTCACAACACATCTGATTCAAATAATAGAAACCCTTTACATGGGGCAGCAAGTTTACATGGGGCAGCAAGTTTACATGGGGCAGCAAGTTTACACGGGGCAGCAAGTTTACATGCGGCAGCAAGTTTACATGGGGCAGCAAGCACTCGTTAGAATACATGGGGAAACCTCATATTGGTTTGAGATACACAAGGGGGTCAAATAGTGCTACATTCTTTCACCATACCTATTCAATATATATGCAGAAAACATTATCAGGAATGTACAGGCAGATCCAATTTCTACAGACTTCGATCCTTTCACAATAGGAGGAAAGGAGATATCAGAAATACGATATGCCGACGACACAGTTTTGCTCTCGAACAGCGCCAAGGGTCTAGAACAAATAATATATGAATAAAATCAACACCAAAGCCCATCCCTACTGTACACAACACCATCTGGAAGTAACAGATATTTACAGAGGTGATAGAAAATATACCAGGTATCGGATACAAGAACAGCCAGACTAAAAAGGAAAGAAGAGTCGTAACCCTGAAGTACACAGAGAAAAACTTCCCAAGTATGAACTGAACCCATGCATACACCGACGGTTCTGTAACAAACACAGCACAGAATAGAGGGGGAGGGATATTCCTGAGTCTAACAAATGCTAGAAAGATAACACTGGCAACTGGAACATTGTCAAGCAATTTCAGAGCGGAGGCAGCGGCATTGAAGGCTGCAGTAGAATGCTGACAGGCCAAAGTAATGAAAGCCAGATAGTATTGTTTACAGATGCCCTGTCCGTGGTTACAGCAATAAAAAGCCAAAAAAATAGAGAACTTAATAACTTAAGAACAGTACTCTGTCAACTATGCCAGCAGTTCACACCCAAAAGAGTAATGGTACAGTGGGTTCCATCCCACTATAGTATTCAAGGCAACGAGGAGGCAGACAGACAGACTGGCAAGAGAAGGTGCAAGGTTACCACAACCAGATTATAGTGTGACCTATGAAGAGTCCAAAAGGTTTATTAGGACCGGATAAATGGCCATAAGGGAAACAGAGCATATTGGCTACACAAAAAATGATACTTATTACCAGTTGAACAGAAGAGAGCAGGTGGTGGTCTTCAGACTCCGCACAGACACAACAGACCGAAGTACCATCTATTCAATAAACTGACGATAGGTGCTATAGACGAATGCCCCTGTGGTACAGGGACAATGACCCGTGAACATCTGCTGCAAAGTTGCCCGACATACGAGGACCAGAGAAAACACATGTGGCCATCACCAGTGGTAACACTAGACAAGCTCTATGGCAGTGTCGACAGCCTCAGGATGACAGCTGCTTTCTTCGAACAAATTCACGTTGACGTCTGAAAGCGTACGAAGAAGAAGAAGAAGAAGAAGAAGAAGAAGAAGAAGAAGAAGAATAATAAGAAGAACAAATAATTACATCAGTCCAGAAACATTGTGAAGCCCAAAATCTCTACCTGAATACAAAGAAAACGAAGACAATGACAACTGATAAGACAAAATTCCAACCTAAAATTGAGATAGTTGGAGAAAAGTTTGAAAATGTTGCACATTTTGAATATCTGGGATGAATACTGAACATCAATGGAGATTGTACACAGGAAGTAAGAAAACGACTGACTATGGCAATGCAGAACCTATTGCATAATATAAACAAAGAACTAGAAATAAAGATTCTAAGAACATGCATTATTTCTGTGGCAATCTATGGATATGAGCAATGACCGATTTCAAAAGCAGTAAGAGCGGAGATCGCTGCTTTTGAAACATGGCTACAGAAGAGTCCTGAAAATCCTGTGAACAAAGAAAGAAAGAAACAAATCCATCCTGCAAGACCTGGATGTAGAGAAGAATTGGCTCATTAATGACTCGAAAACTGAGGTGTTTTGGAGACACCAAAAACCACACAACGGACTGGAGAGAGTGGTTATGGAAGGCCATGGTCACTGGGAAGAGAGACAGGACCCAGTACATCAAGGAGACGCTCGATTTGACCGCGGAAGGCTGGCGAAAGATAGAGTTTCCTACAGACAGGCTGTCATGAGTGCTACATGCTACATGATGATGATGAATCTGCATTGTTTCAGCTTTTTAATTATTGCTTTTAAAATTATTTTATTTTAAAATGTCCGAATTGTCCGGCTGCTTATCAATCTAGTCTGAGAATTGTCTGCCCTACATAACAGTCGAGTTTAAGAATTGTCCGCCCCGCCTTTAAGTCTAGCCTGAGAATTGTTTGCTACCTGTCAGTCTAGCCTGAGAATGGTCTGCCCGTCTATCAGTCTAGCCTGATATATGTCTGTACTGTATTTAGGCCTGATATTTGCCTGCACTGCCTATCAGTTTAGTCTGAGAAT
The DNA here is from genome assembly GCA_036924085.1 of Ariolimax columbianus. NCBI lineage: Eukaryota > Metazoa > Mollusca > Gastropoda > Stylommatophora > Arionidae > Ariolimax > Ariolimax columbianus. Next base: position 84,829,692 of record JAVGWX010000009.1, on the reverse strand, counting down.
TGTCTATGTAATATTTCCATGTATCATTTGATTGTTTATTTGCCGTCACGTTTTACAAAACACTGACCAATAGAACTCTTATATACTTGTTGGTGTCAAAAAACATTTTCAACAGTTTTTTTGTGGCTTCTCGACATTGCTATCGTTTGCTCACAGTGCAACCCCTTTTTGAGCTAAGTGTACAGCCCTTCTCTAGCTTCAAGGTTTGATTGTTAACTTTCGAAGCCATACACACCACAGTGTCATCACGAGCAAGTTGCCTGTGGGGAGACGTGCGTCCTTCGGCTAAAAACGGTTCAAGAATAAAGTAGACTCGAAATTTGCTCTATGGATACAAATAAACGGTCAGATACTGGAACAGGTCAAAAACTTCTTTTATCTTGGAAATTTAATAATGGAAAAATGAGATGTGAAATAAAAGTCGAGATAAGAATATGGATGGCCAACCTGTTCTTTTATCAACGTGAGCCAAATATAGGCATCCACACAAGCCACTCACAATGTCAAAATGATGAGGACCAAGTGTTCTGTGTATTTGTCTTTACTGTATGTCGTAGAACAATGCTCAATGAACTAGCGATTGGAGAATAAAATTTGAGGTTTTTGAAATGTGGAAACATAGAAGAATATGGAGCAAATCCTGGAAGAAAAAAAAATAATGAAGTCTTATAGAAATGAAGAGTGCAAAGAACGAAATCATATTCTGGCAATTAAGATACTCTGGACACGTAAGTAGAAAGACATGACACTTTTCTGAAAAAAAATATTGGAAGATAAGGCGGTGTGCAAACTTATCACAGGTAAACAACACTATTGGTGGAAGATAAGGCGGTGTCCAAACTTATCACAGGTAAACAACACTATTGGTGGAAGATAAGGCGGTGTGCAAACTTATCACAGGTAAACAACACTATTGGTGGAAGATAAGGCGGTGTGCAAACTTATCACAGGTAAACAACACTATTGGTGGAAGATAAGGCGGTGTCCAAACTTATCACAGGTAAACAACACTATTGGTGGAAGATAAGGCGGTGTGCAAACTTATCACAGGTAAACAACACTATTGGTGGAAGATAAGGCGGTGTGCAAACTTATCACAGGTAAACAACACTATTGGTGGAAGATAAGGCGGTGTCCAAACTTATCACAGGTAAACAACACTATTGGTGGAAGATAAGGCGGTGTGCAAACTTATCACAGGTAAACAACACTATTGGTGGAAGATAAGGCGGTGTGCAAACTTATCACAGGTAAACAACACTATTGGTGGAAGATAAGGCGGTGTGCAAACTTATCACAGGTAAACAACACTATTGGTGGAAGATAAGGCGGTGTGCAAACTTATCACAGGTAAACAACACTATTGGTGGAAGATAAGGCGGTGTGCAAACTTATCACAGGTAAACAACACTATTGGTGGAAGATAAGGCGGTGTGCAAACTTATCACAGGTAAACAACACTATTGGTGGAAGATAAGGCGGTGTGCAAACTTATCACAGGTAAACAACACTATTGGTGGAAGATAAGGCGGTGTGCAAACTTATCACAGGTAAACAACACTATTGGTGGAAGATAAGGCGGTGTGCAAACTTATCACAGGTAAACAACACTATTGGTGGAAGATAAGGCGGTGTGCAAACTTATCACAGGTAAACAACACTATTGGTAGAAGGATAACATCAAGGACTAAGCAGGGAACAGCCTAGCAGACTATACCGTCAAGGCAGGAGACAGAGGACGTTGGAGATCCATTGCATCCGACCTTGACTGTAGAGAGGGTATCCGAACTGAGCATCATCATCATTCTCATCAGTGTATCAAGGTTTCTACTAAATGCGAGGACAATGTTTCAGTGATTTGAATGGATGACCTATCGCTCTCGAGTATGGAGGTCAGAGACTCCAACTGCATAGTAGTTGGAGATTTCAACGGCCACTCGGAGAGATGGGGATACTCTGACACAGACAGCAGAGGTGACTAAGTGGAAGATTGGGAGATAGATGCACATCTCTCCCTAATCAATAGGCCGGAGGATATCCCTAGCTTCTATTCAAGAACATGGCATACCATCTCGACTCCAGATTTGGCCTTCTCCACACAGGACATACACCATAAAATAGACCGCCAGGTGCTAAACCAACTGGCAGGTAGCGACCACAGGCCGATCAGGCTAACCATTGACATGGAAGTAGGCCCACAGGAAACAAAATCGCTCCCACGTTGGAATTACAAACGAGCCGACTGGGACAGATTTGCAATCCTGACAGATGGGCTGTGTGAAACCATCAACACACGAAACACCAAAATGAAGCCCATGGTAGAGAGCCTAAGCAAGGCAATAATGCAAGCCGCCACTGAAACCATCCCAAGAGGAGCTAGGAAAAACTATAAGCCCTACTGGAATGATGAGTTGCAGAAAGTGGAAGATGCAGTAACAAATGCTAGGAACATGGCAGAGCGAGAAAAATCCATGGAGGCAAACATTGCCCTCAAAGCCGCCGCGGCGAAGTACAAACACACTCTCAAGCAAACAGCAAGAGAAAGCTGGAAAAATAAAACGGAAAGTCTAAACCTGGACAAAGACGGGAACAAGCTATGGAAGCTAGTCAGAGCCATGAACGACGAAACCCCGTCAAGTAAACAAATTACTATTAAGCAGGGCGAGAACTTGATCACAGGTAAGAAAGCCGCAAACGCCTTTGTCGATCACTATGCCAGAGCAAACCACATCGAGGTCCCTGCAGATAAACATACAGACATTAGCGAAGAGCTAAAGGGGCACAAAAACATGAATACGGCACCTGAAGAACACATGATGGCCAAATTAACAATGCGCGAAATGGAAGAGGCTATGAGAACACTAAAGAAAAGGAAATCTCCCGGAAAAGACGGGATAACAAACGAAATGCTGATGGGGCTGGGCCAAACAGCGAAGAGGAAACTGCTATCGGTCCTGAACCAAAGCTGGAAAAGGGGAATTGTACCACAGGCATGGAAAGACGCAATACTGGTACCAGTACCAAAAACAGGAAAGGACAAAACAGATCCAAATGGATACAGGCCCATAAGCCTACTGAGCTGTGTCGGCAAGCTGATGGAACGGATGATAAACACCAGACTGATGTGGCATCTGGAAGAAAAACGAATACTAATTCCACAGCAAGCCGACTTTAGACAGCACAGATCCACTGAGGACCAGGTCATCCTCATAGCCCAGGAGATAGAAGATGCCTACCAGGCCCAGAAACACACAGTAGCTGTTTGGGTGGATCTGGAAAAGGCATTTGACAAAGTCTGGAAAGATGGACTTAGAGTCAAGCTAAGAAGAAGTGATGTTTGTGGGAGGATGTACAAGTGCATCAACCACTACCTCAAACAAAGAACGGCCAGAGTCCAAGTACAAGGGCAGACGAGCAAAAAGGTGACACTCGAGCAGGAAGTACCCCAAGGGGGAGTACTGTCACCCACACTCTTCCTGGTATATATAAACGATATTACAGAGAATATACCAAGAAGAGTCCATAGCTCAATGTTTGCAGACGATCTGGCTATGTGGACCTCTGAAAAGAATCTCACCATAGCAAGAAATCGGATGCAGACGGCCCTAACATCGCTGGAAGAGTGGGCGAACTCATGGCTGGTCAAAATAAACGAGGAGAAAACCACATGCACAATATTCTCGCTTTCATTAAAACCCCAAAGTACCAAATTAAGTCTAAATGGCAAATTCCTGCAGCCAAACGACAACCCAACCTATCTGGGAGTCACATTTGATCGGCGCATGACATGGAAAAGTCAGATTGAGAGAAACCGAATGAAAGCCAGAGAAAGAATGGCAATCATGAGGAAACTTGCTGGCACTAGCTGGGGAGCAGACGAAGGCATACTAAAGAAACTGTACACTGGAAGAGAGAGACCAGTTCTCGAGTATGGCATTGCGGCATGGACAACAGCAGCGAAGGCGAACTTCGATAAAGTTAACAAACTTCAAAACCAAGCCATGAGAATTATAACAGGTGGCATGAAGTCAACGCCAATTGTAGAACTTGAAAAGATTACAAAACTGCAATCCATGACCGATAGAAGAGACTGCAGAGCCCAGCTGCAGTCAGAGAAACTCCGAAGACTGACCGACCCTCCAATGCACCAGAGACTAAACAATTTGGGAAATGGGAAACTAAAGCGGAGAAACTTTGCAGAAATAGCCAAAGCAAAGATGCACGAAGATCCCATAAACGCACTAACAACACCAAAACCCATCACTACTGTACGAAAACCTACCTGGAGGCAGGATATATTTCCAGAGGTGGTAGAAAATATACCAGGTATTGCAAACAAAAAC